>JAJJMC010010050.1:767757-875326 GCA_023531435.1 Papaver californicum
AAAACCATAATAAGTACAAAAATAAAATACCAACAATATATAAAATTAAGATTAAATCGGACATAAAAATGTGTCTATCAAATACCCCCAAACTTATTATTTGCTAGTCCTCGAGCAAATCTAATCTAGAAAATAAAAATCCTAACTCACTTTCGCAGGAATCGCGACTACATTTAGCATATGCAGCAAGCCGTTAAGCCCCTAGGTGTCCCTAGTGGACGAGTTTTGTCTCGTGAGGGTTTACAAGAGGTATACCCACAAAACCTGAATTCATATCTTAGCAACACGTGAACGACTAAGGGTAAACACTAAACAAGCTAGTTAGTTGGCTACTTAGATATTCGGCTATAGGGACCATTACCCTTTATGGATCCAATCACTGTACACAAGTGTTAACTCAAGCATACTAAAATTCATATCTAAGACAACAGAGTTCTACTCAGACAGTTATCTAACCACCCATCACATGAAAAGACTTAGAAGATGAACGTAGACTGTAGAAGATCGCAAATGTTGATCAAGGCGAACGATGTGTCCCATATCTGTCTGAAGGTCAGTACCGAGATGAAACCTAGTGTGTCGAGATACTCCCCATTTATTTTCAACGGTTACTACTAACTAAAATATTTACAAGTTCCCATGGATCCTGCGTTCCACGCTTGCTTAGGCGACGGAGACAGGGAGAACTTTAAAATACCAAATACTATTTTTTTCTCAATTTTTTTCTAACTTTTTCGATTTTTTTTCTTTTCCTTCTTTTTTTCGATTTTTTTTTTTTTTTCTGACACCTAATACATGTGTGGTCCCATGGATCCTGCATTCCACGCTTGCTTAGGTGACGGAGACAGGGGGACCACACACATAACTCTAAAATACTAAGGTATTATTCATGTGGGGCATGATCTCAACACACTAAATGTCATTCCACTGCTAATTAACATGTCGATGCTAGGACCCACCAATACTCTCAGAGAAACACAAAATTGCAAATAATAAAACAGAACGTGATGTGGTGGTGACAACTATCATGTTATTTCTAACACCTGAACTCTGTCTCCTTTATGAATAGACCATCTAGCTGGGCACACTAATCCTTATAGCAAAATGGCTAAGTTTCCATCTACCTAGAGTGGTTAGTGTCACCCTGAATTGTTCACATGCTTCTAAATTCCAAATCTTATTAATCCTAAAAAGTCTCCCAATACCCCCAAACTTAAATTAAACAATGTCCTCAATGTTTCTAAACACTGCACGAAAAGGAATTAGGGAAAGATATTACCGTGTCGCATGAGCATAAGTTACCTCCTTAAATCATATAACAATAATCGAAACAATTGTGGATCATCTGAATCAAATAGTGTTATCCACAATAGAAGGAAACAACAGCAAGCTACGAAGATAAACAATCTGAACACACTTTGATCCCTATTTAGGTAAACCACATCGACCAGAGGATGGGTTTTTGGCAACTGAACTTCTTTCTGAACAGGAGGATCATTGGATCTAGCTCGAAGATGATCTTGTACAATGGTAGACGTGCATATGTCAAGTCCCAAGCTAGGGACCTTCCTAAGATTTAATGGTATAGCACATGGAGAATGATAGTCACCCCCAAACTTAGAGTTTTCAGTGGCTCTAGATAGACTAATAACAATTTCCCTCATTTCCGGATCGTCAGATTCTCGAAAATAGTCAATTGCTTCTTCTAAATTACACTCTGATGGTGCAGAACCTAACAAAGTGCTTACTTCATTAATAACACTATCATTATCGCCATCAATTCTATAGTAGGCTAGGCATTTCTCTAATGGATCTTCTAATGGGTCGAGCCTACGCTGCATCTCCCTAGACGGTTTGGATTCCTCCTCTGAATGGATCTGGTGCATACAAACTGTTGGGCTAAGTCCCTTAATATCTGCTATGGTTCCTCCTAAGGATTTCTGATTGTCCTGAAGCACGGTTACTAGCCTATTCTCTTGGTCACTATCCAAATTTGAAGCTACAATCACAGGTAAGGTCTCTGATGGACCTAACTCATCAAACTCTAATCCAAAGTGGGCTAGAAATTCTTCTAACGGGTCTTCTATCAAAGTGTTTGGTAATGACTCCTGAACTGGGGTCTCTATCATGTTGACGGTTTCTAAGGTGGGTTCATCTAACTCAAGTGGTTGATTACTAATGTTGAAGATATTCAGCTCAATAGTCATGTTACCAAAAGACAAGTTCATAACACCGTTACGACAGTTAATGATTGCATTAGATGTTGCTAAGAACGGGCGACCTAGTATAACCGGTATATGATTGTCTGGATCAGGCACAGGTCTGGTATCAAGCACAACAAAGTCCACTGGATAAATAAATTTATCCACCTCAATCAAAACATCTTCTATGACACCACGAGGAATTTTCACAGACCTATCAGCTAACTGCAAAGTCATTTGAGTTGGTTTCAAATCGCCTAGTCCTATATGGAGGTACACATGGTACGGCAGTAAGTTCACACTGGCTCCTAAATCGATTAAGGCTCTTTCTACCCGGTAGTTTCCTATTGTGCAAGCTATGGTTGGGGAACCTGGGTCTTTGTACTTAAGGGCCGTACTACTCTGTATAATTGAACTTACATGACTAGCTAGAAAAGCTTTCTTATGGATGCTAAGTTTTCGCTTTCGCGTACACATGTCCTTAAGAAACTTGGAATAAGCAGGAATCTGTCTAATTGCATCTAATAATGGAAAGTTGATCGTGACTTTCTTAAAAACTTCCATTATTTCATTAAAATTGGATTCCTTTCTAGTAGGTGCTAACAACCTTGGGTATGGGGCTCTAGGAATGAAATCGGTTCTCTGAAGGGTTGCCTCAGGCTCGTCAGAGACTTTATCAGTCTCTTCAACTATTGGGTCAGGATGAACTGTAGTTTGTTCACTAACGGGCCTAGTTACCTTGTTATCCACTACCTTACCATTCCTGAGGGTCGTGATTGCATTCACGTGACTGGATAATTTCTCCCCAGTCGACATTTCATTGACTCCTCTAGGATTGGGTTCGGGTTGACTAGGGAACCTACCAAGTTCTCTCTCTCTCAGAGCCGTAGCAATGTCACTGACTTGGGTTTGTAAACTAAACACAGCTTTTTCTAGGCTTTGGAACCTCTGCTCATACTTTTCGTCATTGCTGGGCTGAGTTGGACCAACCGAATTCTTATAACTGAAACCTGGAGGACCTTTAGCATTACTAAACTGACCTTGAGCCTGGCCTTTCGACCAGGAAAGGTTCGGGTGGTTTCTCCAGCCAGGGTTATAAGATTCCGAATACGGGTCGAACGTTCTCTGGTTATCAAATCTAGTGTTATTATAAAGAGCAAAAGCCTGCTCTTCGAATTGGTTGGGCTCTGAACTACTAGCTTGATTCATTTCGACCAGTTCTAGCCTTCTAGATAAGGCTTCTATTTGGGCCTTTGAATCAAAAGATCCTTCTACCCTATGATCATTTCCTCTTCCTAGAAGAATTGTTCTTTTTGGCTCTCTACTGCTCTCCCACTGATGGGTCTTCTCGGCGATGTCCCTCAGAAGTTTCATCGCCTCAGCAGGAGTTTTACTGTCGCACCCTCCGGTTGACAAAGACTCGACCAAGGTTATAGATGCGTAGTCCAAACCGTCATAGAGAATCTGAACTAGCCTTAACTCCTCTATACCGTAGTCTGGGCATTGGGACAATAACTCATTGAACCTTTCTACATACACATACAGAGACTCTCCCTCTAGCTGGGAAAACGTGCATATTTTCTGCCTAACAGACGAAATTTTGTTCCTAGGGAAGAACTTCTGAATAAAAGTTGAAGTAAGTTGGGCATAGGTTTCAACTGACTGAGGAGCCAAGCTGTATAGCCACGACTTGGCTTTGTCTCTTAGTGAAAAGGGAAATAGCCTAAGTTTAATAGACTTGTCATTCAAGTCTCTAATCCTGATTGTGCTACATATTTCCTCGAATTCCCTAACATGAAAATAGGGATTTTCGTTTTCTTTTCCTAAGAATAATGGGAGCATCTGGATGATTCCGGGTTTCAGTTCGTAGCTCGCTTCAGTAGCGGCTAACTTGATGCAAGATGGACGTGAGGTCCGGGTCGGATTCAACAAATCCTTCAGAGATGTCATTGTTGACACAGTCTCGGGAGTGACTAGTTCACTCTCAGTTGGCTTCTCAAGGTTAAGGTGAACTACCAGTCTTCCACTAATTAACCTACCTTGAGGGTCTCTTTCCCAAGTTCGCCTTAAGGGCGTTCTTGGCATGCAAAAATTAAATCCTACCAAGAAATTAATCAAACACAATCGTGCCCTGACTCAACCAAATCAAACCTAAATCTAGCAAACAACAAGCATGATGGCTCCACTTAGATTGTTTCTAGACCAGCTTCTATTCTTTCAAAAAGCAACTGGTTACAATTTTAGCAAACCTCTTAGAACGATCTGAATTAGATTAAGTCGAAGAGAAACAGGAGAAGCTCAATGGAGCTTTGATACCCCTGTCTCTTTGGCACTTTTCCCTGGGTTACAAGGCGGCTCTAATCAACTTAAAATAATCATCCTGAACTTCGAGTTAGGCTAATAAAGTAACCCGTACAGTCCTTTTGAACGATTTTCCAATAAGCTCGATACCCTATAGGTCTCTTTCTAGTCAAGATTTTAGGCTTAGGTTCGCGTAGGTTTCGTTTTCCTAAGGCGGGCAAGAAGGAGACGGTGATGAAATCCGAAACCTTATCTTGTATGGCCAGGCCTTGCCCTTTACTATGCAAAAATTAAGTTCCGTATTCAGTCCTCAACATATATGCATACAAAGGCGTCCAGAAAACCCACTGACAGGAGATTCGTGGGTTGGTCGAAGTTTACCTCCCGTACTAGACGGGCGATGAACCGTTGAAGTCGACTCGGGCCACTAATATCCTTTTCAATAGTGTGCGAACCCGAGGGGCCGAGACAATATCGTAATTGTCGTACTTCCCTGCACACAGTTTGATATTTAAAACTACCCTTCCGTAGGGTTTAAAAATAATAAAATGTCCAAAAAGTGTCCAAAAGAAAGTCCAAAAAGTGTCCGAAAATAAAAGAAAAATTACAGAAATAATAAAACCCTAATACAATTTTCTAAACTAATTAAACTAAACTAAAAATCTAATTAAGAAAAATAAAATCTTTGATCTTCTTTTTCGTTCTTTAAGCTTTTCCCTTTAATTCCAAGTCTTTAGCTTTAATTCCAAAACTTTGGCGTACTCTTTTTTCGATCCAAAATCCAACCTGTAGCAAAAAGAGAAATACCAAAAGAAACGTAAAATAGAACAAAGTAAAATAAAAAATTAAAAACCTAAAAATAAATCTAAAACCCTAAACCTAAAAACAAGTCCGCGTCGGCGGCGCCAAAAATTGATGTAGTTTTAAAAGTGGTAAATAAAGTGTTCGATTCTCGAACTTGTGAAGGTAATGATTTTAGAAAATAACAAACTTAATCTAATTAAATAAAACAAAGCAAAATAAACTAGAGATGTTTTTAGAAAATATGGAGAAAACCAGGAATCAGGATTCAGTTATTTCCCACAACTATGTGAATAATCATGTAATTCTTTTTAAATAAATTAAGCTCAGATATTGCCAAAATAGGTTTTTATGCAAACAAGCAGAGGTAAATCATAAGCATGGAACATCAATGGTCGTCAACCCAGCATGATCCATCAAACAAAAACACCACTACTGAATGAAAACCGTTTTTTCTATTTCGAAACTATGCAATTTAATAGATAAAGAATTATAAATAAATTAAATAAAATAGACTTACCACATAAAATTGAGAGAAAAACCTCCTTCATCATCCCAGTAAAGGAACTTAGCTCATGGTGGAGAAAACTTGCACAAAAGATCTTTTCATTGCTCAAAATATTGATTACAAGGAGAATATGATTGCACATAGTCGATTAGATACGGCTATAAGTGTTGTTGGAAACACTTCAGCCCGTAACAGAAAACAGTTCAAAAGAATACGCTACAAGAAACAGTTTTCTGTTGCGTTTGAAATAAAGTACGGTTTCTGTTTAATGAACGACAGTTTCCTGTTTTAATGAACGACTGTTCTGTGGTGTAGCCTGCTTCGTGTTCTTCTTGGCAGCAGCAGAAATTTTTGTTCTCTGTTAGCTTTTGTCTCGTGATTTCGAGCAATTCTAAGCTTCCCCAATTGATCCTCCCCTCAACCCAATTGATCATACCCTCTATTTATACTATCCCAAACCTCAAATCACTTTAAAAACTTCCTTTTAATTCTTCATTGATTCACCGAAACAAATTCTAAAAAAAGAATTTTCTTCTCTGATTTCTTTTCTTTCTCCGTTGATTGGATTCTATTAAGAGAATGGTGTTTATATCTTTCTCTTCTTCCTTCTTATTATCCAATTTAACTCTGCTTTCCAAACAAGAGAAGATTTCCAAAAAAAACATAATTTCCAAAAGCCGAATAGTTTCATGTTTCCGCTGTTTGGGTGAAGAAGAATTTTCTTCCCGCCAAAATTGTGATTCAAAATCTTGGTTGTGGTTGCCCTGATCCAAAAAATGGGTGCCTTAATCCAAGTTGAGGGTGCCTTTAACAATTCTCCAAAAATACCTAAAAAGCAATACAAACCATAATAAGTACAAAAATAAAATACCAACAATATATAAAATTGAGATTAAATCGGACATAAAAATGTGTCTATCAAATATCACCCCAACGGCTATATTTTCTTTTACATATATAAATCTCCTTCAAAATTCACCAATTTAAAACGCACTTAACTTCTATCCATTCACTATTTTCACAAAAAAAATCTTCCAATTCCTTCAATAGATTACTTGTTTTCAGTCGTTTCATTCATTATGGATCCTAGTTTAGAAAATGAAGAAACACACACATTAACAAAAATATTTTTTCCAACAACAACAAGGGATCAGGTAGCAGTTAGATCAAATGGATATAAACATAGACGATGGGAGAATGATGTGTCTCGTACGTGCAACTAATTACTTCAGATACTTCCCGCTAAACTAACAAGTAATATAGTGGTAGTAAGAATCGTTCTCACGAGGAGATGTGAATTGTTATTAGTTTTCAACTTCTTATGTAACCAATCATGCTCCTCAATCGATTAGAATCGATCAAGGTGAGAAAATACTGGTTAAGGATTTCATCTTTCATCGCCAATCATGCTCCTCAATTGATTAGAATCATCATCCATTATCTCTTCGTACCAATAACCCTAAAGTATCCCCAATCAGTGTAATACTTCGTTACGCCTCCACATGTCAACACATACTGCAATCGCTAATATATGAATTCTTTTCTACCAAATAACATAGTGCTTATCGCTAAGAGATTCAATTTGAGGAAAACATTAATATCCGTGAGACGAGTTATTCATAGGTAATACATCGCACTTGTCGTGGAATATTCAACCTATGCCAAGCTTTACTTGAGACTTCCTTCACGATTCGCACCGCTAGAGATCACAAATTGCTACTTGTTGCTAAGGTTCCTGATAGAATTACCTAAGAACCCTAACTAGCTATAGAAAATCTCCCGAGCTTATTAATTTACAACTTAAACATTCAAGAAAACCAATCATATTATATGAACACAACCACATAATTGTTATACACCGTAAAACATGAACGATAAAAAGAGATCTTGAATATTAATAATAATCAGCCAGATTGATTCATATGTTTAGGACTTCAAATTGCATCCCTAACCAATAAAAGAAAGTTAACTACTCATGGATTTCTCAAAACCCATGGAAAATATACAAGAGAATGGGGAGAAGAAGAAGAAAGTGTCACAGTTCTTCCCATAAAGGAGAAAACCTTAATTAGCTCCAAACTCATTTTTATTTTGTTGTAGATGATATGATGTTAAAAAGATAGATCAAAAAGATCTAGGCAGTATTCTTATATATAAAACCAAGTATAGGAGTGTCGTGCTCAAATCCCGGTCATATTAGGTCTTGAAAACTCAAAAATAGCGTAAAAACCCGTCAAAATACCTAGCTCACGTATCTGCCTCGGTCACCTGACCCTTCGAGAATTTTACTTTTCTCGATGGCTTAACCCTCCGAGAATTCTGATTTTCTCGATGGCTTAACCCTCTGAGAAAATCCTAAACTTGTTTTTCCCACAACTTCTTCATATGACGTCGGAATGACCTCATTCTTTCGCCGTTGACTTCGTTTATTCGTTCTCTTTAATATAGTGATAAAAAATCCTGAATTTGGACAATTTCCACTTGGTTTTGAGTTCTTTTCCTTTGCAACACTTCCCTTCATGCAAAATCTAACACTTTGTAGATCCTTTTTTATATGATTCACCTTAATAAAAAACATTAACTATAAAACAAACGTAATATACAATAATCTATAAGAAATATAGCAAATACTATCATGAAATTGACACTCTAAATATGTAAAATATGCACTTATCTAATTCCCCCACATTTAGCTTTTACTAGTCCTCGAGCAAACTAAACTAAATTAATCATAAACTAAACTAAAATATAACTCCCTTTTGTTGAGGACATAGTTACACTTAGCATGTGTAACAAGCCTTTAAACCCCCTAAGTGTCCCTAGTGGACGATTTATACTCTCGTGAGGGTTTACAAGAGGTATACCCACAAAACCTAAATTCCAATTTTCAAACATTCCAGAGCACATGCATCCAAATAGCTACAAAGACATAAAGTTTTTGCACACTAACAATAAGAAGTTAGAAGTATAAAGAATGTTATTTTCATGCTTAACCCTTGAGTGAGGAGAAAACCACCATATGAAAGAATCCAAGTTCAAGAGCGATCGTGTAACACCTCGAGTTCCGGACCTGGGTCCAACCCATATGGAGATCTGAACTCAAGGCATTACGGGTCAGAACGAGACAGTCTCATAGATTTTGTTATCTATTATTATTTCACCAACACAACTGAACTTTTATATACATAAATTTAAACATATATGACAAAATTTCGACAAAACATGTAGACCAAATTACACTTCAAGCAATTAGAAGAAAAGCAACACAATCAGCTAGGTAACTAACTTTTTAATTCCACTTCCAACTTCCATGAAATCTGCAGGGATGTCAATTGGGGTGAGATGACAGCTCAGTAGAATGCATTCCCATTCTCAAAAGATGTGGAAACAAAAGCAATTTATCAAGCAAAAACATACAACACGAAATACAGTACAACTTCAATGAATCAATGATATATATTCAACAATCACAATACCAATAATGTTTCCAACAAATTATGCAATCTTAGTTTCAATCCATGAGCTCACAACACCAATAAGATTTCATGCAATTCATACTTCAACACATGAGTTCACGGTATGAAAACCTTGGTTTGTTCGACCACCTATCGTTTACCTCGTCACGGACAACAGCCATCGATGGATCAGGGAATCATTACCCCATACGTTCTTGGGAATCATTACCCATTCTCTCTCGGTAATCATTACCCACCGTTAGCATGGAACCAAGTTCCATCTAACGAAAAAACATGAAATCATTTCCTTTTGTAAATCATTTTTATAAATAAATATTGTCAAATCATATGACAAACAAGTAATGATGTATTTCACTCAAGCATAAATGCAAACAAGAATACATTTTACAAACTGCAGACATCTTACACTAATTATTTCATAGTTATAACTTTGTCTGATCGCTCTAAAAAATTTAGTGGACATTCTTGATATCACTAGGTATAATATATCCAAATTTCACATCAAACTAATGGCCCAAACTTAAGATATTAATTTTACAAGATCAACATAAAAATTGGGCAGATTATGTCATATTACCAAAATATTCATAGTTAATTCATAATATTCTTAAATCGAACAAATCCAACTCACAATTATATATAACACACAAATATATAATTTTTGTTAGTATTCCAAATTATTCTAACATCATTAAATTTATCCTAAATCAATCAAAAACATGATAAATAAAAACTGTCCAGAATTTCAAAAAATATTATCTAAACTAAAACAAATATTTAACGGTGAATTTACGGTGGATTATGCTCAAATTTTAACCAGTGATACCTAATCATGTTATATACCAATAGAATAATCTTGATCATAAACCATAGATACATATTTATTCCACTAAATTACTGAACTCTGACCATATAAAATCATACAAACTAAACACCCAAAGAAAACATCAAAAGAGAAAGGGTTTAGCATTCTACCTTGTAATTAGTTCAAATTTCTCTTAATTTTCCATCGCCTTCTTCTCTAAACACCATAGCTTCCTCTCCTTCTCCTAATCTCTAACCTTTTTGGTTTTCTCCCTAATTTAATATGAACGTTATACTAATATTAAATCTCATATTTAACAATTTATTTAATAATTTTTCATTAAATTTTATTTACTTATTAAAATTAATTAGGTGACTCCATTTCCACCCTAACATTTTACTATGTGAAAGGAGAAGGACTTTTAAATATCTAATCAAATTTCATAACCTAAGCTAGCTAATTCAGGTAAAACCCGACCCAAAATGGGAAATAAAAATACTGGGTATTACAGATCGAAATGGGAAATAGGATTTTATGAATTTACACTCAAAAGACGCACTTTATGATTCTCATATGTGTAGATAGGAGAGAAGATAGAAATCCAGCATACGTTGAATGGTGGGAAGGAAAAGTAACCTTCTGAATTATGTGAAGATGTTATCCCATAGAACGTGGGATGAAAAAGAACCTTTTTTTCTTCTGATGATCTATAAGAAAGGAAATCAACCACTATGAAAGGATGGGAACACTTATTTACCTTATCACCTGATTCACAATCAGCACCACTCAAATAGAGACGTCTTCGTATTCTTCGTCTTCGTCTTCAACTATTGATGATAAACTTCTGAAATTTGTAGAACTTCGACAACTTGTAACTCTTTTCCTCAAATTCTTGTTGCTTGAAACTTATTTATATATTTCTTCTTTCTCATGGTCTTAACTAATGAAATAACACACTAACTAAGAAATTAAAATTCTTATCTTCTTCTTCTTTTTTTTCGTGTTTTATTTTTTTAATACTACAAAAAGATAACTACAAGAGTAATTAAACTTAAATTAACATGTCCATGGGGAAAGGAATTAAGCACCTGATTCTTCACAACTTGTATTTTCTTGGTATCATATAAACTTCAAAAACTTACATCTTTTGTTTTTCATTTTGTTTTTACATTTGATATAGAATTTTGCTCCTCTTTTTGTTGTTTGCAAATCTTAACTGTATTCAACTTTCTTCGTGATTTTGATGTCGCTTCGCTTGTTGATGATGATGTGTTTTTATTGCTGCTTGTCGAGAGAATGGTGCCAACTGCAAACAAGACTACAAGATTGAGTTAGCAATTCTAATAACACCCTCATGATTGAAAAAATAGCACTCAAGAGATCAAAAAGTAGTGTTGAAATAGGTGCGAAGTTGGGTAGCTCATCATCCTACCTGGATTTTGCGCAGATGAAACACTCTAAACGGACAATTTAGACAGGTACAAAGAACTGAAGGTTTACTGCCTCACTCATGGGTATTGAATGAACAACTTCTCTAATATTGTATTCTCTACCTGCGGTTTAAGTCCCTTTTTGTCAGCTTGTGCCTCTCAACAACTAAGCAACCCGAATGTCGTTCTCTATTTCTTCTAAGTTCAATTATTTTGATAAGAACTTTGTATATAGACTTAGCTAGAAGTATACTAAGTGACTCTAAAATCTCTAAAAGTTGGAGGTTTTCATGCAAATATTTACAAAAAAGTTAAAAAATTCTATCTACAAAAGCGAATATTAAGAATCTATATGCTTAAATATTCCCACATCACTTAAACTTTACATTTTCCTCAATGTAAATTGACTCGTCCAATGTAATATACAAGGTGGGAGATTTCTAATATGATATGCAAAGATTAGGAAAATAATAATAAAAAGATAAAGATAGAAATACAAAACCAATGGGTTGTCTCTCATTCAACGCTTAGTTTAACGTCCCCGGCCTGACTTTCTGGTTAGTGTTTGTACACCAACAATCTGAAAATCAGGGGATCCGCCCAAAAAACAATCTGCAGTTCTTCCACTATCTTTTTAGTACGGGATCCACGTTGTTCTTAAAGAACTCCAATGAATTATTTACCTCTTGTGTATCGTGGTCCTCTATCAAACTTTTCAACCAATCTTTTGTCTCAACCAAAATCTCGGCATCAACGTTATCATTATATTCCTTGGCAAGATCAATTGGGTCTTCCACAATATTCCTTAATCTAGCCTCATTCCCAATCAGACTCTTCATCGACCTTATATTCTCCATTAGCAAAACATCGTTTGAATTCCATACTTATGGTACTACTAATTTCTTGTAAAATTTCTTTTGGTGCTCCGTTCTCTTCCATTTGATATAATTTTTTCGAGAGTTTTCTTATGTTTACACGTTTTCCACCATTACTTACACTAATATGATGAAGAAACCACGACTCGTCCCGTTGAATTGGTGAATAATCATAACTACGATTATGAGTCGGGTAATCTGTATTATTGTAGAATTCTGTTGGTGCAACATTCTCTCTATTAAGTGTTGGATCAATCCGGTCTAATCTTTGTTGCATATCCTTTAGTTGATATAAAATATGCATACAACTCGAGTGGAGCCAATTAGAAGTATAACTGTCCCACCTTGTTTGTGGTTGTTGACATACATATCCACCATAAGGTTGTTGGTATGTATGAAAATAACCAAAAGATTTAGTAAGGCATTGACCAAAACCAAAGGATTGTTTCTGATTGTATCCCATGGTCAGTTGGAAGTTATTGAAGATTGAGAATTATAAATAAACTGACTACCACTATAATATGCCTGATCTTGTGCATCATACATGTTATTTCCGTAAGAAAATATGATGACACACAAAGAGTAAGTAAAAGAAATAAATTAACTAAAAATCAAAAAATAAAAATAAAAGTGATGTATACAACCTGTTTTCAGAATCTACCTCCCGCTTTTGACGGTTGATGAATTCAACCAACGAGTTGTTTCCACTACGAAAACCTAAAAACTTAAAAAATACTAAAATAGAAACATAAAATAGAACAAAAAAGAAATCTCAAACAAAAACAATTGTCAAATGTTCCCCAACAGTGACGTGATGTGATTGTGATAGTGGTAAGAAAAGTTCGTTCAAGACTTGTGGAGATTTGGATTTAAACCTAATTTCTAAGACTAAAAATAGCGAAACTCAATAAAATTGATAGCAAGGTTGAGAGAAAACTGAGGCTAAGATTCCACTAATTTCTAATTTGCAACTTAAACATTTAAGAAAGTCACTTTGCAACTTAAACCTAAGAAACTGATGATAGAATTACCTAAGAACCCTAACTAGCTATAGAAAATCTCTCGAGCTTATTAATTTGCAACTTAAACATTTAAGAAAGTCAATGATATTATATGAACACAATCACATAATTGTTATACACCGGTAAACATGAACGGTAAAAGAGATCTTGAATATTAATAATAATCAGCCAGATTGATTCATATGTTTAGGACTTCGAATTGCATCCCTAACCAATAAAAGAAAGTTACCTACTCTTGGATTTCTCAAAACCCATGGAAAATATACAAGAGAATGGGAAGAATAAGAAGAAAGTGTTACGGTTCTTCCCCTAAAGGGGAAAACCTTAATTAGCTCCAAACTCCTTTTTCTTTTGTCGTAGATGATATGATGTTAAAAAGATAGATCAAAAAGATCTAAGAAGTATTCTTATATGTGAAACCAAGTATAGGAGTGTCATGCTAAAATCCTGGTCATACTAGGTCTTGGAAACTCAAAAATAACATAAAAACCCGTCAAAATACCTAGCTCACGTATCTGCCTCGGCCACCTGACCCTTCGAGAATTTTGCTTTTCTCGATGGCTTAACCCTCTGAGAATTCTGATTTTCTCGATGGCTTAACCCTCTGAGAAAATCCTGAACTTGTTTTTCCCACAACTTCTTCATATGACGTCGGAATGACCTCATTCTTTCGCCGTTGGCTTCATTTATTCGTTCTCTTTAATATGGTGATGAGAAATCCTGAATTTGGATAACTTCCATTTGGTTTTGATTTCTTTTTCCTTTGCAACACTTCCTTTCATGCACAATCTAACACTTTGTAGCTCATTATTTGGATGATTGACCTTAATAAAAAACATTAACTATAAAAAAACGTAATATACAATAATTTATAAGAAACATAGAAAATACTAGCATGGAATCGTCACTCTAAATATGTAAAATATGCACTTATCTAATCCCCCCACATTTAGCTTTTGCTAGTCCTCGAGCAAACTAAACTAAATTAATCATAAAATAAACTAAAATACAACTCCCTTTTGTTGATGACATAGTTACACTTAGCATGTGTGATAAGCCTTTAAACCCCCTAGGTGTCCCTAGTGGACGAGTTATAGTCTCGTGAGGGTTTACAAGAGGTATACCCACAAAACCTAAATTCCAACTTTCAAACATTCCAGAGCACATGCATCCAAGGAGCTACGAAGACATAAAATTTCTGCACACTAACGATAAGAAGTTAAAAGTATAAAGAACGTTATTCTCGTGCTTAACCCTTGAGTTAGGAGAAAACCACCATATGAAAGAATCCAAGTTCGAGAACCCTAACTAGCTATAGAAAATCTCACGAGCTTATTTGCAACTTGAACATTCAAGAGAACCAATTATATTATATGAATACAATCACATAATTGTTATACACCGTAAAACATGAACGATAAAAAGAGATCTTGAATATTAATAATAATAATCATCCAGATTGATTCATATATTTAGGACTTCGGATTGCATCTCTAACCAATAAAATAAAGTTACCTACTCATGGATTTCTCAAAACCCATAGAAAATATACAAGAGAGTGGGGAGAAGAAGAAGAAGAAAGTGTCACGGTTCTTCCCCTAAAGGGGAAAACCTTAATTAGCTCCAAACTCCTTTTTCTTTTGTTGTAGATGATATGATGTTAAAATATAGATCAAAAAGATCTAGGATGTCTTCTTATATAGGTGTAGATGTTGGATTTTTGACAAGGATAAAATAGTAAATTATCTCTCAAGACTCGGGTCTGAGAAATATTAAACTTTAAAAATTCTGCAAAAGAATTCTTAAGTAGGCGCTAATCCATACTCTCTCTCTCTCAGGTGCTCAACCCTGCCTTCTCTTTGTATGTATGGCCAACTACATATACGATCAAATTGATGAATCTAATCACTATTCAAACGATACAAAATCATTAGAACAACACTGATTCTTACTACAATATTCCCAGATGTTTTATGATTTTACATAAAATCTCAAGCTCCTAGATGGATTGCCTACTAGTATATAGCAACTTGATTGTTATTTTGGTGATATATTCCACCGCTGAATTCCCAAAAATTACCCATGCATGTTCAAATGAGCAATATTAACCTATTAAAATACCTATATATAGCTCTATATATGGATTTATATGATTAAAGTACCACAACTGTGCTTAATTCAAAGTCAAAATTGTGACAGACACAATTTCGTAGCTTCTACTAGCTAAAAATCCCACCTAAATCGCATTAATCCTTTTCTTAAAGAGACAACTAATGTGAATGAGTGAAAACAATTCAATTTAAGGTTTTGGAATGCTTCGCAACACTTGTAAGCATGTCAAAAGAATTTTTTCAAACCCTAATTTAGGGTTTGAAAACAGATTCACAACATTTATAAGCGTGTTAAAAGCATTTTCAAAACCTAATTACGGTTTGAAAACATATTCGCAACATTTGTAAACATTTCAAAAGTGTGTCAAAAAGTATTTCAAACCCTAATTTTGAAAAGGGAAATTAAGCCTAATTTTTAAACGCACCTTGTCTTGCTTGTGCGTTTTGCTTCAACAGGAAGGCTTGCACGCCTACTCAAAGCCAAGCGTGGACATCATGCTTCTCTCAAAATTTTGGTATTTTTACTATTTTTCCCTCAACATGTGAGCCTGAGCACAAGAGTAAAATGTGAGTTTATTTCCTTCTGGTAAAACACTTTCAAACCCTAATTTTTGAAGAGGGAGACGTCTTTACCTCTCTTGCTTCTAACATATGCGCCTTGGCCAAGCAGCTAAGCTTGAGTGACTATTCTCAAGACAAAAAATCGTATGTCTTCAAAAACAAATCAAAGTTCACACGACTTGCTTCTTGTCAAAATTGACAATTTTACTCTTTTACCCTCAATATGTGAGGCTGAGTACAAAGAGTAAAATATGAGCATCTTGCTTCTTGTCTAAAATATGAGCGTCTTGCTTTTTGTCAAAAATTGATGTCTTATTTTTTGCTAAAATTTAGTGTTTTACTCTTTTACCCTCAATGTGTGAGGCCGAGTACAAAGAGAAAAACGTGAGATTCTTGCTTCAATACAAAAATCGGACGCTCTTCCCTCTTCCTTCACGTGAATATCTCGATTTGGCACTCTTCCCTCTTTTTTTCACGTGAACAATTTGGTTTGGCAAATTAGGGTTTTGAAAAGTTTTAAAATCCTAAGATATGCTATGCCTCTCTCACATATATCTTCGTATGAGACCTCACGTACAATTTTTCATGCTCATCAGCATACACTTATTTTTACAAAATAAACATGTCAATGCAAAATTGACTAAGATGGAAACATTCCTCCATATACACAAATAAATACATATTTATTTTATTTTAGTCTGCTAGACTCATCATCTGGTCAAGCAAGATATATTTATTTTATTTTAATTTGCTAGACTCATCATCTAGTCGAGCAAGACATATTTATCTTATTCTAGTCTGCTAGACTCATCAGCTAGTCAAGCAGGACATATTATTTTAGTCTGCTAGACTTATCAACTAGTCAAGAAAGACACCTCTTTAGTCAAGGGACCCATTGATAAGGTCTCAGTTGACTTAACATCAGTAGTGCTTAATACTGCAATATTACACGAGACATCAAATGTCACAAATGGGGGGATATTCATTAGGGTTTTGGTCTGGCGGTCTACGACATGTGGTGCAGCAGTGCACCAACTAAAGAGAAATTCTGGAAATTTCGAGTAGCAGTTGAGTAGAGGAGTGGTAAATTGAATAACTAACTATTCATCTTTAATCGAAGTGGAGAGAAGTTGTCAACACCTTCTCCACTTCACCACTACTCAATCATCGACAGTTTCTTCCAGAAAAGAGGTCGAGTGGTTATAATAGCTATGATATAAATAGATGGTCAATCTATTGAAAAAAAACAAGTTTGGACAGGACAACGGGTAAACACTAAATTCAACTATCAATTTCATGCACTAAACATATGAAGACATAATCCTGAACAAAAAGTCATTGCAGCCCTAAGGATTGGTGTGTCTGCGGATTCCTTTGATGAGTACATTCGTATGGCAAAGACAACAACATATGAAAATCTTATAATGTTTTGCAAACTATAGTCAACCATTTTGGTCCACATTATTTACGACAACCAACGCAAGATGATGTCGACTGACTACTAGTTGAAAACAAAAAAAAAGGCTTTCCCGGAATGCTAGGTACCCTTGATTGCATGCATTGGATGTGGAAGAGATGTCATTATGCTTGGCAAGGTCAGTATAAGGACCACTACACAAAACCAATTGTTGTTCTGGAAGCGGCGACTTCTTATGTGCTGGATATGGCATATTTGAATAACTGAAGTATGGAAATGTTCCAGTTGTAAATTTCACCGTCAACGACAATAACTATAACATGGGGTATAATCTGGCGGATGAAATTTATCCATAGTGGTCAACTTTAATTCAACCTTATGCTCAGATACCCCAAGCCGAGGACCAACGTGATAGAAAATATATTAACGGGAAGCAGACAGCGTGTAGGAAGAATGTCGAACGAGTATTTGAAATTTTGAAGAGATAGTTCCATATAATTTATGGACCATATAGTTCGTTTAAACTAATATAAATGAATAGGTTTATGCTCACCTGCATCATTTTACAAAATATGGTAATTGAGGAGTCCAGACGGGATCCCAGTTAGACAAGTTATCCAAATAAAGATTTGAGAAAGGAAGTTCAACTCCTTCACGGTGTGCCCGCAAGAGAGTATAGAATGGTAGAAGAGATAATTCATAACAGAAGTTTACTTTTAAGGCTAAGGGAGGGTCTCACTGCATACTTATGGGCTGATTTTGGAAGAAGAAATCCTAACAAGATTTAGTTTTTTTTTTTGTTGAACTTTTAAGTTATTATTTCCATCATTTTATTTTTTTAATATAATTTGATTTGTGTAACTGTTGTTAAACATTGAAACTGAATTTAAGGATCAAATTGGTAAAAATCGAACAATAAAATTGAAATTGAAACTAAGGATTAAATTGAATTTAAAACAAAAGATTACATCGAAATTAAATTAACCATTACATCCAGAATTTAAAACTAATAGATAAAACAGTGTAATGGCATTATTATTATCGTCATCTAAGGTGTCCTCCTCCTCATCAGAATCAACGTCAACTGAGATTGGGCGTTCTTATGCCTTCTGTGCTTGAATTTCATCAAATTTATCTTGCCAGAGTTTCAGTTGTGCCTGATTCATCTTTGTCGTGTTTATTCCCATGATTCCTCTCATGTGTGCATTAAAAATATTATTTTCAAGCGGCTTACGACCTTTCTTCATTTCTGTATCCAGTTTCTTACGCTCTATTATTTTAACAATATTAGACTTTTCTAGTTTTTGAAAAAATTCTTGAAAGTTGATTTCTGAAGTTGATGATTGTGCGGCATCTTGAGCTACCTTTCTGTTTCTTTCTGTTTTTTTGTTGCTTGATCTATCATATCTTTCTGTATTTACATTAACATTAAGATTATAATTGCCATGATGGGATCCTCCTATATTGGGTTGGGGGATTGAGTTTGTTTCTGGTGAAGAATAAGGGACCCTTGAGAAATATTTGAAGTCTCGTAAGGGGATTCATTTGGTTCTTGATATCCATTCAACATACCGGGGTTATATTGGTTCATCTTTTTGAGGATGTGAAAACATGCTTCGTGTTTGAAACTCGTACTTCTTGTTTTTTATCATTGCTCTAGGGTATTTCGTTGTTGCAGTTTCAACATTTATAAATTAGTTATTACACTAACTTGATAAAAAATTAAAAATCAATTAAACAAATTGAAATACAACTTACCTCTTCGACTTCAGTATCACCGCTTGCTTTTTGGAGAATCATTTGCATCTACCCAATTGTTCATGTCTTTGCTGATTGCACAAAAACGACATGCCAACCCGGCAGCATCACAATGATTTGTATTCCCAGTTTTATTTTCAAGTTGTTTAAAGATATTCCCCCAAAACGTTGGATGTTGTTGTTGAACACCATTTATAGGATCAAGCGTAAATGCTACATAAACTCTGCAAATAGCTTTATCTTCATCGAGAGTATACTTATCACTGCGAACTTTTTCTGATGAAGCATTTTATGTTGCAGTATTTAGTGTTTGTGATGGGCTGACCTGGCTATTTTCTTTTGAATTTTTTTCTACAGAATGGATGATTTAGAATTTGAGATGAAAAGATTAAGATTGAAGTAAAATTATAAAAAAATTTGATCGTACAAGGTGTGATTTTGGAATTGAAATTGGTTGAATTTATATAGAGTGAAATAAGATTTGTGGATGAACTAGCCGTTGTTGGCTCAACCTAGGACGGTCATCTCGGTATAAGATGATGTCATCTCAATATGAGCCGAGTCTCGGCCCAGGTAAGGCCGACCGACTCATATTGATTCCACTGTTTCTGGTTAAGTCGCTCAGTTCAACTTGAGATGGGTGTGGCAAACCTTCAAACTTTTTTGTCCATCGAGTTTGCATGTTTACTGGTCCCAACGTGGGATGAAAATGGGCAAATATGTTGATACCAGTTGGAATTGCTCTAACAAAGTAAGGTGTGTTGGTCATTCACCGGTACCATTGGATCAAACACCCCTTCTACCTTCCTATAACGTTTATTCAGAGCGTCAACGTTTTCTTGTTAAGACTTGTAACCACCTGTACATCATCTATAACTATATGCTCCTCTAGTATTCAGATTCTGTATTTTGATTAGGGTTTCCTGTTTACAAGATCAAACCTTGGTCGATATATGAATCTTCATATCCAAAATCGCTACCGATGTATATATATGTATATAGTTATTAATCTGTATGCTTCTTTTAAAAAAAAATTCTGGGTTATTGTTGGCTGATACTGAATTTGATTTCAACTTGGATTCCGGTTCTGATTTGCTTTTTGGGTAATTTTCCTAGTATCGGGGTTTTAGAGAAGTGAAATGGCAACAAAGATGGGATCTTTTAGGTATAATTTTGCAGAGAAGAGTAAGGAAAGACTCCTTCAAAGAGGTGATTTCTCTGAGTTAGGATTTGGTAGTATGTTAGGTTCTGAGGAAAGACGTCGATGGTGTTGGTGTTTACCTTCACCAACTGATTGGATTAAAACCACCTGGAAAAGTTTGAAAGAGCTTGCTGTTAAGTCATGGCAATTCGGTCTTCAAGATCCCAGGAAATTTATCTTCGCTGCTAAGATGGGTTTGGCTCTTGTTCTAATATCTCTACTTATCTTTTTAAAAGGACCCTTCTTTAAAGATCTAAGCAGGTATTCAGTTTGGGGGATCCTTACTGTTGTTGTTGTCTTCGAATTCAGCATTGGTAAGGGAATTTTCATTAGCTACATAAGTGATTTCATTATCTTCACAGTTTCTCATTGCATCTAAGTGTCGCTCATTAAATGTCATTGTATCTTGATTTATTATTTGTTTTGAATTGCTTAAGATAGGATCCTTTTCAAGAATTCCTTTTTTGAGCATTAAGTGAAACATTCATTTGTCTAGTCAACATGGAATATAGAGAAGATGATTGCCTATTTTAGGTTTATCTGACTACTTATCTTGGACCACTTATGTGAGGAGTAAACTAATCATTGTCTCTTAATCTGTCTTTGGAAGTAACAATCAAATTGCGTTAGCAATCCAGGGGCTGTACATTTGACATAAATTACATGTCTGTTGACTAGGGTCTAGCTGATGAATCATTCTAAAGATAAGTTTTTTAAATTGTGTAATCTCTTATTTAGGAGCAACCCTGAGCAAAGGATTTAATCGAGGTTTGGGGACATTATCTGCGGGGGGGCTTGCTTTAGCAATGGCAGAACTATCCGAGTTTTGTGGAGCATGGGAAGAACTTTTTATCGTGATCAGCATTTTTCTCGTAGGTCGGGTTCTAGCCTCCAGTGTTTCTAAATACTGATCATTCCTTCCTTTCTTATTTACTCTGTTTCTCTATCTGAAATAACACTCCTTATCGGTTCCTCCAATTTTTTGTGATGACCAGGATTTGTTGCTACATTCCTGAAACTCTAC
Organism: Papaver californicum; assembly: GCA_023531435.1. Lineage (NCBI taxonomy): Eukaryota > Viridiplantae > Streptophyta > Magnoliopsida > Ranunculales > Papaveraceae > Papaver > Papaver californicum. Next base: position 789,249 of record JAJJMC010010050.1, read on the forward strand.
CCCACAATGAAACCATACGAATATGGATTTCGGGTTTTTCTGTTAACATATTGCTTTATAACTGTATCTGGATATAGGACGGGGGAGTTCGTTAATACAGCGGTAACTCGATTCGTCTTGATTGCACTCGGTGCAGGAGTTTGTTTGGTTGTAAATATGTGTATCTACCCCATCTGGGCAGGAGAAGATTTGCATAATTTGGTGGCTAAAAATTTCTCAAGTGTCGCCACCTCCTTGGAAGGTTTGTCTCCTTGTTTTGTTATTTTAGTAATTTTCCCCAGCTGAGTTCTTAAGTCTAAGGTTAAGTTTGGTGTGAGTTCTACACAAACAAGGTACTTCAATTTTTATCTCCCATCAAATTGTGCGTGGCAGAGAAACATGGATATATTTGCACCTTTTTCTTAGGCTACCATCACCAACTAGTTGCTATGAATCGCACCATTCACATATTGATGAATGGATGATTTTGTGATAGAAGAGAAGGTATTTTGATATTTTTGCACATCAATATAGCTTCTCTTCGCCCCTACAGCATGCTTTTGTGGTTCTTTGGCTCCAGTTTTATGAGTTAGAGTAATATTCCTTCATGATTTTCTCTTGCAGGCTGCGTTAATGGGTACTTGCAGTGTGTTGAGTACGAGAGGATCCCTTCGAAAATTCTCACTTACCAAGCTTCTGATGATCCAGTGTACAGTGGTTACAGGTCGGCTGTAGAATCTACGAGCCAAGAAGAAGCTTTGGTAAGATTTATCACAAACTATGTTGATGATGCATCCATATGGGACAACCGGAAACAGTGTCCTGTTTTATGTTTTTTATTTAACTTATTTTTATCTCTGCAGGTAGGTTTTGCAATCTGGGAACCACCACATGGTCCTTATAAGATGTTTAATTATCCATGGAGAGATTATGTAAAAGTAAGTGGTGCGCTGAGGCATTGTGCATTCATGGTCATGGCGTTACATGGTTGTTTACTTGCAGAAATACAGGTGATTTTCTCTCTTGTTTATACTTTGGTGGAAACATTGCTGTTTCTAAATTGCTCTTGCTCAGGCTGAGAGGAATGGTTTTAACATCAGATGAAGTCTTAATAAAAAATATAATTACATCGGAACCAACTTTCACAATGCTACTTTTAAGTTTTAATATAGCGATATCTACTCACGGAAATATCTTAATGCCCCCAAAACATCTATCTTTTGTTTTCTAGTTTCAATCATATATCTGAAAACATACATACTCATCAATGTTATTGTTGTCTAATCTACATCAAATGATTAGACTCTTTATCCACTTGTCTATTGTCGTCACTCATCTGTTGGACATAAGTGAAAACAAGAAAACTCAGTATGCAAACCTAAGCAAGCCGAGGAGCCAGAGAGGCTCTATGTAAGAGTCTCTCTGTTAGATCAAGCACTGGTGTCTCCTCTGTTAATAGAGCTTGTGTAAGGAACCATTACCTAAAACTATTATTGGGTGCTCTGCTAAAAGTATGTACTTGTGGACACAGACCTTCAGGTGCCCAAATGGCTGATTATTATGTCTTATATCTGTACTTTTGTGTCTGACTCTCTTGATTAATTTGCTCAGTCATTCTATTCTTATTTGTTATGTCACCGCCATTAGTCATTGTATGCACGGATAAATTCTTGTTTAGGTGTTTTATCACGAGTAGAATAAACACTTAATCATGAGTATGGCTAAATATTGCATGTGTAACGAGAGGATGCAATTATAGCTAGCCTCCATGGGATTCTTAACTCATTTTTTCTTTGGTATTGGTAGGCCCCACCGGAACGGAGACAAGTATTTCATAGTGAGCTACAGAGGGTAGGTGTGGAAGGTGCTAAAGTGTTGCGTGAGCTTGGCATGAAAGTCAAGAAGTTGGAGAGATTAAATCCGGGGGATCTTCTCTTTGAGGTTCATGAGGCAGTGGAAGAGTTACAGAAGAAGATAGATCGAAGATCATACCTACTTGTGAATGCTGACAGCTGGGAGATTGGATCAAGGCCAGTGGTCTTAAATAATCCTGAGGACCTTCTCAACATGAAAGAGATTAATGAAACTAAATCGCTCCGGACCAAATCACGAAGCGAAGCTGTTCTCGACCTAAGATCAGTTCCACCAATGTCGAGAAGTTGGGATGTCCGCAAAACTGCTCCTAAAGCCCCTGCTAACAAGAACCCTTCTTTACCTGCAGCTGCTCCCTCAGTTAAGTTTACAAAACAGATATCATGGGACTCGCATATCGAAGTCAATGTCGATACAGTTCATGATGAAGAAGAATCTAAAACATATGAGAGTGCTAGTTATTTGTCTTTGGCTACATTTGCTTCATTATTGATTGAATTTGTTGCACGGCTCCAGAATCTAGTTGATTCTTTTGAAGATCTTAGTGAGATTGCTAAATTCAAGGAACCCATCATTGAAATGCCAGTGGAAATGGAGGTGGTTGGGTGGTGGAAGAGGCTTTGCAGAGTCTTCCAGTTTAAGCACTAAGTTTCAAGTAAAAAACAGATTGAATTTTGACATGCGTTATTAAAGTACGTGCTAAATTGAGCCAGCTACATTGTGAGCTTGAAGTTCCGTTTCGGTTCAAAGGTGATTCGGATATGTGATGAAAAAAAAAAACGAAGTTGTTTTCTTCTTTTTTTGTTGACTAAGCTGGCCGGGTTTTCTGATTGGGCCAGTTGGTTCAGTGGGTCGGGGATGTGGTGGATGGCACGAATAAGAAATTATCAAGAAACAACAAGGATAAACCTGTATTTATATTTTTGTATACTAACAAATTGAATTCAAGTCAGATGTAACTTAAAAAAATTTAGTAGTTACCCCAAACCTAGTGTAACATCCACATAAGGTAACTATAACACAGACGGTGTAACTTATCATAAACACATATTTACATAGTTGGGTGTTAACTTCTACGTCTAGGAGGGTTATAATTGAAACCTTACATAGGGTTACAAAAGTGATAAAGAGACTATTTATGTGAAGACGAAATAGGAATATTTAAAGTGAATTTCAGAAACCCTTTATCCATGATATTTTTATAATGACTAAACTATTAATTAATATTATTAAAACTAATTAGCTAATAGATTAGGCTAATTATAATTAATCTAAAATAATCTTAAACTTAATCAAATCAAATCAATTTTTTTTTCTTTTTGGTTTAGTGAGAAGAAAAATTAGAAGAGAATTTTTTAGGGTTTTTTAAAAAAACCTAGATTTTGATTCACTCAACCAGAGTAGTGAGGTATACCTCTAACTTAAACTCTTGGTCATTTTATGGCTCAAATTTGATGAAATTACGTTTGAAATGATGATTCTTTTGTGATTCAGAGAATTTTACGGTTGGGTTTTCATGTGGAACCCAACCGTAAACGCCATTTACGGTTAGGTGTTCTTCCCAACCCAACCGTAACCGTAATTTCATGGATGAACACCAAATCGTAACAGTTTTACGGTTGGTTTTTAACATCGGACCCAACCGTAACTAACAATTACGGTTGGGTGTTCATCCTAGAACCCAACCGTAATAAACAATCACTCGTAAAAGTTTTACGGTTGGGTTTTAGCATAGGACTCAACCGTAACTAATCTTCAAAAAATAGTGTTTCTATCCAGCATAGTTTACGGTTGGGATTTGACAATCCAACCCAACCGTAAATACCAATTTTAGTTTCACTTCCAGACAATTTCAGTCAATATTTACGGTTGGGTTTGGGCTTCCCAACCCAACCGTAAAACATCCTTTGGAGCATTGAGTTTAAGGTCAAATTGGGGTTTAAAAATCAAAATTTTAAACTTATTCAATCATTTTAACTAGATTGAAGGTAAATTAGGTCATTCAAACAAACAAAAACTGAAAACAACACAAGTACTAGAATCCAATTTTAAATGATCCAGGAATGTTTACGATTGGGTTTGGGCTTTCCAACCCAACCGTAAAATTGAATATCATATTTAAGGTTGGGTTTTCATCCAAAATCCAACCGTAAATATGATATTCAATTTTACGGTTGGGTTTTGGCTGAAAACCCAACCGTAAGTCTGGCATGAAAAAAATGTCAATTTTACGGTTGGGTTTTGACTCAATAACCCAACCGTAAAACTGACATTTTTTCATATTGACAGTTTTACGGTTGGGTTTTCAGCCAAAACCCAACCGTAAATAATCATTTGTTTTGTTTTTTGACTTGATTTCTTCTTTGCTTGGTTTCCAACTTGAAATTTTTGTAAGTAAAACATGAAATTTAGCTAGACAAATTTAAGATAAAAACTTTCTCATACATTCTAACTAAAGTTATAATACACCCACAAAAAAAAAACTCAGTTTGACGCAATTATTATAATAAACATAGATTTAGGGAGAAGGAGGAGGGGTATGTCGATCAGTTTGATGAACTCTTTTGTTGGTCGAAGGATAACGAGTACGAGGACCAGCACGACCGCCATGAGTACGAGCACCACGTTGCACATCCTCGGCTTCATCATGTGTCTCTTCGTCACTAGGTTGCGGATCTTTTCGGCTAGTAGTCGCATCTCTTGTACCGGCTCTACTCCTCTTTAAGCTTCGAACCGTCTCATCTTCGTCTACTTCATGAAGCTTCCCAATTTTGGCTTGCAGGTTCTTTAATTGGTCAAACGTCATCACATCACCTCTACTTAGGCATGGAGTCATAGACTCTGCCAATGCAAGTGTTTTCTTTTTGACCTTATTTTTCTATTCACATATGAAAATAAATGTTGGTTGAGTCTTTAGTAATAAATCTTAAAAACATTAATAACAAAAGTAATTTACGTACCAAATTGAAATATGCTTTTTTCCAAACATCCATGACACTATCTTCTGTGTTGCAGACCTGTCTGGGGCCTCACCCCAAGGTCTCCCATTCTTCTTCTTAGGCAACAACACGTCTTTGCCTTTGGGAATATGCTTGCCTTTCGGTTCAGGCTGCTTCCTTGGCTTGGGTTCCTTCCTTTGAGGTTCAGTAGAAGCAACAACAATTTCTTTACCTTTTCCTTGAGGGACAAATTGTTCTTTGTCCATCTCTTCTTTATCACATTGTTGCTCTTGTGGTGGTTCTCTAATCACAAGAGCACCTCTACTGAACACCGGTAGATCTTCGAAGTCTTGAGGTAGTACTTGTTGAGTATAGCTACCACCCCTACCTCAAAATTCGTTTTCTTCTTATGGTTCTTTCTCAAGCCTCTATTATCTACCCCTAAATGAACTCTGTGGCGAGGGGTTGGAGTGTGAGAAATTGGTGTTAAATTATTACCCCTCTTCTTCCTACAACATACAAGCAATACAAGTTAGATAATTTCCAAGCAATTCAACTCAAACAAAAAAATTTCTTACGGTTGGGTTATACATATCGAACCCAACCGTAAATAATCCTAAACACAAAAAATTTGCATATGCAGAATAATTTACGGTTGGGTTTTCCAATCGAATCCAACCGTAAATAATCCTCAACACAAAATTTTTTACATATGCAGAATAATTTACGGTTGGCAATTAGAATCAAACTCAACCATAACTAATTAAAAAAAATTGAGTGCAAATTTTTTTAAGGTTGGGTTCAGAATCGAACCCAACCGTAAAATAACATCTTCATCTCCTACCTTTTTATTTACGGTTGGTTTTTTTTAATAACCCAACCGTAAGATATAGAACAAACCAGTTATGGTTGGATTCAAATGGAACTCAACCGTAAGTTCTTCAGAACATACATTTACGGTTGGGTTTTCCAATCGAACCCAACCGTAAATTGTTCTGTAACCCAATTTTTTTTTACAATAACAACAATCAAACAAGAAAATCAATCACTTTAGGGTTCTAAAAATAACATGGGTTTTGTTGAATACCTTATATACGCCATTTATTGTGGTTTCGGAGTTTGATTTTGATTATCACCACTGATTTGTTCTTCAATCTCTTGATTAGGTTGTAAGGTTTGATTTTGATTGGCATCACTACTACCTTTTACACCTTTAGTATTATTCTTCATCACGAATTTTAGAGTTTAATCGACGAAGAATTTTTCTAATCGACGTTGAATTTCAATGGAGAAGAAGAGTTGAAATGGAGAAAGAGGAGATACGGTTGGGTTTTGAATAGGTTTTGAATTGAAATGAAAAGGTTTTGTTTTGTTTAGATTTTAATAGATTGAAGGGTAATATTGACATTTAACATAGCCCATGTGATACCTCCTAACGGATTATTAGGTCACCCTGAATCCATTTGCAGCCCCTCTATCAAGCTTGCAGCCCCTATGTAAGGTTTCTATAATTTTACTAGGATTTCGTAAATATAACAAGTGGTAGATGTCTTAAAATCTCAATAACAAGGTAAGTTAATATTATTATGATTTCGTAAATATAAAAAATGGTAGATGTCTTTTAACTCTCAAAAATATGGTAACTTAATTTTACTATGATTTCGTAAATATAACAAGTGTAGATGTCTTTAAATCTCAAGAACAAGGTAAGTTATGTGGGTATTGTTAGCATTTTATGTTTTGCACAATAAATATCCGTTAATGTAAGATAAATTTTGAATTCGATTAAGTTAAATCATATTAGTGCAATCTGAATTAAAGAATGTTTTTGGTTTAAACATACACTAAATACCAACTTAAAGTTAATGCTAGACAAGGTTTAAGTTATGTTAAGACGAACTAGCATGGCACAGAGCAGGAAGAGACATGTTCAATCCCTTTTAGCTTTTGAGTTTTTTAAAATGTTGGTTCCTTGTATATTTGAATCTGATAATGATTTCTTAACCAAAATTCTAGTTGATGATGAAATCACGAATTGTTTGGCAGATGCATCCCTTGACCTCTCCGTGTCCGGATAGATACCCACCTGGTTTTTACCAGATTATATGGGAGGTGGTTGGGAAAGATACCTGTAATATGATTAAAGCTTTCTTTAACTCGGGTTTCCTTCTAAAAACAGATGAAACATAGTTTTATTTCACTTATACCTAAAAATAACTCTCAAAGACCGACTTCAAATCCATACCAAGCAGCCTTCCTCTCATTTAAGAAGATTACAACTAATGTTGTAGTTGCCCATGAAGTGGTCCATACCATGATGAAAAATTGAAATAAGAATGGTTTAATGGTTATTAAACTGGACATGTCGAAGGCATTTGACCGTATTGAGTGACATTTTTTTATTGTTATACTTAGGCAATTAGGTTTTAATGATCATTGGTGTGGTATGATTAATCAATGTGTGTCTACGGTTTCTACTTCTATTCTGCTTAGTGGGTCTCCGAGTGAGATCTTCTATCCTACAAGGGGTTCGGGACCCCTTGTCCCCCTATCTTTTTATTATATGTATGGATGTGATGTCTAGAATGTTGTTGCAGCCTGAATCTAGTGGAGATTTACAAGGAATTAAAGTTACAAAAACTTATCCTTCTTTGAGCCACTTATTTTTTGCAGACGATTGCATGGTCTTTACCAAAGCCACTGTGAAGGGGGCTAGAAAACTGGAATCTATGCTTCAACAATTTAGTAAGTTTTACAGTCAAGTTACTAATTTTGATAAAGTCTGGGCTAGCTTTAACCCTAAGACTGAAACCAGAATCAAAAACCAAATTTCTGACAAAATACATATAAAGAAATTAGGATTGCAAGATAAGTATTTAAGAGTGCCACTTCTAATTAATATAGAGAAATAAAATGGAAACCTTTAGTCACTTGGTGGATAATTTTGACTGTAGACTAGCTTCTTGGAAAAGCAAACACTTAAACCAACCTGGTCGTATTGTTCTAACCCAATCTGTGTTGGGAACTTTTGCTAGTCATCATTTGGCAATTTTCCCAATGCCAAAAAAATGACGGATGGAATTGATAACATAAGAGAATGTTTTTGTGGAATAGGAAAAATATTGGTAGAAGCATTTATTTGAGAAGTTAGGATAATGTGACCAAACCAATTATTTTGGGAGGTCTAAACATCAAAAAAACTGAACACCTTAACTCTGCCTCTTAACTAAGTTAGTTTGGATAATGATAAATAAATCTGATGCTTTATGAGAAACAATCTTTAAACACAAGTACTTCCTAGAATGTTCCCCACTTTATTTGGCAGATAAGACAACAGGATATTGGGTGTGGAAAGGTATATGTAGAGGTTTAAAAATTAAGAAGAAGAATTATTGTTGGGAGATGGGCAATTATAGAAATATATCCATATGGGGGGATAAATGTGTCCCTAGTAGAAATGATATGTTGGACTCTCATTTTTCCTCAAATAGTATGCAAACAGTTGAGCAACTAATTGACCAAGGTACATGTAAGTGGAATACTAGTGTTCTAAATGCACTTTTTTATAACGAAACTATTTCTGACATTATTGTCATTAGACTTCCTATTGCATGTAATGATAAGTTGAGATGGAAGTCATCCTACAATGGACTATTTTTATTCAAATCAGCATACAAAGTAGTCACTAACTCTTTTTATAGAAATGAGCAATGTAATTTCCCATGGAAATCCTTTTGGGGAACAAACCTACCACCGAAGATTAAACACTTCCATAGGAAGTGTTCAAATGATTGCCTTCCTGTTAGAAATAAGATCCATAGATATGTTCAAAATTTAGATGATGTACACCCCCTTTGTAATAGTGAACTTGAAACCATGAACCACATTCTTCTAAATTGCAGGGTTTATCAACATCTTTGGAATGTAGTGGGAAGTAGAACTACAGGGAATATAAATGATAAAAATATAAAGGATTGGATCATTAGTTGGTTCACCATAATGGGGAATAATAGGGCTATTATATATGATATAATTTGTGAAGCAGGTTGGGTATTATGGCACATCTGGAAATTAAGATGTGTCACTGTTTTTGATGGTTTGAAATTGCAGGTGGATAAATTTAACATGAAATTTCAGGTGGAGTTTGAGGAATGGACCAAGTCTGTTAGGAAACAGACAAGTACTAATCAAGTGCATAATCTGACATTGGGTGCTTCTCAGTGGCAATTTTCTGATTATAGTTTTATTAAAATAAATTATGACGGATCCTTTAATAATGAGACTAAAGATATGGGATGTGTACTAGTTATGTTCTCTACAACATGTGTCTGTGGAGAAGGAGCTTGTGTTCCAGGAATAACACAGGATGAAAAACAAGTTGAGGCTTTTGCGGCTCTAGAAGCTATAAAATGGACTAAGAAAACTGGAGTGGAGGATCTGCATCTGGAGGGAGACTGCCTAAACATAGTTAAAGCAATAAATGGAAAAGTATAAAGTGTTAAGTGGAGCAATAATAATGTAATTCTTGACTGTAAGATGTTAATGAATTCTTTAAATCAGGGAAGTGTACTCATGTTCATAGCATATGGATATGGCTGGTTTATCTTTTGTTAGTAGACTCGAACTCATGTTTTTTTATGTTTCTTAAGTACAACTTTATTTACTATAATATGTGCGGTAGTGGATTGGTTTGAATGGTTTGTTAAAACATTGTTGTTTTTGCAAGGTTGAAATACTTTATGTCATAAATAATTGTTGGTGTCATCAGGGTCTTTATGTATCGACCATATCGACTTTAGTTTTTTGACTAGTTAAGTCTTTTCCATAGATAGAGTCGTCAACCTGCTAAATTTTACCATGACGACTCTTACTTTGACAAGTTAGTAAATTATTTCCCAGATCAAGAGTCGTCAAGGTCAAATATAGCAGGTTGACGAATCCAACTCTGACAAGTTTGCTGAAAATTTCCAGGGCAAAGAGTTGTCATGGTATACTGGTATCGACCATGCTGACTTCAGATCAATACAATTTGGCAGCTATGAGTCATCATGGTATATGGTATTAACCGATACGACCTTAACACACCAAAATATCCAGGAAAAATCAAAAATTTAGCAGCTAGGGTCGTCATGGTTTATAGGTATCGACCATGTCGACTCCATCTCACCAAATAATGACAGTTATGAGTCGTCATGGTATATGTATGGTATAAACCGATGCGACCCTAGCACACAAAAACATCTAGGGAAAACCTAAAATTTGGTTGCTTGAGTCATCATGGTCTATTGGTATAACCATGATGACTCCATCTCACCAAATAATGGCAGTTATAAGTCGTCATGGTGTATGGTATGAACTGATGCAACCATAGCATTCAAAAACATCCAGGAAAAACCCAAAATTTGGTTGCTTGAATCGTCATGGTTTAGTGGTATGACCATGACGACTCCCTTTCCAGAAAATGGCAACTCTTGTGTATGCATATTCTTGAATCCCATTAAGAGTACATTGATTTAATTAAGAAAATAACATCACATCAATCTCGGATTACATAAGAGTGAGTACACATATTGTTGAATCTCGCATATTAATACATCGTCAATGAACCTCCGAGCACGATTGTACAATACCCATACTCTTTCGCGTGAATGAAATTTCTTTCCCCATCTCATATTCGCCATAGGCCATTAAATCGTTCCAACTGAAATTAAATGAATTAAATGTTAGTTTTCAAACTTAAAATTACGAGAAAGGTACACAAAGAGTTAAATGTTAGTATGTTACTCACTTTTTCAGTAAGAGGAGATTGGGGATGATGGTCGTTCACCATTTTTCTAACTTTAACGAATTCTCGAATTGAACATTTGAAGTAGTCGAATTGAAACACCAAGTCTCTTCATTTTTTGGTTTTTGGGATTCGCAGTGCGCTCATAATAGAACTCTTTCACTCTCTTCCAAAATATTGAATAAATTTCATCCGGACGTTTATGGAACATCTTATTGAAAGATTTAACGAGATTCATATCTTTATTCGGTTTTCATACTATCATTACCATTAATGTCTCACTTTCAAATGAAAACAAAAACAAATTAAGTTATGAAAGATGTAGAAAAAACGAAAATCCAAGGTTTGGGGAAGTTTATTTCTAGAGAAGGGGGGTTGTATTATATAGAAGAAACTCCAACAGTCATGTTATTTTGAATTCAGCATTGAAGTCATCAAGGTCTTAAACTATAAACCGTGATAATTCTGGCAGAGATAAAGTTGAGTATGATTCGAAAGATAACCTTAAGGGTCGTTACGGTCTATATGTATCAACCATGAAGACTGTCAATGATATAAACATTGAATAACATTTAGACTTGATTAACAAGATTAAATTCAAACTTGGCTACACTAGTAGTACATTAGAACGTCAACGTAACATTAAACTAGATTAACAACTTGTAGACCAACTTGATCTTACTAAACACATTACACATAATTTTTTTTATCGATGTGAGACTCAACTATCAAGGTAGCTTCGAAATGATAAAACGGCTCTCCACTCCATTTGGTATATGCATCATGTGCTGCAAAACTGTCCCCTTTATGCCTAGCGAGAAACTCGTTATACTTGTAGCACAATTTCTTAATATGAATGGTCCTTGAAGAAACATAGTCTTCCCCGTAATATGGGTGTGGTTTTTGATACTTACCGACCAACTTGGGAACAAAAGGACCTGTTGCAACTTGATTCCAAAATATACATTTATCCCGATTTTTTCCCGGCAAGATCCTTGACGACAATGTCCAACAAGCTTTGGGGTAACAGATGGTTGTGACGACCATCGGGAACACTTCGCAATCTCCAGTGACCACCTTGATAATTTCTATTGACTACAATCTTCAACGGGAAGTCACACTTTCTTTGTACTACATTTGTAGATCCTCGTTGTTTTCTTCTTATACTTATAGTCCTTCCTTTGTGGCTTCCGCGCTTGAGGATTCTCTCGAAAATCATCTCAAACCTTGTAGCATTTACTTGGTTGTTTTAAACCAACACACACATTTTCTCTTTTTCCTTGGATATAACCCATTCCTTTGCCTCCATCTTATTTTCCCATGTCTACATAGTGCAAATTAGATATTCATGATAAGTGTCCTTATATATTCACGAGAAGACTTATCAAATAATTTGAAAACATATATCACATCAAAGGTAGTGTTGATGGTGAATTTTTGACAAGAAATAAATTTGTAAATATTGCTTTTCGCCAAGTTGCAGAAGCACAAAATATGCATAATTTTCTAACATGCATCAGAATTATGAATAATATTCTTATCCTACATTGTGCAAGAAAATCGAGAAGGGATACTCAGCTCCTGGTTAAATTATCCTTGTAGCTCTTTTTGCACATATACGGAATCACAGAAATTTCAGAGTTGTAATTAATTAAATCCTCGTTATTTCACATGCATCTATGCACACCATTGTTATAAGACAGAATACGCTGATTATACAAAATTACAAACATTCAGAATAGAGGCTAAGCCATATCTGAACAAAAACGTAAACTAGATGCATACCATCTAATTGCAAAGTCGCATCAAGCATAATTTCAAGTTGCAAACTTCCATAGCTGAATCTCTTGAAGATGTTCTGTATGCACTGCATAAAAAATAAGCATAAAATACTAACAATAAACCTTATACAATTGAGAAACTTAAACAGGCTATAAATATGGCCACGACACTAATGAATGTCAAAGCTAGCGGCGCGTAGGCAATAACCATGGCACTAACAAGTGCTATCCTTAGCCACACTCCCAACACCAATGAGTTGCACAAGTATGTGCCAAAAAGGCCAAGAAAGAGCCAAAAAGGCAAAAGTCAGCAAAGCCAACACCCTCGAGCGCCAAATAGGCCCTAGCAATGTTGGCGCTAGCACTTATGCCAAACCTGGCGTCGCTAGCGTTAGTGCTAGCTCCATCACCAACAACGTTGGAGGCCTGGTAGTGGTAGCACTAGACCTAGAGCTAGCTCCAGCACCAACAACACTAGAGGCCTTGCAGTGGTAGCGCATCGCTAACATCATTGCTGGCCTAAGCAGCGTTAGCGCTATCTCCAACACTAACATCGTTGCTGGCCTGGTAGCGTTATTGCTGAAGCTAGACGTGCCAAGGCTAGCGCCTCTATCCCCAGTGCTAACTTTCCTCTTTCCCTATTTTCGAGCATCTTTTTCGCTCTTGCTTATACTAGCATTATCCTGAGTCCACGACTCCACTAATTCCTATAAGAAATCAAATCATAACATATGGGGGGATTATTCATGGGTTTTGGTTAGCGGTTACAGCAACGTGGGCGTAGCAACTCCCCATGAACTGGAAGTTACAGAGTAGTGGTGAGACTGAAGCAATTAATGGGGAAGTGGAGTCATGGTTTCCCGAAGATTCCAAGGAGGTTAAGCCATTAACCCCATGATTCCCACTTCTTCATTTCTTCATTACTCTCACAAATTTATAAGGAAAGTACTTGTGTTCCTAACTATTATAAATAGGCTCCTTAGCCCATTTCAAAAACACAACAAGCTTACGATTCTCATAAGCTCTGTGATTTCTCTTAATACTTCTGCAACTCTACACACAATTCAACACACAAAATTCCTTCAACTTTATTTGCTTCCCTCCCCTAAGATCAACTCGTTTCCTCTCATCGTGACCGAAGCAGGGCGGAACGGCTACTATCGTGGTTTAGGCTTTCTCTATACGATTTTGATCTCTGAATCTAAATAAAGTACTTCTATAATACATTGTTTTTCCTAGAATCAATTTTTAGGTACCAACAGGTAGGTAACATACCAGTTCAGTCATATAGTGGTGGGAATTATCCGCTCATATCTGAGATACGGGTTCAGGTTGATCACTGAGTTGTTCCACCACCTATGAAGAAATCAGATGTAATCAAACACAATGAAAAGAGTCGTCATGGTCTCAAACTATCAACCATGACGACTTTGTTGATCTTTTAGTTCTGGGTTTCCTTAGGTAAAAGAGTCGTCATTGTCTGTTTTAGCAGGTTGACGATTCTATTTACCTGACAAGATCAAGGCATTTATAAATCCAAGGAGTCGTCATGGTTGATAAGGTCTTAATTCTTACATATTTACTACTCAAATTTATATTTATTAGTTCTCCATTCTATACATATTTGATTATTTTTGCAGTTTTTAGGAAATAAAGCTCGATGGACTAAAATGAGGAATTTTGCTGGTAAAATGGAGGAAATAAAGTGATTTATGGGCTAAGCCCATATGAAGAACATGGAGAATTATTTCTTTGGTCCAATTATTTGGATATGAGAGTGTGGTTAACATGTTAAGGCATGTGGTAAACATATCAAGGCGTGTGTAGAAAGTGTGGAGGCTCATTTATTCACAACATCATCTGTAGGATATTAATTTTAATGAAAAGATATTTGAAGATATTTTTTTAATGGAGAAAATAAACAAAAAAAAGAAGAAAATAAGAATATTAGCTAAAAAATCCACATACTTGCCATGTAAGGAATATTTTCTTACATATATGCATGGATATAATATGCTACATTAATGACATGAAGATGTTGAAAAATGAGTGATGTGTATATAAATAGTGGTGGAAGCAGAGAGACAAGGGGGAGCCAGCACTGAGAGCAATTAGCTTAGGATTTTATTCTTTTCTTTATTCTTTTTAGTTTTCATTTTTTGTAATAATGGAGAGCTAACCCTCTTCACTGGGGTTGAAGATGAACCACCTCTAATATGTAAAAGACTCAGATACTCTCTTTAATAAAATATTCTTTTGACCTTAAATGTTTAATTAATTTCTCTTCATATTTGCTTCGTTCTTTAATCGTACGGAATAGTCTTCGGCTATTAATACTTTATAAACGAATGAGATTATACCATTTTGATTTACAATAAAAGTTGTATTTTTGTTTTAATGGTTATTTTCCGAGATGTATCAGTTTGGTCTCGATAGTCTTGAGTTATAAAAATGAATATTTGGTAAAGAGTGTTTGAGCATTTTACATAATTCAATTGGTGGATTCTAAAAACCCCAATGTTTTTTAGTTTGGATAATTATTATTTTAATATTTTCTAAATTCATTTATTTTTATATTTTTAGATCAATAATTTAATTGTAAACTAAAAGTATCGATTTAATTAGTCTTAGTGGAACGATCCCTTTTATAAACTATCTCATCGATAGTCGTATGCTTGTGGTCAATATTTTTATCACATCAATGGTCTATTTCAGCAGACTGACGACTCTTATACCAAACAATGATGACTTCATTTATTACCCTGACGACTCGTCACCAAAAAAAGTCCCCACTCTGTCCAATTTTTCACATAAGTCGTCATGGTTGTGGAAGGTTTAATATGACGACTTTTCAAAATCATGAAGGGTCATCATGGTTTTACAACTCGAGAATGACAACCCTAAAAGCATGTATTGCTTATTTTGACTTGGACCAATATGATTGAGTATCTCAATGGCTAGTTTTTTGAAAGGTTTTCATGCAAATATGTACAAAAAGTTCAAAAATTCTACCTATAAGTAAAGACTAAAAACTCTATATGCTTAATCACTCCCCCACACTTAAACTTTACATTGTCCTCGATGTAAATTGGCTCTTCCAATGTAAAATCAAGATGAGAAATCCTAACATAATATGAAAAACTAAGAAAAACTCAAAATAAAGGGAAGAAAATACAAACCAATGGGTTGCCTCTCATTCAGCGCTTAGTTTAACATCATCATCCTGACCTTCTGGTTAGCGCCCGTAAACCAACAATCTGAAAATCTGGGGACCCACCCAAACAACAATCTGTAGTTCTAATAACAGCTTCACAAAAACATTAGCATAAAATATAAATATTGAAACTGTTATTTGGTGGAAGTTTCCCCCACACTCAGTCTTTTTTACACTTGGAAGTGTATAAAGAACATAAAATGCAGAAACTTCTTTGGGTTCCTCTCGGTGAACCTATACAATGCTAGAATCAAACACATTTAGTGGTAAATAGTTAGAAACAAAATAATTCTTAAGAATTTTTATAGCATATATACTCAACTCTAAGTGATCTATCTCATTAAAAATCGGAACAACCTTTTGGAGAACTATTTCGATCGAGGGAGGATCAAAAGATATAGAGGTACGCAAAGGATTAGAAAAACCTTTCACGATCTTTTGTATTACAGGATCCTCATCATTCTTAAATAAATCCAATGAATTATTTACCTCATGTATATAGTGGTCCTCTATCAAACTTTTTAAAAACCATTCTTCATCAGTTTCTGCTTCAACCGAAATCTCAGCATCATTATAATCTCTGGCAAGCTCAATTGGGTCTTCCACGAAATCAATCAATTTGGTTTCATTCTCGACTAAATGTTGTTCATATTTATCATCGTCATCAGACCAAAAAATAGGTTCATATGTAAGAGCGTCCTCTAATGTGTACTCCTTAGAGATATAAAAAACCCTACACTCCTCATCATCAGAATCAGAATCCTCTCCCAAAAAGTCTAGTTCATTGGTGCAAATTATAGGATCATCTATATGAGCCTCTTCTGAAGAAATAATCGGGACTACTACTTGAAAATCAATTGGGATAAAAAGATTGTAATCCGGATATTCTTTATAACGTTGATCTGCGTTTGAGTATGTTACCTCGCAATAGTTTTGTTATACCAAAGATCCTCCTTTTGAATAGGCGAGTGATCGTTAGTATGATCCAGAGTTGGTATAACTTCATATTTGTTACATGGAATTTCAGAAGGTTGATCATCTTTTTTCGTTTCCTCCCTAATTCGATCAGTGTCTCTTTTTAAATTGTCGAACTTCTTGGAGTGATTCATCTATGTTATGAAAATATTGAACCATGTTCCTTTGACACTCTTCTACCATAGTACAAAAAGTATCTTCAAAAGTAGAGACTTTTTGATGTTGATGTTGAGGTTGGAGTGATTGATCAATTTGAGTGTAAAGTTCTTCCATCATGGTACACATTTGTTCTTCAACACTAGAAGAAATGTGATTAGAAGCATAACTATCCTCCCATCTTCGTGATTGCTTACGTACCTACCCGTTGTAAGGTTGTTGGCATGTATGAGAATAGCCATAAGGTTCCGTAGGGTATTGGTCATAGCCAAACGATTGGTTTTGATTGTACCCTTGGTATGGTTGGTAGTTGTCATAAGATTGAGATCGAAAACCGTATTGAATACCACTATTATATGATTATTCTTGTGCGTCGTACATGTTATTTCCATAAGGAAACATGACGACTCACAAGAAAAACGTAAAACTACTAAAACCTAAAATAAAAATAAAATAAAACAAAAATGATACTTACAACCTGTTTTCAGAATTTACCTCCCTCGACGAGAGTTGAACACCTTCAACGAGTTGTTAACACCAAAAAAAACTAAAAATCTGAAAAATACTTAAAGAAAAATGTAAAAAAATTAAACTACTAAAACAAGCGAACACAAATTATAAATCAATTAACCATTGCTCCCAGCAGCGGCGCCATAATTTGATGCGTGTCGTAAGTGCAACAAATTACTCAAGATATTTCCCACTAATTAACTAGTAATATGGCGGTAGGAAAGATCGTTCCCACAAAGAGCTGTGTAATTGAGATGTTATTTGGATTAGCAAAACCAAAATAATGTAAAAGCCAAAGAGGGGTTTTGAGATTTAATTAACTAAATAAAAAAACAATAAAAGAAAGAGATGATTAGGGAGTCCTTCGTCGTTACCAAACGTTGACTGAATTAGTATACTTATTTATCTTTTGTTAAAATCATTTATCACCAACCACAGAATAGCAGGTACGCTTAGTTATCCCCAAAACTCCTTGTATCACCGGATAACATGTACGCTTAGCCACTGGATTCTATCCAACTGAGCCGCCTTGAGGTACGCTTACAAGGTGTAACTCGATCGAACGCTTTACGATTTGTGAATTTAGGTTTGATCCTAGTAGTTAGACTCAGTACGCTCGGTCCACTTGCTAGTGTTGTCTTCACACACATTGTTTCATAGAATCCCTCTGCAAGGTTTCACGTTATCTACTTGTGTAGGAGGTGATCAACAATTACGAATCACTCAACTCTCTA
The DNA here is from genome assembly GCA_023531435.1 of Papaver californicum. Classification (NCBI taxonomy): domain Eukaryota; kingdom Viridiplantae; phylum Streptophyta; class Magnoliopsida; order Ranunculales; family Papaveraceae; genus Papaver; species Papaver californicum. The sequence goes on from JAJJMC010010050.1 coordinate 807,194, forward strand.
CTAGCAATAGAATGATCAATAGATTAATCTAACGTGCACTCCAAACAATCTAAGAAATCAATCATAAACCCTAGATATAGTGAAAATAAACGATGATGATAATAACTCCAAACAAACTTGTATTAACTAATAAAGATTCATGCTTAGAACATTGAATTTATCCTTAATCAAAAAAAGGTTTAGCTACTCATATTACAAAGAAGAAGAAGAAGAAGATGAAGAATGGTGGTTTCCCCCTAAAGGGGTAAATTCTAGGTTTTAGATGTGGATTATAGTATGAGATCTAAGATTGTAAAAGATAATAAGAGATTCCTTCCAAAAGATAAGAGATGTTTTGTTTAAGCCTTAAATGTCTTCTTTTATAGTCTTCAATGCTTTCCCCTCAAGTCTCCTCATTCTAAGGTTTAGAATCCTTCCGGGATCGGCCACTATTGATCAGAACACTTACTAGTCGAACAGTTCTCTGTAGACTCTTCGAAAACATGATTTTTATGCTCAGGTTCGGCTGCTATTTGATATGGAATTTTCATGCCGAACCTGACAACTTATTTTTTCTCCACGCAGTGTCAGGTTTGGCTACTAATTGTATGATGGATTTCTGGTCGAACTTCACTTTGTATACTCAAGTTTTTTCAAACTCGTTTTGCTCATAACTTCTTCGTCCGATGTCGGAATGACCTTATTCTTTTTGCGTTGGCTCCTTCTTCTCGTTATCTTCAAGATATTAAGAACTCATGGATTTGATTAAGTAGAATTTATTCTTCGATCCTCCTTCATTTGTAATGCTTTACTTCGTTGCTCATTCTAGCACTTTGTAGCTCCTTTTGGATGATTCACCTAATATAACACATAAGATAGAAAAAAAGAGTAATAACAAGTAATATGCAAGAATTATAACTAAAACAAGTATCGATTTGACACTAGAAACATGTGATTATGCACTTATCAGCTCTCGCCGGATATGAGGTTTTCCATGGAAAAAAGTTTGAGCATAATGATTGTTATCATATCTTGAAAGACATTGCTATAATTTCAACCTATATGATTAAGTTTTTAAGTGCAATGTTATGATCTAAGCTATTTCTTTTCCTTCAATGTTATGCTGTGAAAGATGTATGCCTTTTCGTATCAATAAAATGCATTTACGAAAACAAAAATCAAAACATACCTAATAGAAGTCGTCATGGTTTATGAATATCAACCATGATGAATTCATATTAAATTTATGATGGTCGGTTAGAGTCGTCATTATCTAAAAATATAACCATAACGACTCTAACCGTTATTTTTCAGACATAGATTTTGATTTCAGAGTCGTCATGGTATAACCACAGTACAATGACGACACTTACCGAGACAAGCTAGGTAAGGATCGTCATGGTAATATGTTGGACCATGATGATTTTTCATCACCTGGAAAGTTGCAGATAAAGTTGTCATGGTTTGATGTTACGACCATGACGAATTTGAAGAATCATCATGGTAGTAACTTTACGATCATGACGACCCTTACTCTGTGACTTTGCTATGTTACGATGATTTGAAGACTTGGAGCAACAAATCGACAATTAATAGACTAAAAGTAGTTTATCTGAGTATTTTGAGCTTTGGTTTCTTCATTTTGAGCAATAGGATCTTCATTTGTACCCTCATTTTTGGCTTCATATATTAATCGATCAACACAATATATCTAATCCATTTGAGAATTCAAGTTAATATTACTATTAACACAATCATCTTTGTTATTTGAAGCTTCTCCAACATCAATTTATCCACTAGAATCACTCATTTCTCTAAACACTCATTTCCTAGAATCATCTTTTTCCCTCTAAAACCTTTTTTTTTCTTCTATACTCATAAAACAAAACAAAACAAAACAAAAAAAACTCTAATTTTAATCCTCACCACAATCTATATATTTTATTTAACTAATCTAATTTAATCTAATTAATTAATTTAACTTAACTAATCATATAATTTGGACTAATCAAACAAGGGTTATTTAGTCATTTATAAAAATATTTGGCTAAGGGGCTTTAGAAATTATTTTTGAATGACCCTATTCTATTTTATCATATAATCCCCAATTAAGAAGCCTTATACAGGGGTTTATGAAACCAATAGAGGGGCTTTTCCAGGATTCATAGTGACTAGGAAGTTGGTTAGGGGGGTGTCATAAGACAATAACAAAATGTCTAAGTTACCTTCCATCTAAAATTAAAACCTAATAACTAAATCAAAATCCAATTCTAATCAAAAAATTTTTCTCTTCCTCTTCCTCTTCTCAACCGGAACTCCTACCCTATTTTAATAAAAAAAAATCCCTACTTATTCTCCTCTTCCTCTCCTCAACCGTAACTCTTTTTTCTTTTTTTTTCTTTTTGTTTTCTTCCAATTTAATCATTTCAATGTCTTCAATTAATCGGCAATTCAACAAACCCGTATTTTTATGTTTGAAAAGTGTTAGATTGATTGAAATCTTAGTAAAATTTAGGTTTTCGGTTAAATTAACATTTGTGAGTTCTTGAAAACCCGACCGTAATTACAATTTCTGAAGCTGTTAGGTTTGGGAAATTATAAAACTCAACCATAAATTTTTTTTTAAAATTGAGAAGTTTTCTCATAATTGGGTTTATCAACCGAAATTTTATCACGGTTTGGTCCGTTTCTATGAACCCAACCGTAAAAAACCATATTTTTCAATTTTTAAAATTTTCACGGTTAGGTTAATCAACCATAATATTTTTACGGTTTGGTTCTTTTTTTATAACATAACAACAAATAAACTTGGATTTTTATACTTTTAAATTTGTTTGTGCATAATTTTTAAAAATATCTAACCTAAATAAATCAATTTATTTATTTATTTAATATATTGACTAATTAGATAATAATAATAACTAAATAGAAAAATTTTAATCATATTAAAAATATTTTAGATATGTGATTTTTTAATTTACTAATTAGTGACATTCTATTGGATTTATAAGCCCGTATAGGAGGCTTTTCAATGAATCCGGCCAACCCTTAATTAAGTATATTCGGAAGAGTTTATTAGTTAACGTACTTCTTTTTTGTTTTGTTTTTTTTATTTGACACATACAAAACACCACACGGATATCAACGAAGAAGCTCTTACAATTTACACTTTATTTACACTTATTATTAGTTATGCTGTGCTGTAGCTCAAATGGAGTAAGAGAAGATCCCAAAAGAAGAAGTGATCTTTTATATACGTTTGTTGACTGTGGTTACTTGAGTATCAATCCTAGATGACTGATCAACCGTTGTAGAAAACCAACGAAAGCCCTAATTTAACTTTCAGATTGGTTCCTTTTGAATATCAACAAGGGAATTAAGAATGAAATTTGCCAATTTTGGTTTGATTCAGCCATTGATGGTGGAAATACTTCAATGCATGTCTATGATCATGAAATCTTTAGGGAAGTTGGTAATGCTTTCCTTCTCTCAGGTGGTAGTGAAGGTATCATGTCTTCCTCTTCTTCTCGCTCTTCCAATTCAATAGAAGAGGGAGAGATCCAAGATGGGCATTCTTTTATCAGGTAAGCAAATCTTTTATCAGATTGGATTTAAGAGATTTTGATTTTGATTTTCAGTTTAGTTTAGTTTTAAGCTAGTGTTTGAGCTTAGATCTGCTATTGAACTTATCATAAACTAGGTTAGATCTATTGAAACTTTTCAGTGATAAACAATGATAATTGTTGGTGGCAATTAGAGTTTCCTTAGTCTAACGAGCATCTTAGATTTCTTATCAAAGTTGGAGAACTCATTTCTGGGGAGGTCTTACCTACACTTTCAGTGTCTAAAATAGTTACCGTTTAAAATTAATGCGAACCAATGTATTCATGAACTATAATGGAGAAGATATATCTTGGATATATATTGCTTAGTCATATCATTACTTTTGATATTTTACACTTTATCATTTACTCATGCGAAAGCAATATCCAATATCGTTTCAGAACTTTTGTCTTCTCCTACTGTGGATGTTTCGATCTCGTCTTGGTAAGTCAGGGTCAGGAAGTTGCATAAATGGACATTTTAATTCCTATAGTTATAGGAGTTACTGACTCATACTTGCTTTTAATAAATCTTTTATCAACTTAATATACTCAGGATGAATCTAGGTTGGTTGACAGTTTCTTGTGTTTTTTTTTGTTGTTGGAGCATTATCTTAGATTGAGTTTAAAGGTTCTTTGTGGTTAACACTGATGCCCCTTGCTGCATCTGAACACCGGAAATCCATGGCAAGTGGTTTCTATTTTCTATGGCCCCAAAGGTACTGAATAAATCCTTTTCCAAAGGATAACAATTGTGGACTGTGCTGATTCATGTTGTGTGAATTCAAACACTAGTTGTGTTATATGGCCTCCAGAGCGTGCAAGCATGTGATAATTGGTGTCAACTTCACGTGGTAATTTTATTAGTTGCCAGCGGATGAGCTGTCTAGTTATTTACTATTTCATAGACCTGCTTCCAAGGCTTCATGCAAGGGTTTGCTTTAGAATTAGACATTACTTTGAATGAACTTTTGTTCTTCTTTCGAATGAGCTTTTGTGAATAAAGATGATGGATTAGGTTTAATTTGGTCTTCAGGGTTCAGACCTTGAATATTTTGTCACTCATTGGCACCACTTATATATATGTCGGTAACCATATACCAATATTTCTTTAGTTTGTATATTATTCAGAAGCTTGTTAACTAAATGGGAGTACTTTATTCAGATTTGAGAATGTCACTTTCTGAAGGACTGAGGAAGCTGCAGCACAGGCTGCACAGCATTCAAGTATGGCGCACAGTACTGGGCTAATTCAAGCATTTATTTTTGAGGCATCTGATCGGGACAATATCGGTGGTTCTGCATATGGTGGACAAAAGGCTATTTGTTGTACTCAAGATCTTGCAAAGCTTGAAGTCTGCAAGCTTGGTGAAGTCATTAGGAGACCTTCTGCTTGGGACCTCAAGTGGCCAATTGTTATAAATACTCAGTTCAGTGGGGATTCTATATCTTCAAAGATGGAGCAGGCAGAACTAAATATTCCAAAAACTGGAATGTACAACCTGTCCTTTATGACCTGTGACCCAAGTCTGAAGGGGATGGTGATGAGCGGAAAGACGCTATGGAAAAATCCTGATGGTTATCTTCCAGGGAGGATGGCCCCACTAATGAACTTTTACATACTTATGTCGATTGCATATGCGTTGCTTAGTGTTGCCTGGTTGTTCCAGTACATCAGGTTTTGGAAGGATATATTGCAGATCCAGAACTGTATTACCTTTGTTATTGGTCTTGGCTTGTTTGAAATGACTCTTTGGTACTTCGAGTACTCACATTTTAATAGGACAGGAACGAGGCCTATTGCAATTACAACTTGGGTTGTGACAATTGGAGCTATCAGAAAAACAGTTTTCCTTCATCTTATACTTAGCGTTTCTATGGGATATGGGGTTGTGCGGCCTACTCTTGGTGGTCTTACTTCGAAGGTTATTCTTCTTGGACTGACCTATTTCTTGGCGTCCGAGTTACTGGATATTGCTGAGAATGTAGGAACCATCGATGATATCATAGGGAAAGCAAGACTCTTCTTGGTTCTTTCTGATGTATTCCTGGACACTTTTCTAATACTGTGGATTTTCACTTCTCTGTCGAAGACCCTAGAGAAGCTCCAGGTATATCAATTTCTATTTTCCAAGCAGTGTAACTACCATGTGAATGAAAAAACAACAGCATTTGTCTATTGTAACGCAACAAATACAAATATTCTCCAATTTTTACTTGCGAATTTGGTCTTTTCGTAATGGCTTCTGAAGTTGATTCTATTGACTATCTGGCAGGCAAAGAGGAGCTCTGTGAAACTGGATATATATAGGAAATTTTCAAATGTGTTAGCTGTAATTGTGATTGCTTCTGTCGCTTGGATTTGCTATGAGGTATACCTTCAGCTAAAAGTAACTTTTCATTTATCTTTTTGTTTGGCAGGTATGTGATGCTGAATTCTCTTCTGTTATGTTGTTGCATTTTCTTTTATAGTGGTCAAATTTGCAAATGACTTGTATCTCCAACTTCTTATCTTTTTCATGGCAAAGATCATTACAAATTTTCTGCTGTTGTTTGTGATCTTCAGAGAGTTCATCCTGTGCAAATTTGATTTGATGGGAATAGAGAGTCAAAAATGTAACAAATGCCCTGCGGCCAAGAGTCTTGTGGCCAAAAGTTTTAGTTTTCGTATCCCTCCTCCTAGCCACCTTTATCTCCTTGTTACATTACTCTTGTTTTTTTCAACATTGAACTGGGGTATATTTGGGTAGACCACAATTCATCTTGGTTATCTACGTTTTATTATCAGAAATCGGGGCAAATTTAAAAAACAATTAGACAGCTTTCCTTATTTCGAAAATTTTAATTCCCTAACTTTTCAGCAGCCAAGTCCTTGATACTATAGATCCACGTGCACTTACTGTAGAAAGCCTCTCTTGTGCAGGTAGACTTCAAAGCTACTGATCCTTTCAGTGAACAATGGCAGAGTGCTTGGATAGTTACCGGTTTTTGGGATATTCTTGCATTTGCACTGCTTAGTGTGATATGCTATTTATGGGGTCCATCTCAAAGTTCTCAAAGGTGGAGTTAGAAGATTATAACTCAATTACCCAAAATACTCTTTTGTAAATAAAATTGGTGTTTGAAAATTTTCTGAATTGTTGTTGTCTAAACAGATTTGCATATTCAGAGGAAGTGGGAGACGAATATGATGACGAGGAATCTCAATCTCTAAGGGAGCTACGGTGATCTCAGCTTAGTCAAGTAAGAGAATTATGTTGCTAATAGATCTGATTACGATCAACAAGATGAAAATGGAGATGATATAGAGGAGGACAAAAGAGAATGATCTCAGTCACAGAAGAAACGTACAAACCAACCCAAATGAAAAGATAGTTTGTAGGAGCTTTGTTGCTATAATCATTAATCATGGCAAGTGTTCACCTTGCAGTACAACGGTCTAAGAAAGAAAGGGTGAGAATGACATGGAAGAACAAGTTTCCTAGATTTAGTTTTGGCTTTTAAAATGTTGTGATTTGTTAATATTTTTTCCCTTTCTTGTCAGCATTGAAGATTTGTCTTTGGATATTATAAGTGAATCATACTGCTTACTGAAAATTTTGAGCCGCATCTGTCTGTTCTTACCATTATGGCATTATTATCTATCTTGTTATAAAATGAATCACATGTAGATTAGTTAATAAAAGGTTTCTCTCAGTCTTGCACAAAGAATTCTCAACATAGTAATTTCACAGCAAATCTAAGAACTTCGTACTGTAGTTCAGCGACATCACACTGCAAACATATCAAACTATGATCTCATTCTTTATATGCTTCATCCTTAAGATCAACATTTTTTCTCCCTTTGTAACCAAAAAAACAATCGAACGATCATTTCTTGATTTAGACGAGTCTTATTTGATTTTGATCTCTCGTGCTCATACAAATTTCAATTTAGAACTTACCCCTCACTTTCCGCTGTTTTTACTATAAAACACGCTTGTGTCATATTTGATTGATTTCGACATAAAGAAGTGGAACCAAATTACGATCAATTCTAATGTTCCTCATATTATTACTCAAAAATCTTAACATTAATCTTTTCATTGATTCTGATAATACCTTAGAGAATGATAAACCTAGATGGAAACTTACTAGGAATAGTATCTTTACTGTAAAATCTTTGTATGATAAGTTAAATAGAGTTAATACTAGGGTTTGTTGACAAGGAATATTCTGGAAACAATTTTGGAAAATAGAGTTACATCAAAGGATAAAGTTATTTCTCTGGAAATTTATCAACAATGGTGCAAGTTAGACAAAAACTAGGTTGTTATATACACTCAATTGATTATAACTGTATTTTTGGTGGCTCATAATATGAAACTTTAAACCATATGTTGTTTGAATGCTCTCTTGCTAAATCTAGGTCTTTACCTTTTTTCTGGTGGAATTTTGAACGTGTCACTATAAAAGTTGGATAACAGAACAAACATAAATAATGGTTCGATTTTGATAGTGGCAGCAACAAAATGCTGGTTTATCTGGAAAGAAATATGCAATATAATCTTTCAAGATAAATCTAGCAATTCTTTGCAAACTGCCATTGCAATCCAGAGATATCTAAATTTCTATTATAAACCTGCTATATTTAAATAAAATCCCCCAAAAAAATTTGTCACTAAGGAAAAAACCTGAGTATGCATCGAGATTGGAAAGCCTCAAATCAAACCAATTGAAAATTAAATTTTGATGCTTCTTGGATTTTTGGTACTTCGAATTCAGGATTTCGATTAATTACTAGAGATGTTGCAGGAGATAACAATGGAGTTAAGTTAGGGTGTTCGGATCTTCATATCTAGAAAAGGCATAAGGTCTAGCTATGTTGCAGGGAGCTAACTGGGCCAAGGAATTGAAGATTTCAAAATTTTGGATAGAAAGTGATTGTAAAAGGATTATTGTTTTACTAAAGTGGAACAATCTTTGATGTCTTGGGAAAATCAGGAAATAATGAATGAAGCAAGAAGGATTTTAGGAGAGTGTCAGATTTTTTGGGTTTTAGCTTTCATAAAAGAGTTGGTAATCAGGTGATTTACAAGTTGGAAATGAAAGCAATGATTTTTTTTTGTTGCATAGTGATTGGATATCTAGAATGCCAAAAAAAATGGACTTTTTTATGTTATAGATGGTTTAAATTGTGAAAGTAATATTCTTACTTCAAATTCAGATGAATTGAATGATACATGTATGTTGATAGGTTCTCTTATTAGGGTGTCTTCGGATTAGTCAGGGTAACCAACATTCCATGTCATTCTTGTTGTACTCTATTTTTATGTTTTTATTTTTTGTTTTCTTGGTAATCTAAACACTTAAAAGGCTAGATAAAAAAAGCTCATATTTGAACGGTGATGGAAAAGTTTTATTGGTGCAACTATTATGGGGTAAAGAAAACCTAATATCATATTGGTTGTTATGTTTAAAAACTACAACACTTCTTTTACACTCATACTTAATTATACCGGGTCAGCGTCACTTACAGTGGGTGGACAACACCTCAGGTCGATGATCTGTGTTTAATCGTCTTTGATAAACATCTATGGTTAATTCTATATATTTAACTAGAAAAAAACAAACAAACCGTGTTAGAATGAAAAAATAAAATACTTTATTTATGGTAAACCACAAATATTCCTAAACTCTACTTAAATATTAATTATTATTTTTTAACTAGAAAAATAACAGTGTTGGAAAAAAACACTTTATTTATTGTAAATCACAAATATTTATAAACTCTATTTAATTTTAAATTTTTCTTTTCTTATGTAGTCTATATATAGAGTATCTAAACTACAGAAAACCTAAACTACATAAACTTCATAACATAAGGAACACCACAAACAATTCAAAAGAAGTTTTATTGTACAATCTATATCAAGATAATGGTAAACTTTCATCACAATCAATTAAAAAAGTTTCAAAAAGAAACATGTAGGATTGCTAGGAGCTTGAGACTCGATATGTTACTCAAAAATCCACCATATGTAGTATTAAGATCTATCATACATCAACAAAACAATATTTTCAAAGAAATAACTACTGCTATAATCCAAGATAAAAGATTGGTAATAGAAAAAAACGACGTAAAATGGAAAAAATATCAACTAACAAGAAAACCACAGATGACATAAAAGATTTGTATTTTTTTTCTTTCAAAAACGTATAATTTTTTATGGTGCAATTTGATAAAATATTTATTATCTTTACATGAAAGGAATTATTTATGTCAGTAATTATTTTGTTGAACCGATCAAATACAAAATACTAAACAATATTGTAAATAAAGAAAAACTACTTGCATAACAATTTTGTAAAGTAAAACCAACTATGCAAACTACAATCAAATTTAGCATTGCTCTCAGATTTGCAAGTATATGGTATTGTTCCTTCATTTGCATTACATAAACTACTTGCTCCAAACACGTCATATATTTCAATCCCCTTGAAGCAAACGTAATGAAAAACTTGATAGTTCTATGTAGTTTGCCAGAGACATAGGTATGAAAGAAAATTGTAATTATGACTTATCAAAGCTAACGCCTAAATGACTCCACATGAATATAAATACGATCGATTCAATTGTTTCCTTTCTCGATTAGGTTTTATTATTCTTTATATATACTCACAATACTTATCGGCTATTCGATGACTCAGAACAGGGGTTGTGAATTATCTGTTAGTAGTTTGATAGAGACATAAGTATTAAAGAAAGTTGTAGCTACTTTTCAGAAGTCCGATGATTTTGTGCTGATTTTCAATTGTTAGTGTAATTGGTGCTGCTATTTAATTGTATCCGGAGAGTTGCATTGTTTTATTATGGAACAAATACGTCGAAAATAAATCTATGGACAATCGCATGATTCAACTATATCGTATAAATAGAAAGAAACTACTTAGGATTAAAAAAAAGGTAATTTTTAATTATAATTTTAATAATTTGAGATATATTTTTTTTAATATTGAAATTAACTATCTATACTGTCTTCAGTTTCATCAGAAATCATAGCTCAGATACAAATAAAAGACAAAAAAGTGGTAAGAGTTTCTCAGCATATGTAATAAAAAAAGTGGTGATGGTTTTTTGTCATTTAATTTCCGTTACTAATTTGTATTATTGTATTGTCATTAAACCAAAAAGACGATGACATGAAACAAGCTGAAGCTGGAAATTCTGATTATGACATAGAATTCTCATGTACAAAATAATTTATTTTGATGATATTTATTCAAAACTGAACATACAAGTATTTCTCATACTTAAGACTGTGGTCAACTTTTAGTTGTACCGGTGTTGGACTTGACAATGCATAATATTGGAAGCCCAACAACAATATGTCTTTATTGTCAAAAACGAAAACCCAAGAAAAAAAATAAAAATAAAATACATGGTGCGTAACAGGGGCACAATTCTAGTATATTCATAGCAAATCAAAAAAAACTTGGGCTAACGGCCCTATTTGAGATGTTTAGCAGCCCCCTGGAAGGTTGACACCAAGGGCGATCCTTTTTTCCTTCCACAGCAGTGGAGTCTTTTTTCTGAACCAAATATATCTCCAAACTTTCTCTTGTTCCGTTTTTCTCTATCATATATATTCAGGCATCCCATTTGCTCTCTCTCTCTCTAAAATTCGTCCATCGCCTGCCAACTTCGTATCTGACCGGTACCGGTACTCTCTCTCTGTCTCTGGTTTATCGAAAATGTTATATTAAGGAATATTTGGATTTAGGCTTTTTTTTTATTTTTTTTATATCGGATCTAGTAAAATTTCATTCAAATCTATAAGCATAAATATTTATGATCTGTATCTATTTGATGTTTGTGCAGAGAAATATTCATTAGATCTGGTGAGATAGAATGGCTATGGTGGATGAACCACTGTATCCAATTGCAGTTTTAATAGATGAGTTAAAAAATGAAGACATTCAACTACGTTTGAACTCCATCCGTAGACTTTCTACAATAGCAAGAGCTCTCGGTGAAGATAGAACAAGAAAGGAATTAATTCCATTTCTTAGTGAAAACAATGATGATGATGATGAAGTACTTCTTGCAATGGCTGAAGAATTAGGGGTTTTTATACCTTATGTTGGAGGAGTTGAATATGCTCATGTTTTGCTACCTCCTCTAGAGACTCTTTGTACTGTTGAAGAAACATGTGTTAGAGACAAATCTGTTGAGTCTTTATGTAGAATTGGAGCTCAAATGAAGGAGAGTGATTTAGTTGATTGGTTTACTCCTTTGGTCAAGGTTACATTTCTCTTTGCCTTTTTTTGATATTCATTTTTATACGTGACTGCTCTTTTTCTTGTCTTGCTTTAATCATTTCATTTATCATGTTTTTCTTTCTTTTCTTTCAGAGACTAGCGGGCGGGGAGTGGTTTACAGCTCGAGTTTCTTCATGTGGCTTGTTTCCCATTGCTTACCCTAGTGCTCCAGAAATGTTGAAGACAGAACTCAGGTCAATATACAGCCAGTTGTGTCAAGATGACATGCCAATGGTCAGGAGATCCGCCGCGTCCAACTTGGGAAAATTTGCTGCAACAGTTGAACAAACTCATTTGAAAAGTGATATCATGTCAATATTTGACGATTTGACACAGGATGGTATGGAAATCTCTTCATATTTGTCGCTGTTTGGAAATACTATTACCCGATTTCAAGTCTTAGAGTCCTCTTATGTAATTATTCAAATCTTGATGCACTGCAACAGGTCAATGTTGACATTGTACTTTTGACAAGATCTCTTGTCGAGGCTTGATCCGTTTCCAGTGTCTTATGTTCGCTTCAATCACTAGTATTAGAAGAATAGCTTTAAAATTACTAATCATGCATAAAAATTCTCTTATCACAGATCAAGATTCTGTCCGACTATTGGCTGTTGAGGGTTGCGCAGCACTTGGAAAACTTTTGGAACCTCAAGACTGTGTGGCTCACATCCTCCCAGTCATCGTTAACTTTTCACAGGTATGCTTTCTTAGATGCTTGTGATTTTAATCTACCACTCATGGATTGTCTATTCCTTTTTTCTGTTTAGGCTTCTGCGAATGGGTAGATCGGTGCTTCTACACGACGCCTTGATAATCATGATTTTTTGTTTTACACATCTCTTTAGTTTATGATTGTATCGATCTGCTTCTTCGTTATGAGGGAAATATACTATGCATTGAGAACATTATCACAATCCATTAAGAAGAAGGATACTTAAATTGCGATCCCTCTTGTTCTGCCTCAGCTGTAATGATTGTTCTTAGGGTCAAATACTGAGTATCAACTATTTATCAAGGTTGAAGGACACTCCACTTTCTAGGTTTTGCCATGTCTGACACTTGGAACATGTGAGACACTTTGAACTCTACAGGGTTTACTTGCATTGCCTGTGTGTATATCGGATGTTATGTGTTCTTTGAGCTTACTGATAACTATGGAAAACCAACTAAAACCAAATAACAAAGCAATTTATTTACTGAGACAAGCAAATGTGTATGTGTATAGCCAAATCCCCGGTTTGGCTATGGTTCTTCGTGTCCGAGACGTATACGGGCACCCATGTCTTTGTTACATAGAATATGAAATGGGTTCTTATTTGGCAGTCCATTTACCTCTTTTTTTTCTGATCCAACATTCGAAAAGAAGTGTGTCAACTTGCACAATTTGATATGTGATTGAAATCTGATTTCTTTCATCCACAACCTGGTCCTAGTGAGAGATTTAGGAAAAGCTATTGCAAGAGCTGTATGGCCAATTAAGGTGAACTGGTGAAAGTACTGATCGAAATCCATATTTTCCTTTTGTGTGGATTCAAGAATGATTCTGGTGTGGTGTATAGAGTTTCTATTGCCAATTTCAGCATTAAATTGTCAACTGAAGTTGATAATCTTTTATATTTATGATTTGGTATGCTTCCTGCTCAATCAAGAGTTATTATGCTCTTATGGTCCTTCATAGGATTTGATCAGAACTTCTGTTTTGAAGATTTAGTTTTTGGCACTTGACCTACAGCTTGTAACTCTCAACCTTCAAATATACATCTGATAGTAGTGTTTGAAACCTGAATTTTATTTACTTGTCATTTTGGTTTTCTTGAACAGGATAAGTCTTGGCGTGTCCGCTATATGGTTGCCAATCAATTGTATGAGCTTTGTGAAGCTGTTGGGCCAGAACCTACCAAGTAATTCCCTCTGTCTAGTAAATCATGTGGCTTAGATTCTACTTAATATAATCTGGATGGTTTTGGGCTAACGCTTGTTTACGTTTCTAATATCTCTGTGAATGTTATCATCGATGGCAATTGCAAAATCTTAAGAACGGATTTGGTTCCAGCATATGTTCGGCTACTGCGGGATAATGAGGCTGAAGTACGAATAGCAGCTGCTGGAAAAGTGACAAAATTTTGCCGAATCTTGAATCCACAACTTGCGATTCAACATATTCTTCCTTGTGTAAAGGTACACAATCTTTGTGACATACGATTCTTTTTTTATTTTTAATGCTAAATTATCCTTACTGTTTACTGGTGATTCGCTGTTCCGCCCTGCTAACTAAGTCATGTTACTCTATGTAGGAACTGTCATCAGATTCTTCCCAACATGTTCGTTCTGCTTTGGCTTCTGTGATAATGGGAATGGCACCAGTATTCGGAAAGGTGAGAATGTAAAAAAATCAATGTTGAAGTACTTGTGCTTTTATCTAATAAATATAATGATATCAAGTCCATCGATCATTCATTTATAATTCTAACTCATCCTTCTCTTTTCTGAGGTTACACATAATAAATACATCTCATTCTGTTTTTTTGCTGGTCAAACCACTGTATAATTGTTGGAAAATAGAGCAAGATGTATATTTTGTCGTATTTTTTCATGTGCTTGGGATTTTGTTACTAAAATATCTTCAGATCTGCTTTATCTGATTCTGGTTTTGGTCCTAGTGATGATAGCCAATTAATTTTCCCCAGCTTTTCCCTTCTATTAGGGAATGGCTTTTGTCACTGATTATTAGAATTTCTCAAACCATGATTACTCTTTAGTTAATGTTTCGATCTCCTTACCTCTCGAAAATGCATTATCACACCAACTATTAAACATGAGTGTTTGTGACTAGTGCAGGATGCTACAATTGAGCAACTACTTCCAATTTTTCTTTCTCTCCTAAAGGATGAATTCCCTGACGTCCGCCTCAACATAATTAGCAAGCTTGATCAAGTCAATCAGGTGGGGTGTTTTGAAATCTCATTTTAAGTCACTTTTGGGTGTTTGATATTCCACTTAGATCTGTTTGGAGTCTCTAAATTTAATTTTTTGGTGCCGTAATTTTATCTTATTTTTTAGGTACTGTTTTCTTTGCAACTCTTCCACATCTGGTGATTTTTGTAGCTTTACTTTGGTGTCTGTTATTCTTGTGGAATTTCATATGTTTTGATTTCATCATTAAGAACAATTAGGGAGAATGACTTAAATGCTGATTGGATTTTAGATAGTCTATTCCTAGTTTATGCTCTTTTCGGCAATTCATGAGTTTTACCGTGCTGTCCTTGCAGGTGATTGGAATTGATCTATTATCCCAGTCGTTGTTACCAGCCATTGTTGAGCTAGCAGAGGATAGACACTGGAGAGTTCGTCTTGCCATAATAGAGTATATCCCCTTATTGGCAAGTCAATTGGGTGTTGGATTTTTTGATGATAAACTTGGTGCGCTTTGCATGCAGTGGTTAGAAGATAAGGTTCGTTAACTGGTCTATTGCATGCAAAAAAAAAAAAAATGAAAAGAAAAAGAACAAAACCATACAAGATACCTAAATAAAATTTTTTGTTTTAAGATCTTCTATCGTTTTATTTGTTGTTCTCTTGTATTGTTTTAACCTTTGGCAATGATTCTTATATTTTGCTTCACTTTTTCTGGTGATTAACTTGTAGACCCAGTTGTGGTACAATATAACGTAACTATCTTGTTCATCACATCTGGCTAGTATTACTTATCATTTGTAAATGCAGGTATATTCGATTCGTGATGCGGCTGCTAATAACTTGAAACGCCTCGCTGAGGAATTTGGTCCAGATTGGGCAATGCAACACATTATTCCACAGGTTGGTTGCGAGTTTGTGGTGTTTCTAACTTCATTCTTGCCGTCGATTATGTCGCTCGGAGACTTTCTTCAAATTATTAAGTGTTTTTCTTACTAGTGTGCGGATAAATGAATTGTGATATCCTCTGGCAGGTTTTGGAGATGATAAAAAACCCACATTATCTATATCGTATGACAATTATACATGCAATATCTCTACTTGCTCCAGTCATGGGCTCAGAAATTACATGCTCAAAACTTTTGCCATTGATCGCAGATGCCTCAAAGGATAGGTAAATGAAAGAAGGTTTTACCAATTTCTTAATTTTGTTGCACTGAGGTACATTGCAATATTTTTGGTGAACAAAATGAACAACCTTCATTTACTTATTACTTGTTCAATGCTTCTGGAAAAAACCTTTTCGTTTCAGGGTACCCAACATCAAATTCAATGTAGCGAAGGTGTTGCGGTCACTGATTCCCATAGTTGATCAATCTGTGAGTGTTGCTAACTATAAGCATTTTTTGATTGTTCATCTCTTTACCTATATTATCCTACAGCAAGTCGGTCTTTTAGAGAACAAAGAATATATCTGTTGTTTCTCTTATGATGATTTATGATCACGCGTCTCAGGTGGTGGAGCAGACAATTCGTCCATGTTTGGTTGAGCTGAGTGAGGACCCAGATGTGGATGTCAGATTTTTTGCTAGCCAAGCACTTCAATCATGCGACCAAGTCATGATGTCAAGTTAGGAGATATTTACCTTTTAATTTAGGATTTTTGTCTTTGATTTAAATTTTCAAGATTGTTGTGTGATACTCTGTTACAGCCTGGGCTAACAGGAATTCTGTTTGTTACAGCTTATTTTTACCCCCCCTCCCCACTCCCCCCTGTACTTTCAACTGATTTGGGTTCATTTGTATCTATATGTTTAGTAGTGGAGAGGTTTTGGCTGGATTTTTTCCACGCCTACAATCTTACATTATTCTTTTAGAAAGCCTGATACCACTTCAGGAGTTATTTTCCTCATAGAGTCGGATCTAAGTTTCCTTTTTCAATTGTTTCCAAGTTGAAGACAGCTTTTGACCGATATGGGTGTGTTGGTGAGCAAATCAGGGGCACAGCTGTTGGTGCAGCCCCTGCTGTCTCCTAAAGCATCATTTGCCCAGTGACTAGGATTCTGAGCATTACTGTGATAATGTTAAAACGGCCAAAAAAGACGGTGGTTATTTTTTGTTTATGTTGTTAAAATTGATGCACGGCATATTATTCATCACAAAAGTATTGGGAGAATTCTTTGAATATTTGTGCACAGAAGAATTATTACAAAAGAAAGAAGTCTTACAGGGGTATATTCTATTGGGAGAATTCTTCCAATATTTTTGCTCAGAAGAATTATTACAAAAGAAAGAAGTCTTACAGGGCTATATTCGGATTCGGATTAGGAGTTATGAGAATAGCTAGAAATCCTATAACTTAGGTATTTAATTAGGATTTTTATGGAATCATACATGGTATTTAAATTGATTTTTTTTAATTCCATAAATATCATAGGTATTAAATTTTAAGATTTCTTATAGAAAATTATAGGAAAAATATGTATATTATTATCTTCTATCAATCTCAACCTAAATCATAAGAGTTTCATGGATTCTTATGGGTAGCTTATTTACTGGAATTTTTATTTATCACGGTATATGCTATTGTAGATGGTGGGTTTCTGACAATGATAAATTAGTAAATCACCTTGAGAAATATTGAACTGTTAAAATTCTGAAAAAGAATTCTCGGGTAGACGCTTATCCATATTCTATCTCAGGCACATATCCCTGACCTCTCTCTATATGTTTGGCCAACATATATGATTTTAAATTGATGAATTTAATCAATATTCATCACCACACAAAATCATTAGAATAACACTTGCGCACACGACAAGTTTCCCAGATGTTCTATGATTTTACATAAAATCTCTTAGACTCCTAGATGTATTGCACACTAGTATAGAGCAATTTGAGTATTATTTTCCGGAGTTATATTCCACAGGTGAATCCCCAAAATTACTTACATTAACATTTATGTTCAAATTGAACAATATTAACCTATTAAAATAATGTACATCTATTTAATTGATTAAAGTACCGCAACTGTGTTTAAATAAAATAAAATATGACTTTGTAGCTTCTACTAGCTAAAAATCATATCCAGTTGTATTGATCCTTTGTTTAAAGAGACAACCAATGCAAACGAATGAAAAGAATTCGAATTGGGATTTCAAACTCTTTGCAACACTTATAAATGTGTCAAAAGCGTATCAAAAGCGCCCAAACCCTAATTAGGGTGAGAATAAAAACCGCAACGCTTAAAATGTAGCAAAAGGCGTATCAAAACGTCCAAACCGGGAGACTCTTACCTAAGTTCCTAAACTGAGAATGGATGGCGGAGCGTAGGTGGCAAGCAGTTATATGGATACAGTGCTTTACCCGTAGACGCTTCTCCTGCTCTCGCAAGAATTGTATGGGAGTCATCCTCGGAGGGATGAAGGGACTCACTTGCTTAGAGTGAGGGACTTCCCGAATGACCGTACCGGGGAATTCTACCGTACTCCGTGCAACTATTGCTGTTGATCCTGCAGACCAAAGGTTCAGGCCATATTGTAGGAAGTGGGTGAGACGTTTTTGTATTTCTATGAGAAGCTCTAGAGCACCTACGATTCCCAGTAGTAAGTCGTCGGCATATCCTGATCAACAAAAGAACAAGATCCATTTTGCATCATATCTAAGGGATTTCTTGGTTCGGACCGAAGAAGCAATGTCACTCGATCATTATCAAACTGACTGCAATCTTTTTCTGTCCGTGAGGATCCCACCAGAGCGCCTTCTACTTCTAATAGGCCATGAACTAGATCAGAATCATTCTCAATGAATCCATAAGAAGTGATCCCATTTTTTTCATCGGGTCCGGGTAGAGACCAAAGATCTTGATCGACCGATCCGGCAGAACAACTCAAAAGATAAAGAAGTATCGTTAATTTCTTCATGCTCGTTCCAAGCTCGAAGTACCATTTGTACAAAAAAGAATCCCCTTCCTTACATGCAAACATCCATCTCATTTGTACTTTGGATACCTATATAACCATCAAAGACTGTTGAAGTGACTAATTCCTGGAAATAGGGGGCGTTGAGGACAAAGAAAATTATTGGAGTAACCTTTTCTATCTAGCAACAACACGATTAGTGTTAAGAAAAGATCTCTTGTAACTGACATTGGAGCCTAAGCGTAGAGGGCAGGTATACTGGGAGGGGAGCCGGGCCTTTTTTCGAAGATGAGTACTTTCTTTCGGATGGTTTTAATGAGCCGTGCGTTGCACATGGCCCATGCACATCGCTCTGTTGCTCAGTAGGCGGCGCACTTAAATGAGTAAGACTTCCCCAGCTGCTTCACTCCATGTTGTTTAGGACCCTACGGCAAGGGAGTCCGATCTTTCGGAACCGGCAGCTGATGGCCATCAATCGCGTTAATAATAGATCAAGGCTTGGTACCTAGGTTTTATCTGAACTAAGTAGGTGCAAATCCCGGAACAGAATAATAGGTGATATAAATACGCAACACTTTAAAAAGTTACAAAAGTGTGACAAAATACATTATTTTAAACTTTTGAAAACAGTTTTGCAACATTTATAAGTGTTGCAAAAATCGTGATAAAAATCTCAAACCCTAATTTTTACACACGTCTAGCTCTCTAGGCTTTATTGTTCACGCATTCTGCTCCTTCAAATCAAGCTTGCACGCCTACTAAAAAAACCAAGCATGGACATCATGCTTTTCTTTAAAATTCTAAAATTTATTTTTTTGCCCTCAACATGTGAGGCTGAGCACAAGAGTAAAACATGAACTTCTAGTCTTCTGGCATGACTTTTTCAAACCCTAATTTTCAAAGAAAGGGAGACATCTTTACCTCTCTTGCTTCCAATGCTAGTCAAGCAACTAAGCCTACACGACTATTTTCAAGAGAAGACTTCAAAATAGAATCAAGTCCACACAACTTGCATTTCTTGTCAAAAGTTGACAAATTTACTCTTTTACCCTCAACGTGTGAGGCTGAGTACAAAGAGTAAAACATGAGTGTCCTGCTTCTTATAAAATATGAGACTCTTACATAAGGACCGAAGCTAGTCCCCTTTTCTTCTATTTCACGTGAGGACAAGTTTGATGTCTCCCCTTCTTATATTGACGTGAAGCCAAGTTTGACGTTCCTCTCCTATTTACGTGAGAGCAAAGTTTGACGTTTCTCCTCATATATTAACGAGAGGGCAAGCTTATGCCCCTCTTCTATTTTTACGTGAAAGACAAATTTGGTCCCCCTCCTCTTATATTCACGTGATTATTCTGGTTTAAATATTTTAGGGTTTCAAAAAATCTCAACAAATCCTAAAACTATAATAGGCTTCTCACGAATATTTTTATAGGAGGATTCACTACAATTTTCATGCTCAGCTGCAAACTCTTATCAATGCAAAATTGACCAAGATGGATACATTATTCTATATTCACAGATAAATGCATATTTATTTTATCCTAGCCGACTAGACTCGTCAGTTAGTCAAGCAAGACACATTTATTTTATTTTATTCTTCTAGACTCATCAACTAGTCAAGCAAGATATGTTTCGTCTGGTCTGCTAGACTCATTAGCTAGTCAAGCAGGACAAGTCTTCAGTCAAAAGACCCATTGAGCATGTCTCGATCGACTTAACATTAATATTGTTTAATACTACAATATTACACACATGTCACAAATGGGGGGATATTAATTAGGGTTTTGGTATGGCGGTCTACGACATGTGGTGCAGCAGTACGCCCACTAAAGAGAGGTTCTAAGAAAGATCAATAACAGTTGAGTAGAGGAGTGGGAGGTTGAGTAACTGACTATTCAACTTTAATCGAAGTGGAGAGCAGTTGTCAACACCTTCTCTATATTCTCCACTTCACCACTACTCAACCATCGACAGTTTCTTCCAGAGAAGAAGTCGAGTGGTTACAATAGTTATGGTATAAATAGATCTTCAACAAATTGAACAGGGGGAACAAGACAGATATAAGTTTTTACGCAAGTCTGAACAACAGAACAATTCTGAATTTTCTCATCGAACACTAAAGAACTCAGATATCCAATTGTTCATAGTTATTCACCCTGACCTCATTCTTCCCTCGCTTCCCTCCCTAAGACCAACCATTCTCCTTCTCATTTTGTGACTGAAGCAAGACTGGAACGACCATTGCTTGGTTTAGGCCAGGATTGTACAGATTGATCTCTCGAATCTAAAAAAAGTGCTTCAACAACACAAATGTTTTAAGGATTGACGAATTGTCACTTGCTCACCCATTTTCCCCAAAATAACCTTCAATTCGTTTTCCCCTATAAACATATATATCTTTCCATTAAAAAGTAGCATTCTCTCCGACGGATTTATAAGATATTGCTGGTCATGGATTTCTCTTTAAAAATAGTATTTTTTCTCTCCTTAACTTACCCATTTCGCCCTCTAGAGTTATTGTATTTTCTCTAATTTATCTCCATAGATTGTCCTTGCAGAATTACCTCTCAAACTTTGTCAAAATATGAAAATTTTTACGAAGTTTTTTAATTTTTTTTATGCACTGTAACCTTTCTTTCGAGAAACTATTTGATGTTTGGAAATCTATTTCAATTTATATAAATCTAAATTAATCCAAATATAATCCCATTATATATCCATGAGAATCCAGGATTCTTTTAAGAAACATTATAAATCCATTATATTTAGACAAAAATATAAGCATCTTATTCTAACCATATAAATCATGATCCAATATACCCTTGTTAGATCTTCGTAGAGCTGCACAAAACCAAATTTTAACCGTGAATCGGAACCAGAACCAGAACCATTCATTTTTTGGTAGAACTGAACCGTTAATCAAATGGTAATCAACGGTTTAGATTATAGGAAAACTGATATTTATCGGTTTGGTTCTGGTATATTATAAAAATTGAACCGATTTAATGGTTAAAACCAATTTATATCAACCGTTAGATTTGTATGTTATGTTTAATATTGTCTATTCTAGGGTTCTAAATATCGTTATCTTCTTTTTACCATCAAGCAAAAACTTTTTTTTTTTTATTTTCTTCTTCTTTTCTCATTTTCCTTTTCTAGAACCACTTCAACCACAATTAAAGATCCTACTTCATCATCATACTTCAACACCAATCTACCACGACAACCATCATAAAATAGATTTCATTAATCATTTGGGTATAATGGATTTGTAAAGCTACGAGTCATCATCATAATAGATCCGTGATTGATAGATTTTTTGGTAAAGTTTGGTTAAAGGAAATATGGGGTAAATCATGGATAAATCCAATGTTTAGTCCTGGATACTTAAGAAGACAACAATTCACAGATAAATCCAATGTTTGTGTTTGTTATTTGGTTCATGAATATAAGATTTCGTCTATGTTAGTATTACAATGGTGTTTCCTGCTTCGTTTTTGTATTTTCTGTCTCGGTAGTGATGAATGAATCGATGAAATCTACCAATTCGTGATAAATCTTTATTTTATTTTTGTATTTTCAGTGCCTTCAATTTGATCATATCCTTGAAATAACTCATAACTTTTCACTCTATATATTTAGCCTAATAAGTTGTATGTTTAATCAAATTGATGGGTTTGTATGTTTAATCAAATTGATGGAACTCAGAGAACTCCTAAGCCTATTGTAGTATTTATAATTTGTGTTTAATGAAGGAAGAAATAAAAAAGAAGGGAACTTACGGAGAATAAGACCTAAAATCAAACAATATTGCCGGTTATGTATCAAACCGACTCATCTCATAGACGAACCCTAATTTTCTATTGGTAATACTCGGTTTTGAAAACTTGAAAATCGATATTATCGGTTTCGGTTACGGCTGGCTCATAAACCGAGCCGAACCGTACCATGTGCAGCCCTAGACCTTCCAAGAACGATTTGACACGAATTGTACAAGTATTTCGTTTGATACTACTTCCATTTTTTCAACCATCTTCCCTTTTCAATTTTTTATGTTAATTCTTATTGAAGATATAAGGGAGGAACGAATCGGTGCGACATGGGACGAATCTCAGTGGATGGTGGCAGAAAGGCCACTCCGCCACTTACAATACCTTATCGCGTATTTAAGTTATCTGCAAAGGATTCTACCCTCCACCCAGTGGTAATAGATGGATAGATATAGTTGTTCTAGGGAGGGAAGATGAGAGAGGTGATATTAGAATTTTTAGTTGCTGAGAGTTGCATACGAACAAGCTCTAAGAGAGAGAATTGCAGAAAGCTAGTTATGTTATTCTTATTATTCTGTTTTTGAATGACCTGGAGTTGGTTTATTTATAGCTTTGTAAAACCCTAATCTGTAGTCGGTGAGATAAGGATGAGGAGTAAGATAAGTACCTCTTCGTTAATCTCAGGATTAAATAAGGATAGATCAAGGGTTGAGTCTATCCTTCACATCTGATTCCTTATGACCGACTATCCTCTTCCTGTGTTAGTAAGATGATACTCATAAGTACCGTAGACTGCCAGAAAAAAACCCTAAGTTTATCGCTCTATTTATGATGTAGTTAGCCTTTATGTGTGATATGTCGTATGATGTGATAGTATTCTCCAAAATTGTCGTAACTTTGAGAGAGGAATACCCATGTTTTACATGTGAAGGTAAACCTGAGTTGTGTGGAGAGCTAAAGGAGGCTTATTGTAGCCGTGTGTTTCATGAGGAGAGCACAAGCTTGGATGAGGTTGAGCATGGCTTATCCATAGACGTTTTCTTAGGGGAAAAACAAGGTATGGTCGGCTCTGAAGAGAGGTTATGGCAAGGACGACTCTGTAGATAGGCTAAGGCCTGTGGCTTTTCATCAAAGCTCAATAAAACCATGGTGAACATATTCTATAGTGGGGTTAATACAATCGAGGAAACTCCAAAAATTAAAGTGGAAAATGATCGTGTTGCATATTTTGCAACGGATTGTGTAACTTATTATCGTTGCTTAATTTAACTAAAGCTACCATTATATACGTTGCTGAAATAGGTTTTAAAACTTTGCTTAGTTTGTTTAAAGCAACGTTATAACGTGTTTAAGCAACGGTCTTGTATCCGATTTTCTTGTTAGAGCACGTTAAAGTGGGCCCCAAATTCCATGTTGGCAGTTATTTTTTGAGCAAAGTTATATTCGTTGCTGATTAAAATTTATTTAAAAAAAAGAAAGAAATTCAATGGAAAATTTTCTGCAGATTTCTAAATCTGCATAGTCCAATCTAGATGAAGTAGAAGACCTAATTTATTCATATGGAAGGAATTACAAAAAAAAAACATTACATATTTAATTGATCTCATCAACAACAATTGAAGTTCGTACAAAAGCTCCATAGATTTCGACAAAACCAAAATCTTGATACTCTAACTTGATTTCTGGTTCCGAGGATATGGAATCAAAGAAAACCCAACAGAAAAATTACTTGGTGCACATTAATTGTCTGGTGTTAAAGTTCAACAAGAAATGCTATTAATATTTACCGGCTTTCTCCTTTCTTGTCGTCAAATTGGTGGCAGATTTTGAAGGAGTTGAACATTTCTATTTAGCTGTTTCCACATCCATTTTCTTCCTGAGGAGGCCACTGGAATTTGTATACGAATGTTTTCAACCTTAAAGTGCTGGGATGTTGAATGGCTAGAGTGTTAGATATCTCCCTAGATCAAACATCTGTGTGGTTTTCAAAAAGATGCAATGTACAAGCACATCTAGTATAAAATCACCGAGAAATTCAAGTCTCTGAAATACAAGATGGAAAGTAATCAGCTCCTCATTAGTGTAATGTCTACATAAAATTTGTGAAGACGCCAATTGGACAGACAGATAAAGTCAATTTGAATAACAACATAACTCTACATTGCTTGTTTAAACAGCATCATATTCTTTTACGTTTTAAATGATCTACATGCCATCAAAAGACCATAACATGGACGCAACATGTGAACATCTTAATATTTAAGATAATAACACTACACACTTCCATTTCACCCAAAAGAAAAAAGATTACCTGAAAATAAATGGACCCTTATCAAGATACCAGATTATTATCTCAGTCCTGGATTCATCTTAAGGTGCCATTTATGTATATCACTGAAATATTATAAAACAATATTGCAACATAAATGAAGTCGTTGTGGTACCTCTTGTTTTGATGGCTCAATTCCAAAAGCTGCTCCCATTGCTAACTGAGCAATTGATTCAAAAAGTGAAGAAACAAATATCTCCTTTAAAAAGTGATAGTAATCAAATGTTTATATACCACACAGTCTTTTTATCTTCACCAGACGAAAATAAGAAATAAATAAAAAAAAAGGTTGTTAAACGACATCAAGTACATTAGTTGTGCCATTGTTGCTGAAACGGTCTTTGAATGAAGTGTTTCTCCTATGGCTCCTTTCACGAACAAACTAGACCATTCAAGTTTACTGCATGCAGTGGTAAATGAAGGTGCATAATCAACTGTTTATGGTTAATGCTACTGGATGACGTGTCATTACCAAAATCTTTTGGGGAAACAATGAAGGAAAAAAGGAAAAAAGGTGGCCTAACCAAGTAAAAAAGACAACAGTGACATTTGGTATGACACTTGTCAATATTAACAGGTCATGAATCATCATATACCATAAAAAAACATTACCTGGGATAAAATGTGTACTTATGCCAATGGCTAAGCGGACTTTTGTGCAACAGAGTTGCCTAAAATCACAAAAACGCCGAAAGATTTTAGGTGTTACTATGAGGATTGGACAAGGCAGTAAATATAAGAAGATTGCTCTAAGGTTATTAGGATAATGATTATAGCAATAATCATTCATGAGTTTTATAACTTCTTATGCAAACAATATCAAAATCGAGGTTCCTCACTATATCCATGTCGAGGAGGAACGAGCTAATTTGAAAAGGAAGGCTTTCTAATATACGGCATTTGGCAAATGAGACCACAATATTTATTCAAACAGACACACCAGATATCAGCAAAACAATTTACAGTTAACCACATAAGAAAAAAGATCATATCATTTCAGCTGCGGGAAAATAAAACCAAAGAAAGAAGCTAACCGGAAGCTGCAAAAAGGCAGTAGCCTGTAAAAATTCAAGTGCAGTTAACGTAGTAAGATAAAGTATTGATAGCGCAAAGTTTGCATAAGTTGACGAAATACCTATGAGAAGAAACCAAATAAAAGATAAGATAAGATAAGATAAGATAAACATATCACAAACCACCAGCTTTTTTGTGCAAGTGTTTATTTAACTCGTGTTTGCTTCGGCGTAGCGTCTCTTGGACAGGAGCTTGGACCTTTCAAAATCAAGAAATATGGCATCAAATACTAAGTGAAGCAAATATCCTATGGAATTATACGGCTAGCAAATTCGATATTTTCTTAGAAAAAAACAATCTTAGATTTGGCTAGTGAGGCACGCAAAGATACAACCTAACAAAAAAGAACGAAACAAAACTATATGCATTAGATAAAATACCTGATGATGGTATGTTGTGACCAATTTGAAGAACTTTGTGTAGGCACCGACTGCTTGTGTTGTGTAGGGCTACAATACAACCCCAGGAGAAGAGTTAATTGATGGAAATTCATCCATGACCTCAAGCAGACTTTTCTGACTTACACACCAACCCGCCACCAACACAACACTGATCTGCATCTATCATAATTCATACACCAATACAACGTACAACAATACACTTCTAGCTGACCATAATGTGACTCAGACCCATTAAGTCTAAGCTTGAAATCTATGTATAGAGTAAGTTATGTGAAAACAGAAAACCTGTAACAATTGTACAACCATGTACAGGTACGTTAAAGAAACATACCTCCCACGAGTAAGAGCCATTGGAAAAATGCAATCCCTTATCATAGACATTGAAAAACTTTGACTTACAACCAGACTGAAATTCAGAAGGCGAGTAGAGATTAATTGGATCTAGAGTCCCAAATGTTATCACAACTTATTAAAATTGATCGGAAACAGGTTTTATGGAAAGAGAAGCGCCGTGCATCACCAAAATGAAACTTTAATAACTAATCACTAACCAGAAATAAGTGAAAAACTGAAACACACAAGGAGGTGGCTAACAAACGTATTATACTATTATGCAATGACAACAGACATACTTCTGAACTGATTTATGTTCAGAGACGAACGTTATATTGTGACAGTTAACGCCTTACAATTACATTAGACATAAGATAGTCTAAATGTAAGAATCCTACAAAAAGTGGGTGTCATAGCTTACAAGGTAAGCAAGTGGCAAACTATGTGTATCATGTGCTGTCAGGGTATCAATAGTGTTGTTCAACGCAGTATTTCAAGTGTCTAGTGAAATTCAATAAATAAAATCTAGAAATCTCTCACAAATCCCCTTGTTTCTACACTTAAATATTCAATAGGAAACATAGCTAGGCAGCTTCTTGATAGAATTGAGATGTCTACATTGTGATGAATTGAATGAATCTTACTGAAGCTTTACAATAGAGTTTTTATATGAACAATTTACAAAACACTCGAGTAAGCCTAACTGTCTCAACTGACAATCCACGTGATGATAGCCTGTGATGACATCCTGTTAGGATAGCCACCTGTGTTCTGTAGGACAGACTGGCTAAGACAGCTGTATTCCATGCTGATGGACAGGCTGTCTATTATCCTCCCTCAAGCACAAGGGAGGAGAGACGACCTTGAGCTTGCTGCGTAGAGTACTAAACCGTGGTCCATGGAGACCCTTAGTGAAGATATCAACCAATTGTTCTGTAGTATGGACATATAATACACAGTTACAGTGAATTGTAGCCATCGATGCGTGTAGGAGTTTAGGTATAGTTGATGCATCAGCTTCTCTTAACCAGAAAATTCATAACAGAAAGTATAAGAAGCATAAAACCAGAACACCATTCCCTTCTCTTCCAGTTACCAATGCCGAAGAGGACAACAACCAGTAGTTAACAACTAGTAGCTCTCCCATGTAAGTCCAGACTGCCAAGAAATATAGGGATGTAAACAATATGGGTCATAGATAGCTGAAGTCCTTGCATTTCTTAGCAGCCCAGAAAGTGTATCCAGTTAACGAACATACCACAACTGATGTCAAAACTAGTGCTTGGAGTACGATTCTTCCATCTGTGTTTGCACATGAAACTAAGACGGTTACACTCAAACATGCAGTAAAGAGCCCAAGGAATACAAAGTTTAATGGATGTTTCTGTGGATAGATATACAATGGCACCATCAAGATGAAAGGCAAGATAGCGAAGAGAAACAAGATTCTAGTTTAGGATACCAGATGCCAGTTGAGGTTGCTATTCAACAAAGAACACTAAAAGCTCCTGTTCTACGTCTAGATGCACAAGGTAGAGAAGTAGATGGACATGATGTGGTTAATCAGCCAAAGTTTACTAATCTCAGCACTCGAAGAAGAGTCGCTATGCTCCACGTGTTGGTTCTGGTGCTCCTGTTTATCTTGCTGCTGTTCCTGAAAGACTATGTGAACTCCAAGATAGCTCCAAGAATAAAAAAGATAACCAAATGAAATTAGGAGATCCCTCTGCTTCACCAGGCCTGCCACCTCATTCACCCAACACAAACTCTGTCAGCAAACCTTTTGATTCCGTGGTTATTATCAGACGCTCAACTGTATTGGGACGTACTCCTGCAACAAAAAAGAACCTATCTATGGAATCCATTGATTTTCCAATTGAAGAAGAGGCTTAAATTCAGCGGCTTGATGTCGCAAAAGACTGAGTTGCAAAATAAAATTGCAAAAGAGGAAAAAGAAAATGTTAGTCTGCATGTGAGTTTGGAAAGAAGAAATGAGGCTTTGCGTGAGCGTCGTACAGCTCCCGAACAAGATGTGAAAAGACTTCAAACAAAGGCAGAGCTTGAGGAAATTTCACTAGCAGAAGCAGATGTCAATAATCTGAAGCAGAAGGTTTCTGACCTCCATGAACAATGAATCTACAGCTGCTTTACCACTTCATGAATCATCAAAACAGAGAGAGGATAGTTCTTCCAGTGAAGAAAATGAAATAAGCAATCCAAGTTGCTTACTCTAGAGAAGAATTTCAAAGTTTGAATCCTTTTATTCACAATCAAAGAAAGGAAACCATTATTTATATACAAGCTTTTGATACTTATTGCAGAGTTTAACTAGTGGATGATCCACTAACTGCAATCAACATAACAGTAACAGAACCAGCAGAACTTCATGATGAAGAACATTAACACAATCACACATTCACAACAAGAAAGAGGAGATTGAGAAAATCTGAATCAAAATTGAAATAGGCAAGCCTAAGCTCCAGCAGAACACGATATGACCAAAAGAGAAACTGAACCAAACAATCTCACACACAGCACATACCAAGAAAATTAAGAACCAGGAATTAAGCAAAAATCAGATCAAGAATCAATTAGAAACTTGAAGGAAATCTGAGAGATAACCAAGAAATTGAGTGTAGATGAACTGGAAAACAACTCAATTTGAAGAGAGCATTGAAACAACCATATCGAAGGAGAATTGAATGAATCAGAAAACTGGAATTGAGTGTAGAGGAAATCTTGAATTAGAACTGAAATCATGAATTGAATTACGTAGATGAAATCAAAAACTGAAGTAGCATTGAATCGAAGTTGAATTGATTGAATTTGTGTGAAACATCCTGCTGGTGTGATTGATACCAGACTTACAAGAATTGAACAATGCTGGTGATCTTTGCATCAGTCTTACATGTAAAAGATTCATCACTGCTGATGGGACAACATCAGACTTACATGGAAAATAATCAATGCTGAAATCATTCATTCAGGCTTACATGAAGATAACAATCAAGATCTGAAGAGATCGATATCAAATCTCAAACATGAATCAAAATGAAATTGAAACACAAGATCAGTAAGAATAGTACCAGAGATCATTGTTGAATGAGCATCATGAAAAAAAATTGAAGGTGAATCTTAGCAGCATCAGAAGAACAACATCAGAAGAACATTCTTGTTATTGCAGCAGAAGAAATTGAAACCCTAGAACCAGCGGAATCGAAAAAAAAAAACAGAGGCAGAGGATCTTCTGCTCTGATACCTTGATAGAATTGAGATGTCTACATTATGATGAATTGAATGAATCTTACTGAAGCTTTACAATAGAGTTTTTATATGAACAATTTACAAAATCACTCGAGTAAGGCTAATTGTCTCAACTGACAATCCACATGATGATAGTCTGTGATGACAACCTGTTAGGATAGCCACCTGTATTCTGTAGGACAGACTGGCTAAGACAGCTGTATTCCATGCTGATGGACATGCTGTCTATTACTTCTTACCGGCAATACATGATCAGATATATGTGGCATTTTCTCATCAAAGGGTTCAACAATAACTGAAAAGCCTTCGGGTGCAAGTCACCACGTAATATGATAAATGTCTAAGCTTATTGTTTCAGGTTTTCTGTTTTTAGCTGAATATAATGTGGCTCAGACCCATTAAGTCACTTGGAATTCCTAACATATTACAACCAAAAAGAAGTACGAAAACCATATACAAAGTAGCAAACTACCTGTTTATGGTGTTCCCTAACTGTACCACTACCACGTAGTAAACTACTTTCATCTTCTACTCGTATGTAAATTAGAAAACTCCAAAAAGAAGAATAATCCCTTCCAGGACTTCATTCAAGCAGATTAAGCACAACATGAAAGCCCAAGGGAAACTACTAAATATCCACCATCTTCTTTCCAGCAATACAACAGACAATATCAGTCACACTTCATTTAGTGATTAAATACAAACCCACCAAAACTTTATCTTCAAAAAAATAATTTCAAATAAGCCATGAAAACTCTTCATTTAGTGATCAAATACAAACCTACCAAAAACTTAATGAACAAAAAAAATAACTTCAAATAAACCATGAAAAAACTGCAAAACGTTAATTTTGTTTAAACATAATAAAGAAGAAGATGAAGAACCCAAACCCATTTTATAGAAAACGAAATAGAACATAAGTGAACCAACCTAGCCAATCACTTAAACATAACTCCGGCAGTCTCCAGCTACTCTTCAACTCTTACAAAATCCCCAACATATATTATCACCAGATTGACCACCAACTGATTTATATTGCTTCAGACGAAAACCAAAAGAAGAAAGGAAAATTAAGAGTCAAATACAAAAAAGGACTATCGATCTATATGAATTTCTAAGGCTGCAAGAAGAATAAAAGGGAAAATCAGATCTATTCAAACCTTAGAATAAAAGGGAAAATCAGGTCAAAAACAACTTCAACAAAATAAAATAAACTAAACCTAAGAATTCATAAAACTGAAATTAAAAATTCCTTATAATAAACCTGTTAGACCAAGTAGCTATTACTATATGTTAGAATCCTGACTGTACACGTGTTTAGCATCGTCTAGTCATTGTCAGCTCATATACCCGGCTGTATTGTCTTCTCAACAGTGCGTCTGTTAGAGGTCTAATTGACTAATTGTAATGGAGTTATATAAGCTTCTTCCTCTTTGTAATCTTTTCATCTGTTTTCAATACAACTATTGCATATCAAAAATATTTCATTTACAACCTTTAGATCTTATAGATCTTTCATGGTATCATATACCAAATAGGGGAATTTCGATTTCCTTCTTCTTTCGATCTTACAACTCATTTTCCATAATTTATCATAACCTGTAACTGTTCTTCATCTTCAATGGTGAGATCAACTACCATTTTTTTTGGTTTCCGTTGCTGCAACATCAATTACAACTCAATACAATTAAAAAAAAATTACAACTTAAAGTTGTCACAACTCAATACAACTCAAACTCATTACAACTCAAAAACAACAACTCAATTACAACCTGAAGAGAAATTTCGACTTTCTCAAACCTATTTTCTTCTTTCAATTTATTTTGCAATTTTAATTTTCGGATCTGATTTGGTTGATATACATAGTTTTACTTCATGTTCAAGATACTTCAAATGTTGTATTCAATTTAAAATTTGGGATAGAGGAAGAATTTCGGTTCAAGATCTCAGCCAAATGGAGTTGCTGAATACTAGTAAAGCCATGGATGAATTCAAGCAAGCTTTCCTAGAACGAGTTATTTGATTCAGTTTTTCAATGGTTTTTTAGCGCTGGAAATTGATTCACCAGAGGTACTATACATCTTCATTTTCACTTCTAGATTCTTTGGTTTTCCATATTCTTGTATCTCGTATCCAAGAATTATGATTCCAATTGTTAATTTTAAAACATACTTTCTAAGTTTTCTACTGCGGAGATTTTGTGTTCTTCTATTGCATCGAAGGGAAGTTTTTCCTGGTTTACATTTGGTGTTCATCTGCAATTGCATTGTGATATAACCAACTTGTGCTGGTGGTTCTACCTTTCCAATGTTATTGTGCTTCCACTGTTGTTCTGATTGTCAACAAGTGACTCAATGATTCATAATTTCTCTCCTAGTGTTAGTGATATACTGATGACACAGTGGTGCTATATTGTTCATCATCTATTCTTGCTAGTCTCTGGTTCCTATGGATGCGAGAATCAGTTAATGTTCTGGATAAGTGCATTTTTCTCCTAATGTTTCGCAAGCATCAGTCGATGTTAGTTCAGTCTCTTCAATAAGTCAGGGATTTCTGGTTAGTATAATTAAGGTTCATGTGCTGCTGGTTTGCTACACACCAAGATGTTGTGATTAATGTGCAATTCAGGTTCATGTGCAATTCGGTACTATTTGGTCTACAAGACTGGAATCCTGTGTTGACTGTGTGTTTCCAGTAAGTTTACAAGATTGGACAATACTGGATAGTGGTTTCCTATAGTTCTTGAAGCTTTGGTTCTTACTTCTTATTCAACTCCTTGGTTTGGTGTCTTGTAGTTGACTCTGTTTTGCAAGACTTTCTAGAGAAAATCAAGACTTGCTGTTTTGTGTGTGGCTGTTTGCTAGTTGCTATAGAGATTGTACATATCATTTGAAGATTTGTTTGGGACTGGCTTATATTCAGTGTGTGGTTCTTTGCTTTGTTTGGACTTGAATGTGTTCAATTACACGTGTTATTGCTTATGAAGGAACATCACCAATCTTTATGGTGTTTGTTGTTATCTCATGCTAAGAATCACCTTGGGTATAGGCTTCTTGGAGTGAGTTTAATGTTTGCAGGTTGTAGAAGCTAGCAAGGCAATCTGCAAAACAAACTTTTGCACTATTCTAATTTTCAATTTGAGGCTGTTGGAACAATACTTCTTGGCTTTTTTGCTGGTCTCTAGTTTGTGACTCTTCAAGATTCAGGAATTTCTGGTTAGAACAATTTAGGTTCAATTAGTGTGTGTTTATTTTGGTTCTCCAGAACAGTTCTGCAAGGTTTTCGTTGGTGCTTTGGGTGTTGCAGGCTCTCCAAGTCAGTGTTCATTACTCTTTTAAGCAAACTTTTCCGTTATTCTAGTGCTAAGTTTGAGGGAGGATGTTAGGCCAAGTAGTTATTACTATATGTTAGAATCCTGACTCTACACGTGTTCAACATCGACTAGTCATTGTCAGCTCATCTAGTGCCGTATTGTCTTCTCAACAGTGCGTCTGTTAGAGGTCTAATTGACTAATTGTAATGAAGCTATATAAGCTTCTTCCTCTTTGTAATATCTTCATCTGTTTTCAATACAACTATTGCAGATCAAACATATTCAATTTATTATTTTAATTTACAACCTTTAGATCTTATAGATCTTTCAAAACCAACTGTTGGAAGCACAATCAACTATCAGATTTCTGGTATATGGTTTTTCGATTTCAGGAACAAAAAAATATTCTAGGGTTATGAAAATTTCAAAGTTGGGCTTTATAAATCTAGATTTCTGGTACATGGGATTTGTCTAAAATATCAAGGTTTAGAAGTAAAAGGTTTTGATTTCTGGTTTTTGAGCTGAAAACATAGCAGATCTCATGATTCTTATCGGTTTAGAAAATAGAGGTTTAGAGAGAGAGAGAGAAAACGATTTATATTATTCTATCTCCGTTTCAGGAAAAGAGTTACTATCACTTTTTCAAATTGGCCTATTTTTAGGCTAAAATGAAAAAGTGATAGTAACACTTTTCCAGAAACGGAGGGAGTATTTAAGTTATCCGAAGAGTATTAGATAAAACAGAAAAAAAGTATATTCTCTTATTAAGCGAAATATAACAACAATTTTGTGCATATAATGAAGTTTTAGTGATAAATTTTAGTGGGAAAAAAGTTTCAGATTCAAGTATGAGAGGGAAATAGATTGGTAGGTGAAAAAAAAAGATGGAGAAATTTGGTGGAAATTGATTTCACAATTTTCCAATTTGAGTTGAATTAAAACTAAAATCAGAAAATGATTAACCCTAAAAACCCTTGAAAGCTGCATATATTACAATAATGCCAGAATGTACAACCTATATAAAAGTTGCACAAACGTTGCTCAATTGTTATGAGATAATTGGTAATTAATACAACGAATATCCAGTTATGCAACATATATTTCCGTTGCAGAATCTACAACTTATATAAACATTGCAAATCAAAAATTAAAACGTGGCAAAACTATGAGTATCTTATTCTAACCATATGAATCTTGATCAGATATACCCTTGTTAGATCTTCGTAAGGCTGCATAAAACTAAATTTTAACCGTGAACCGGAACTAGAACCACTCATTTTTTGGTCGAACCAAACCATTAATCAATGGTAATCAACGATTTAGATTATAGGAAAACTGATATTCATCGGTTCAGTTCTGGTTTATTATAAAAACTGAACTGATTCGATCGGTTAAAACAGATTTATATCAACCGTTATATTTTGTAAGTTATGTTTAATATTGTCTATTCTAGGTTTATAAAGATCGTTATCTTCTTTTTCCCATCAAGAAACAACATTTTTTTCTATTTTCTTCTTCTTTTCTCATTTTCCTTTTCTAGAACCACTTCCACCACAATTACAGATTTTATTTCACCATCATACTTCAACACCAATCTACCACGACAACCATCATAAAATAGATTTCATTAATCATTTGGGTATGATGAATTTGTAAAGCTACGAGTCATCACCACGATAGATCCGTGATTGATAGAGTTTTTGGTAAAGTTTGGTTAAAGGAAATATGGGGTAAATCATGGATAAATCCAATGTTTAATCCTGAATACTTAAAAGACAACAATTCACAGATAAATCCAATGTTTGTGTTTGTTATTTGGTTCATGAATATAAGATTTCGTCTATGTAAGTATTACAATGGTGCTTCCTGCTTCGTTTTTGTATTTTTTGTCTCGGTAGTGATGAATGAATCAATGAAATCTACCAATTAGTGATAAATCTTTATTTTCTTTTTGTATTTTTAGTACCTTTTATTTGATTATATCCTTGAAATAACTCAGAACTTTTCACTCTATATATTTAGCCTAAGAAGTTGTATGTTTAATCAAATTGATGGGTTTGTATGTTAATCAAATTGATGGGACTCAGAGAACTCCTAAGCCTATTGTAGTATTTATAATTTATGTTCAATGAAAGGAGAGATTAAAAAGAAGGGAACTTACAGAGAAGAAGACCTAAAATCAAACAATATTGCCGGTTATGTACCAAAACGACTTAGCTTGGTTATGAGATGAACCCTAATTTTCTATTGGTAATACTCGGTTTTGAAAACTTGAAAACCGAGATTATCGGTTTTGGTTACATCTGGTTCATAAACCGAGACAAATCGTACCATGTGCAGCCATAGACCTTCCTAGATCGATTTGACACGAATTGTACAAGTATTTCATTTTATACTACTTCCACTTTTTCAACCATCTTCCCTTTTTAATTTTTTTATGATAATAATTTTTATTGAAGATATAAGGGAGGGACGAATTGGTGCGACGCGGGACGAATCTCAATGGACGGTGGCAGAAATGCCACTCTGCCACTCATAATACCTTGTCGCATATTTAAGTCGCCTGCAAAGGATTCTACCAGCCACCCAGTGGTAATAG
This sequence comes from Papaver californicum, assembly GCA_023531435.1. NCBI lineage: Eukaryota > Viridiplantae > Streptophyta > Magnoliopsida > Ranunculales > Papaveraceae > Papaver > Papaver californicum. The sequence goes on from JAJJMC010010050.1 coordinate 842,995, forward strand.
ATGGAGAGACATAGTTGTTCTAGGGAAGGAAGATGAGAGAGGTGAGATTAGAATTTTTAGTTGCTGAGAGTTACAAACGAACAAGATGTAAGAGAGATAATTGCAGAATTTTTTTTATGTTATTCTTATTATTCTGTATTTGAATGACCGAGAGTTGGTTTATTTATAGCTTTGTAAAACCCTAATCTCTAGTTGGTGAGATAAGGACGAGGAGTAAGATAAGTACCCCTTCGTTAATCTCAGGAATAACTAAGGATAAATCAATGGTTGAGTCTATCCTCCGCAGTTGATTTCTTATGACGACTATGCTCTTCCTGTGTTAGTAAGCTGATACTCATACGTACCGTAGACTGCCAGACCAAAACCCTAAGTTTATCCCTTTATTTATGATATAATTAACCTTTATGTGTGATATGTCGTATGATGTGATAGTATTCTCCAAAATTGTTATAACTTTGAGATAGGAATACCCCTGTTTTGCATGTGAAGGTAAACCTGAGTTGTGTGGAGAGCTAAAGGAGGCTTGTTATAGCTGTGTGTGTCATGAGGAGAGCACAAGCTTGGATGAGGTTGAGCATGTCTTAGCTATAGGCGTTTTCTTAGGGGAAAAACAAGGTATGGTCGGCTCTGAAAAAAGGTTATGGCAAGGATGACTCTGTAGAGAGGCTAAGGCATATGTCGTTTTTCATCAAAGCTCAGTAAAACCATGGTGAACATATTCTATAGTGAGGGTAATATAGTTAAGGAAACTCCCAAAATCAAAGTGGAATATGATCTTTCTTGGTATTCAACAAATTATCGTGTTGAGTGTTTGCCCTGTGGAATAGCCTTTCCAAATGGGTGCGAGGCTCCCAATTATGCCAGAAGTTTCAATTGGTACTAGGAATTACACAACTTCAATCGATATGTGAAGATTGAGGAAGGGGTTTGGGGAGTTCCACCAGGGTTTGCGTGTATGGTTGTGTATAATCACCCTAATATTTTAGAGGGAATTTATAGCCAAAGACCAAAATGTAATGTTTCTGTTAATGATATCTGGTTCAAAAATAGTGCATTTGAAATTGGTGGTCGTAGTGGAGGTGGTGGCAATGGATATAAAATAATATTTGGTGGTAGTTTTAGGGGAAAAAGGGGATGATATTGATGGTAAAGGTAAGACACCCATTGAGGTGGAGACCGAAGCAATTCCCATGCCAACAGAGGTTAATGGGGTTTCTAATGCAGGTTGGGTGCTCTATGCCACACACACTGAGTTTGGTGGGTTTATTTTATTGTGTATGAGGTTATAGTTTGGGGCAGATTCGTGGTTGCTGGTGGGTATCATATGGGGTTTAATTCCATTCTTTTTCATTATGAGTTGAGCTTCTTCATCCAAGCACATGCATTGCAGCAAAGCACCCCAGAAATTGGATTGCTTTTTCCAATTATGGATATTCTTTGTCCCTCCACGAACAGACTTGCCTCCTTAGTTGTTGCCGGAAATGGAGTTGTTCAATTGCCCCAGCATGCTCCTATTGTAAATAATCCAGTTGTTATATCCCACAACAGAATTCCTAGAGATTATATTTATATCAAAATATTCAATCTCTTGTCGAGTAATATTGATTTACTACTACATTCACAGTACTTGTATGAGCTTATTATGTGCTTAAAAAATATTTATATAAGACTATACAACGTTTATACAATCTCTCGGGTACTTTATGCCACCCTTGAATGAATGCACATGATAAGTCGTGATTTTGAAAATGCATCATCGCTAGAACACATGCACAAGGACATATCATCGCATCCATGCTCGCGATAACAACAAATAATTGTGACTATTAAAATATTTTTTAAGTTTTTTTTTTAAAGTGGTAATCTATATACCCCTCATTTTGGTGGGCTATGGATATTTACCCTCCAGGGATATTTCTTCAATTAAATGGACTGGTTTCTAAAAAGAGGAGATTATCTTATTAATTCCAATAATACCCTTTATTATATTTGGTTTCTTTAACTATTAACGTTTTTTCGTCATATCTGATTTCTCTATCATTTTTAACCCTTATGAATGTGAAATTGGTGTTTCAAAATTGTTACCCGAGAAATTAAGATCGAAACTAAGATCAAATCAGGAACTTATATTAAACTTCGGAGAACAAGAAGAATACTCAGTAATTGAAACCCTACAACCATTATCTTCAATTAACAATGAGACAAAATAAAGGGACAAGTCTACCTAGCTAGGTTATGCACTTTCTTATGTTGACGATAAAATCATGCATTTTTTTTGTAACATTATTGTAAGTTGAAGGTGATCGTTTGATTCTTTCTTCACATTACTTATGCATGTATTGTATAATTGATGTCGACAAAATTTTAATGGCTATAATTCACTGTCATGAATTTTATCAAACTTTCGTAAATTTGTATGATAAAAAACTTAAAAAAAAACACACTTAGTAACAACGATTTTTAGACTCGTTAGAACGTTTTCACGCACGCTATAACCATTAGATAGGAATTTCATATCATATTTTTTTTTTATTTTCTATTTAACCGTTATAACACCTGCTATTTTAAGAAAACGTGCAAAAAACACATCTTCTTCCGAAATAACACGTTTTTTTGCTCAAAACGTACTCACAACGGTCAAAACATGTTATAACGGTCACACCCAGTCAATGTAGTTAATCTCGGATCTCGGTCTCGTCTCGGCCGGGACCTTGACACCTTGATAACAATATCTCGGGGAGATTATCGGTGAAATATCGGGAGTCCCAAATCTTATATCCAAATTTTATACATGTGAATGCCAAGAATTAACTATATTTTTGTTGATTTATTACCAAGAATCTTAACAACCATACTTTAAGAAGAGCTCATATTAGTATATTACAATTCTAAGTTTAAAGTTCCAAAAATCTAGATTAAACAACAAAGATATACCTTGAATATCGGGCGAATCTTGGCCGTATCGGGCGAATCTCGACCATATCGGCCGATACGGCGATATTTGAAGATTTGTCACGCTCTTGAAGGGATACCTTGAATATCGCCGTTATCGCGGCTGTAACGACCGATATTGACCACATAGCGCCCAATGCTCATGACCTGAGCCGTGATCCGTTTTTCAAACCCATGAGAACTTTTCCTCTTTTATCTTATGTGCCAGAAAATCGCCATCAAGACTTCGATCTTTTTTATAATCGTAGAAGACGAGAATGAAATTCTTAATCAAACCACCCTAATTTTATCTTTTGTTGCTTCTGCTTTGATTTCTTGGTGGGCTCGATAGGGGACTGCTTAATTTAGTTTGGAAAACTCGTCTGAAGTAGTGTTCAGTTGAGAATCCGTGGTTTAATGTCTTTTCTACTCCCACAGCAGGATCAAATTTGGCAATACTTCACTTTGAAGTATACTACTCGCCCATGGCCCTTGCTCTCATAATAGTCTACCTAACCAAACAGGATAGTTAAATTTGTCATCCATCACCATCCAACAGATGGAGGTGAAGAGTTAGATTGACGGTTATAGTTACGTTAAATGGCAATCGAAGATTAAAAAGAACTCGTGGTTGCAGCCCACATATATACAAAATTGAGTAATGGATACTTGTCAATCATAAGAGTTGATCCTAAGCTGTATTAAAAACTACAAGAAACATGATGAAATTTTCAAGACTGACCGTGTCAAAATATAAATTCTTTATCAGGCTAGTATCACAGACATGTGCTTGTCTTCACTTTGAACAGTTAACTACTTAGGATAAAGAAAGGCTCTTGGAACTTTGTGGGTTTACAGAATCTGATTGAACTCATCCAATTTTCTGATTAACGTTACCATATACGATCATTGTCCATGCAATGAGATATCTGCAGAAGAGATTGATATATTCAGATTATTTTCTAAGGGCAGCCAAATGAAAACGTAAACGAAAAGAAGCAGAAAATGTTAGGCGTAATAATTAAAATGAAGAAATTTCAAATAAATAAAAATTATTGATACTTAGCTCTTTTGTATTGAAAGTGATCGATTTGAAGAAACGGATAAGCTCCTCAGATCTTTACAATAGCAACATGGCAAAACTTTGGAAAACAGAGTGAGTCACGTGTTCAACACGCTGTCCTTAAGACATTAGCGTCCGGCTACACTCAAGAGTGATGCTATAGCCTCCACAGGGCGGATGTCTCCAGGATAAAACACCCTACTACACCTACTACTAGCACTCGTAGTAGATGCTCAACTTGAGCTTGGCAACTCCGAGAAAACCCTCAAGGAAAATCGCGAAAGCTTAAGAAAAACAATAGAAAAATATTTTTCTTTTGGTCTCTCCAAAAATATGGAGAAACCCTTTTTCCTTGGATTGATCCTTTAGGTTGAGAAAAGAGCTTGTTTATATAATAACCTAGTACTACTTAAGAAGAGTGATCTTCCCGATGTGAGACTAATAATTTTATATAGTCTCTTAAAATAGCTTAAGATTGGAAACCCTCCAATGTGGGACTAATGAGTTTTTCATTCATAAAAGAAAACAAGAATCTATTTATTTTCTTAAAACCTTAAAATTCATATTTTATATATATATTGTTTTCCAACAATCCCCCACATGAATGAAAAACCTAAGTAAAACATGAAAAACATAAATAGATCTTGGTAAATCATTACCCTAATTCCACGACCCGATCGAACTGACTGAACAATCATTCAAACCGTGTGTATTGAAATCATACTAGCTATTCCAACGTCCTCTCCCTCACACAAAAGTGTGTTGACCCCAGGGTTATACTATTGATTGCATAAATCATAATAGTATATAGAGCTTTCATCTTTAGTTTCCCATAGTGGGAGTTGCAACATAATACTTCTCGAAGAGTTGACTGAAAGTTCACGTAGGAGTGACATATTAATGGAGAAATTTTATGAAGAGTCACTTAGGTGTGAATCAGATCAGAATAAAAGACTTGTAGCTTTAAGTACCGCTCTTAGTGAACTTAATACACGTTTAGATGAAATTGAAAAAGAAGAACGGTTAGCTGCTAATATTGCTCAAAATGAATTTAATTGCTACAATAGTATTTCCAATTTTACCCTTGATATTAATGATAAATATTTACCTAATCTAGAGGGCGAGGTTAGAATTGAAGACACTACTAGTTCAAATAAGGTTCACTCATCTTCATGTCATTATGAGGATGAGGATAGTAGTGATGAAGAATTTGAAATTCGTAGTCATAATGATCAGAAATTTTTTACACCAATTGAGCTTCATGATAATAATGATGTTTCTAGTTGCAATCCTAATAATGTTGATAATTATTTTCCTATTTAAGAGGAAAAGGATTTAACTAGAGATACCATTGTTATAGAAGGTGAAATATTTCCTTATTATTATGAAAACGATGATGGTTTAGTGGAACGAGTTTATCCTAAGACTAGTAATTTAGAGTCTAACGATTCAAAAAATAATAGTTTCTAATGAAGATGATAGACTCGTAGAAGTTTTAAATATGAGTGAGGATGTTGTCATAAACTATAGGACTATTTATGATCCTTTACAAAGCACTGTGTTTAACAATCCATTATATGAATGTGATGAACCTCTTGGGATCACTGATTTATAAGAAGAGGATTTTAGGAACACCTTGGATAGTTTTGATGATGATGTTCTTTTGGATCATTTGGATAAACCAGTCCTCAGAAGAAGCTGAGCGTAGTTCTCACCTGAAGGACATTGGAGCCCAACCAATAGTTTTTGGTCCATTTGAGAGTAATGTCCACCCTAAGTTTGGGGGTACCGATGACTCTTGTGATTTTCAAGTATCCCTGCTTAAAGTCCCTCATTTAAGATTTGACATATGTGCCTCTACCATTTTAAAAGATTATCTCCATGCACTTTTTCCCGAGCCTGATTTTGTCCATAATGAAATTCAGTTGTTAGAAACCCATCCTCTGGTTGATATGGTTTACCCAGGAATAATACCATAATTGACTTTGTTGTCCCACCAAAATTTAATTTACTAAATGTGGGAACATATGAACTTCAAATGTGTCAGATATTAAATATTGAAGTTACAGCTAATCATTTTAGGAAATCTGAATCGACACATTTTCATGAGAATGACCAAAACTTCCATATATTCTATTGTGGTCAACTGTATCGCTCAAATCTGATTGACTTCAAGGATCCGCAATTATTTAGATTATTATTGTATGATTCGTAAATTGTGAGTGATCCTTTCTTGGTCTGGATGAAGACTTTAAACTTAGCGTTTTATGGGAGACAACCCATATGCTTTTAGTACACGGTGCTGGTAATATCTTTCCATATCTCTTTTACTTTGTTCGTGTTTTCATTCATTTATCTTTAGTTGTACCAAAAACTCCAAAATTTAGAAACTTGTGAACAATTCAGGATGACACTAACCATTCTAGGTAAATAGAAACAAAATTCATGTCTATAGGAATTGGTGTACCCAGCTAAATGGTCTATTCATAAAATCAGGTGTTAGAAACAACATGATAGTCGTCACCATATCACATTCTTTTTTTATTTTTGCATCTTTATGTGTTTCTCTAGGTGACTTGGTGGGGCACTAGTATCGCCTTGTTGTCGCCCTATGATGAATTAGAATGATTGAGATCAAGCCTCGTTATTTTAATTGTACTTGGCCAAAAAAAAATTGACACTTAGATAGCAATATGTGTGTGTTCTCCATGCCTCTGTCGCCTAAACAAGTGTGGAACGCAGGATCCATGAGAACTATCATGTAATCTGCAGAAAAGGAGCATGCGCTTAGATTCAAAAGGTCTAATCATGTTGTTGGAAAAAAATAATAAAAAAATAAAAATAATAATTGTATATATTCAATAAATCAACTGTTGGGGCCCTTGTATATACCAGCTTGTTGATACTAAAATTAGGATTCAGACCAGTAGGTGCGTATCTCAATCAATTAGGGTCCTTTTTGGCACGATGTTCATACAAATATTCTGGGAAACACCGTTCACCTTAGTCAACATGCGCACAATTCTATCTCCATATCCATCCTCTTAATCTATTCATGTGATTGTGGTTTGTTAGATTCCGAGTATTGTGGTCTACTATATGACTTTCTGAGTAGAGCTTTGTTTACTTATATGAAATCTCGTACGCTCAAGTGCAAACTCGTGTACAATAATTGGATTCATATAGGGTAATGATCCACATAGCCAAAGAATTTTGTATCCAAATAAATAACATGTTTAGTGTCTACCCTCGATCGTTCAAAAGTATCTACGAGTTGGAGTAAAGGTTTTGTGGGTATACCTCTTGTAAACCCTCATGAGACAAAACTCGTCCACTAAGGTCACTTAGGGGTTTAAAGGCTTGTTACACATGCTTAGTGTAGCCGCGATTCCTTCGAAAGTGAGTTAGGATTTTTATTTCTAGATTAGATTTGCTTGAGGACTAGCAAAATATAAGTTTGGGGGTATTTTATAGACACAATTTTGTGTCTTATTCGAGCTCATATTTATTATTGCCTTTACTCAATTTTCGTGTTAATAAAGTTATTTTAATTGTTTTGAGATATTTTTGGAAGAACAAATAATCGTGGGAAAATTGGCCTAAAAGCGTTAAAAGCACCCAAGATAATTGATAAAGGTACCCATCTCCTATTGATGAAGGCAACTGATATTTGGTTAAAGGCACCCATCTTCCTTTTAAATTCAAACACTGAGTTTTGGCAGGAAAAATTTCTCACTCTCGAACCTGTGAAGATTTCTTATCATATCTTTGGGATATTTTTAAAAGGTTTAAGACAAGAACATTCTTGCATTATCAAAACAAAGATTTGTACATAACTCGACACAAAATCAACTCTTGTGAAACAAAACAGGATCGTGTGAGATATTTTCTCACGTCAAATAAATCAGGGAGGAAATAATCTCGGGTAAGTTTGGAGATTCTTTCCTAATCTTGTTCGATATCTTGTTATAACAACAAGGAAACATCAAAAGGAAATATCAAGGGATTTGGTAGAGCTTTTGCACAGGGAGGAAAAGATCATTCCCAAGAAGATTTTTCATTAAATTAGATATAAGTTTCGAAGATTTGATTGTTGCGAGTGTTGTATTATAAATAGATATAATTGGAGAAGAATTGAGGGAGGCTGGCTTTTGCCAGAAGTGAAAGAAATCAAAGAAAAAAATTCAGAAAAACCAGGGTTCTTGGCCAAGGAAGAGAGGAAGAAGAAGAAGAAACCGTCGCAAAAGAGGAAAATTGTTGTTTACCTTATCTTTTGTATTCAACAGTTTTAGCAACAGTTTCCTAAATAATTTCTACAACAGTTTTGGGGTATTAAGACACTAAGGATTTGAGCTTCTTTAACTGCTGTAGAAAGGAGTCGTTTATTCATTAAAGAATTCTAATCTTCTGCCACGGAAATGGTCAGTGCTTTATTGTAATTCTTTTATAAAACCATGAATAAAATGACTTCTTCTATATTTTCTTCTACCCTTTTTGCCATGAATAGCTAGAACCATCATCTAGGATTAAAGAGGAAGTCATATTATGTTTGCTAGCATGTTATAGTTATTTTCTATAATAATTTCTTTTGGTCCTATTTCCTTATTATAATGATAATAATTCCTTCATGTGGCATTTAATGTTTATATAAGCTGTTTTAAATATTCTTTTTAGAGAATAGCATTTTATAATGAAGTAATTGTTAATCTTTTGAGAAAAACTAATTGATTAAATTTTAGTTTTATTTTTTGTCTTAGAATTTTAGAATATAATCACCATTCAATTTGTTATTAGCACAATAATTGACTAAAAACTAGAAATTGCAATTCCAAAATCCCCGTGGAACGAACCGTGCTTGCATACTGTCTCACCGACAGCCCTGCTCTTGCGGTCTATAATTTAATTCACATCAAGTTTTTGGCACCGCTGCCGGGGATTTAGAAGTTGTAATTTTTATTTTTTTCTTTAGTTTTGTGTTAATTAGTTTAGGATTTTATTTTATTTTTATTTTATCTTTTAGATTTTACTTGGGTATTTTTCTTGTCTTTGTTGCACATATGAATTTTTGTAACTATTTTGGAAATTACCTACCAAAGAAGGTAAGTAATATCACCCTATTTTATTTTATCAATTTTTATTTTTATTTTTAGATTTTCATTTTGTAAATAAGTAAATTAGGAAGTTAGGATGTCTTTTGTACATATTTAGTTATATCTTTATTTTATTTTATTTTTTACATAAAAAAAAAAGACACGTCCACACACCAATCGTATTGGCAGACTATTGATTCTTTGAAAAACCCGTGGAAAAGTAAGTTGAACCCGAGCCTTGGGACTTATGGGAGTTACCAGCTGAAATTCTACAAGCCTTAGCCTCGTACATTTGACCAGTCTTTGACTGTAGGTATATTTTACTAAGGTAATCAGAGCTTACCTATTTTAGTCGAACCTGCATTTGCACGTGTACCAATAAAAGAATGCCGAACGTGTATTATAAGGACCAATGCAATGATTATCGACCTGAATCTCAAAATGGACATTATCCATATTATGAATATAGTGTAAATAGTACTTGGGAGCACTACCAACCCTCTAAGAGGTTATGGTTCAGTCCATGGTGATCCCAATTACTATTTGCACCCTCACCAGTAGTATGAACGGTAAATGAGCAATATTATACTGAGAAGAATGTTACTTCCCCATCTTTGGAGGATTTAATGAAGCAGTTGCAACATAATACTTCTTATGATCAAAGTTTTTCTTTAGAAGATTCACTCAAAAAGTTGGCTGAAAGTTCACGTAGGAGTGACATATTAATGGAGAAATTTTATGAAGAGTGTGAATCAGATCAGAATAAAAGACTTGTAGCTTTAAAACCGCTCTTAGTGAACTTAATACACGTTTAGATGAAATTGAAGAAGAAAAACAGTTAGCTGCTAATATTGCTCAAAATGAATTTAATTGCCAAAATAATATTTCAATTTTACCCTTGATATTAATGATAAATATTTACCTAATCTAGAGGGCGAGGTTAGAATTAAAGACACAACTTGTTCAAATAATGTTCAATCATCTTCATGTCATTATGAGGATGAGGATATTAGTGATGAAGAATTTGAAATTCGTAGTCATAATGATCAGGAAATTTTTACACCAATTGAGCTTCATGATAATAATGATGTTTCTAGTTGCAATCCTAATAATGTTGATAATTATTTTTCTATTCAAGAGGAAAGGGATTTAACTAGAGATATTACTGTTATAGAGAGTGAAATATTTCCTTCTTAATAAAAAAATAAAAAAATAATTGTATACATTCAATAAATCAACTGCTGGGGCCCTTGTATATACCAGCTTAGTTGATACTAGAATTAGGATTCAGACCAGTAGGTGCGTATCTCAATCCATTAGGGTCCTTTTTGGTACTATGTTCATACAAATATTATGGGAAGCACCGTTCACCTTAGTCAACATGCGCACACTTCTATCTCCATATCCATCCTCTTAATCAATTTATGTGATTGTGGTTTGTTAGATTTCGGGTATCGTGGTCCACTATACGACTTTCTGAGTAGAACTTTGTTTACTTATATGAATTTTAGTATGCTTGAGTGCAACCTCGTGTACAACAATTGGATTCACATAGGGTAATGATCCCCACCAAAGAAGTTTGTAGCCAACTAAATAGCATGTTTAGTGTCTACCCTAGATCGTTCACAGGTAGGGTTGCGCATACCCAACCCAACCCGCCGACCCGATAAACACCCGCCAATTTTCACCAACACCCGACCCGTCAAAACACGGGTCGACTATGATTCACATTTTTATATATCCGCCTTACGGCGGGTCGACTACGACTTACACCTTTACCCGCCCAAAATTCATTTTATAAGAAACTTCTTTTGGATTTTTCAACGTCTGATGTGGATTTATAATAATTCCACTTCATTTTGTTTGTTTATCTTAAATGTATTTAGTGGTTTACAATTTGAAGAATAAGGACAACATTAAAAACATGGCAATATATTAGAAGAACCTTGTGTTACTTGATTGTTTCAGAAAAGTGGTAAAAATATGTTCGTTCACTGAGACTTGTGAAGATTCGTTTTAGACCTAATTTTGATTTAAACTAGAAAATAAGTAAAAGATTTTAACAATATTGGGAAGAAATGGAACTCAGGTTTCCACCAAAATCACTTCTGATTGATTTCTACAATGACTCTTTAACAGTTATAGCTCTTTTACTGACTCTGTTTATTTGCCAAAAGTAGATTTCTAAAACATTAGCTTAAATCACAAACATGGTGCATCAAAAGCTCTTAAGTCCCAGCATACACCATCAAACAAAATCACAACTAATTAAGAAAAATCATAAATCAATTAAAAATCAATGCAAAAGTCATTTAGAATCAAAAATAGTTACTATTTATTCATGAAATATGGCTTCCTCCATTGTCCCAGTGGTTGGGTTTAGCTCCTCATGATCTACACACTCTCAAAAGATAGAAAAATGGCTCAAATGTGTGTAAAAGAAGAAAAAATAATAACACAGATGGGTTCACAACGGTATAATGGTGTTGCGAACCATTGTTCTCACTGTTATTGAAGAAAAGTGTTTTCAACTGAAGATAAACGTTACAGATGCTAAGATATCCGTTGCAGATGGGTTGAAAAAACCATTGCAGCTAAAAATAAACGTTGCAAAACTCAAGATAAACGTTGCAAAACGGTTGAAGAAACCATTGCCTTTTCTCTGTTCTTCACGTCTTCTTCACTAGCAGCACCAACATACTTTTTCTTGTGATGATTTTTTTCTCCTTATGTTGGCCTCCTGAGCCTGACCCAACCTCTCTCAATCCTCTGTATCCCTTTAATTGACTTAAACAACCCTTTTTTTACACCATAGGAGCAAGAAATCTCCAAGAGAATTCCTTCCTCTTTTTCCCGGACGAGCTCCTCCTCTCCTGGTTTCGATTTGTCCTTCCTTTTATAGGTTTAAGAAGACTAATTTTTTTACGTCCACTTCTTCTTTATCGATAAGGACACAGTTCTTAATCCAAATCCAACTCCAAAACTACCTCAAAATTGTATTTAATCCAAATCAGGGAGTGAGACTTTTTCCGGCTGCTGACGGATTTTCCACCGTGATTTACGGCCTGAAATTACTTATACTAACGTGTTTCAACAGGTTTTGATTATTTCTGCAAGTTGATATATCTAAACAGACTTTTAATCCCATAAATTTCGCCTCATATCTTCTCAGCACATTCTCGCTCACGTAAAGAGAAGTTTACCGCCAATTTTGGATTTGAAACAAATACGAGGGGTGCCCTTAGTAATCTAGCGGGTGCCTATAGCAATTCTCTCGGGTTCCTTTATCAACTTTTTGAGCCAATTTTTCCATAAATGTTTATTTCTCAAAAACACCTACAAATACATAAAATCGCACAATAAGTATAAAATCGAGCACTAATAATACAGAGAATTAGGAACAAATTAGACACAAAAATATGTCTATCAAATACCCCAAACTTATTATTTGCTAGTCCTCGAGCAAATCTAATCTAAAAATAAAATAACAATCCTAACTCACTTTCGCAGGTATCGCGATTGCACTTAACGTGTGCAACAAGCCTTTAAAACCACAGGTGTCCCTGTCGGACGAGTATCGGTCTCGTGAGGGTTTACAAGCTATTGAGGGTAAACACTAAACAAGCTATTTAGTTGGCATACTAAATTCTTCGGCTATGAGAATCATTACCCTATATGAGTTCATTTGATGTACATGAGTTTGCACTCAGCATACTAAAATTCATATATAAGAAAACAAAGCTCTACTTAGATAGTCGTCAAACCACGATACTCAGAATATATCAAAGTACAATCACATGAAAAGATTTAGAAGATGGATATGGAGATGATGAAGTTTGCGCATGTTGACTAAGGTGAACGGTGTTTCCCATATCTGTTTGAAGGTCAGTGCCAGGCCTAAAAGATTGAAATACGCTCCCACTGGTCTTAATCCTTATACTAATATCGACTCAGCTGGTATATACAAGGGTCCCAACGGTCGATTTATTTAAAATAAAACAATTAAATATACTGACAACATGATCATATCAAATTGAATCCAAGCATGCTCTTTATCAACATCTTATATGATAGTTCTCATGGATCCTGCGTTTCACGCTTGCTTAGGCGACGAAGACATGGAGAACACACACATATTTCTATCAAAGTGTCAATACTCGATTATTATTATTTTGGCTAAATAAATTACAATAATGGGGCTTAATCTCAAATACTCCATCCTGGCGGTGATAACAATTCAATATTGGTGCCCCACTAAATCACTCAGAGAAACACAAAAAATTGCAAAAATAAAAACAGAAAGTGATATGGTCGAGGTAGACTTCGAGATATGGTAACGACTATCATATATTTCTAACACCTGAGCTAGGCATCCTTTTATAAATATACCATTTAACTGGGCACATCAATTCCTATAGAAAAAGAGCAAAGTTTCCATCTATCTAGAATGGTTAGTGTCATCCTGAATTGTTCACAAGTTTCTAGACTTTGGAGTTCCATATTTCACTAAAAGTTTTTCCTTTACCCCCAAACTTAAATCTTACATTGTCCTCAATGTTCTAAAGATAAATAATTAAAAGCATGAACAATGAGAAACTGTTAACAATCGAAGGAAATGAGTTAAGGAAAGATATTACCGTGTCACATGAGCATGGGTTACCTCCCAAGAAGTGCTAAATTTAAAGTCTTCAGCCAGACTAAGAAAGAATTAGTCACCTCATAAAATCATATAGCAATAGCCGGAACAACTGTGGGTCATCTGAATCAAATAATGCTATCACAAATAAAAGAAAACCGTAACAGGCCAAGAAAATGAATAAACCGAGCACACCCTTATCTAATTTTATGTTTAAGACAACTACATCTAGTTATGGTTCAGGTTCAGAATCTATAAAAGGGTCTAGATAAAATATTTTCATTGACCGGATTTCCTCATAGGCAGGATCAAAAGAATTAGGTTGTAGAGTCTGAAAAAACACAACCAAGAACTTAGAAGCACATAATAATAACCTGAATAATTGTGGATCCTCAAAGTCAATCATATTTGACCCACACAGTTGCCTACAACGAAGGTGGCAGTCATTCTTAAGAAAATGTGTCAATTCTAATTTCCTAAAGTAATTAGGCTTAGTCTCAAAACTTAATAACTGACACATTTGAAATTCATACGTTCCCACATATGGAAGAAAATATTTTGGTGGGAAAAGTCAATCTTGGTATTATTTCCTAGGTAAACCACATCGACCAGAGGATGGGTTTCTAACAACTGAACTTCTTTTTGGACATCAACAGGCTCAAGGAATCTAGTTTGAAGATGATCTTGAAAAATAGTAGAGGTGCAAATGTCAAGCCCCAAGTGAGGGACTTTAAGCAGGGATACTTGACAATCACAAGAATCATCGGTACCTCCAAACTTAGGGTGGACATTACTCTCATATGGACTAAAACCTACTGGTTGCGTTCTAGTGTCCTTAAGGTCAGAACTACACTCAGCTTCCTCTATAGAAGGAAATAAGGTAGACTTATAAAATGGTAGAAGTTCAAACTTAGCTTTCCATATATTATAAGTGTCCGTCAAAGGTGCAGAATCTAATAAAGTATTCACCTCATTAATAACATTATCATCATCAACATCAAACCCAAAGTGGGCTAGGCATTTCTCTAATGGATCTTCTAACAAAGTGTTTGGCAAATATTTATGAACTGAAGTACTAGTTATGTTCACTTCTCCTAAATCATAGATCTCACAAGAAGGTTGTCTACTCATACTAAATAGATTCAGTCCAATAGTCATGTTACCAAAAGAAAAATTAATTATTCCATTTCTATAATTAATGACGACATTATATGTAGCTAAAAAGGGACGACCTAAGATCACTAGTATTTGATCCTCTGGGACCTGAAAAGCTTGGGTGTCTAGGAAAACAAACTCCACTGGGGAAACTATTCTATCAACCTGAATCAAATCATTCTCTATCACATTAAAATTCTCTATGAGTCTATCATCTTCGTCAGAGACTATTGTCTTCGAATCGTTAGACTCTAAATCACTAGTCTCATGACAAACTCGTTCCTCTAAACCATTATCAGCTTCAAAACAAGAAAATTCTACATCATCTAAAACAGTGGTATCTCTAGACAAATCCTCTTCCTTTTGAATAGGTGAATAATCATTAAAATTATTTGGATTTGAACCAAAAATAACATTATCATCATGAAACACAATTGGAGTGACAATTTCCTGATCACTCTTCCTGTATATTTCAAGTTCTTCACCAATATTATCCTCATCATCATAATAATATGAAGATGTTTGAACCTCGTCTAAATAAGTAGTGTTACCAATTCTATCCTCGTCCTATTAACTAGGTGAATAATTATCAGTGGTAGCACTATATTGGAAATTAAGATCATTTTGAGCAATATTATTCTTTGCAAGACTTTCATTCACACTTAATACGAACCTATTTGTATTCTCAGTCAACTTCATGAGGGAATCCTTTAGAGAAACAAATGGATCATAAGGAGTACTAGATCGTAACTGCTCGTGTGATTCTTCTAGAGAAAGAGTTGGACTACTATTTGTTCCTATCATACTTAATTCAAACCTATGTGTCATCTCAGATAACTTCTTGAGTGATTCTTCTAGAGGCATTATAGGTTCATGATGAGTACTAGATCGCAACTGCTTCACTGATTCTTCTAGAGGCATAAATGATGAGTACTAGATCACACATGCTTTAGGGCATCCCTCCAAGACAAAGAACTCAAATTTTACTTATTTTCATGTTCATATGACGGGCGTGTATATGAATAGTAATTGGGATCACCCTGGCATGATAAGTAACCTCCAAAAGGTTGGTGGTGGTCCCGACTACTATCCACACCATGTTGATATTACAGATAATGTCTATTTTGAAATTTAATCGGATATTCATTGTATTGGTCCTCATAATACCAGTTCAACATTCTCTAACAAAAACTTCCTAATATATCAACAAAAAATCTAAGAAAATAAATCCTAACAGAAAGGGTGTTCTAAACATACACAAACAAGGCCGACTCAACAAATTCAAACCTACCGAATCTAGCAAACAAAAAGCATGATGGCTCCATTTAGATTTTTTCTAAACCAGCTTCTATTCTTCCAAAAGGCAACTAGTTACTTAGAACGATCCGAATTAAATAAAGTCGAATAGAAACAAGATAAGCCTTAAGGAGCTTTGATAACCCTACCTCTTTGGCAACGTTTCCTTGGGTTACAAGGCGGCTCGAATCTACTTAAAATAATCTTTCTAAACTTTGAGTTAGGCTAACAGAGTAACCAATACAGTCCTTTTGAATGACTTCCCAATAATCTCGTTACCCTATCGGTCTCATTCTAGTCAAATTTTAAGGCTTAGGTTCGCGTTTGGTAACGTGTTCCTAAAGCGGGCAAAAAGGAAACAATGATGAAATCCGAGTCCTTATCTTGTATGGCCAGTTCTTGCCCTTTACTAGAAAATAAATTCATATTCAGTCCTCAACATATATACATTACGAAGAAATACAGAAAATCCACTTGCAGGGGTTTCATGGACTGATAGAGTTTTACCTCCCGTACCAGACGAGCGATGAACCGTGAAGTCGACTCATGCCACCGACTCCTATGTCAGTGTACGAACCCGAGGGGCTGAGACAATATTGTAATTGTCGTCCTTCCATGTTGAAGTTTATATTCAATAATACCCTTCCGTAGGGCTTAAAAAATAATAATGTCCAAAAGTCCCAAAAAAATAAAGTCCAAAGTCCAAACAAAAAGTCCAAAAATAAAAGAAAAATTACAAAAATAATAAAAGATTTCCTAATACAATTTTCTAAAAATAAAAATAAATAAAACCCTAAAAATTAAATAAATTTGAAATTAACTAAAAAATTAATAAAATTTATCTTCTTTTTCCGTTCTTTTCTATTTATCTTTGCCTCCAAGTTTTTAATAAATCAATATAATCTTTGACTCCAATTTCTTTTTGATCCAAAACCTGTAATACAAAGGAAAATACTCAAAAACGTAAAATAGAACAAATAAAAATAAGAATCTAATTAAACTAACTAACCTAAAAAAAACTAAAAAAAAATCTAAAAACAAGTCCCCGGCAGCGGCGCCAAAAACTTGATCGTTTCAGAAAAGTGGTAAAATGTGTTCGTTCGCCGAGACTTGTGAAGATTCGTTTTAGACCTAATTTTGATTTAAACTAGAAAATAAGTATAAATTTTTTTAACAATATTAGGAAGAACTAGAACTCAGGATTCCACCAAAATCACTTCTGATTGATTTCTACAATGATTCTTTAACAATTATAACTCTTTTATTGACTCTGTTTCTTTGCCAAAAGTAGATTTCTAAAATATTAGTTGTAAATCACAAACATGGCACATCAAAAGCTCTTAATTCCCAGCATACACCATCAAACAAAATCACAACTAATTAAGAAAAATCATAAATCAATTAAAAATCTATGCAAAAGTCATTAAGAATCAAAAATAGTACCATTCATTCATGAAATATGACTTCCGCCATCGTCCCAGTGGTTGGGTTTAGCTCCTCATGATGTACACACTCTCAAAATATAGAAACATGACTCAAAAGTGTGTAAAGAAAGAAAAAATAATAACACAGATGGTTCGCAATGGTATAATGGCGTTGCAAACCACTATTCTCACTGTTACAGAAGAAAAGTGTTTTCAGCTGAAGATAAATGTTGCATATGCTAAGATATCCATTGCAGATGGGTTGAAGAAACCATTGCAGCTGAAGATAAACGTTGCAAAGCTCAAGATAAACGTTGCAAAACGGTTGAAGAAACCATTGCCTTTTCTCTGTTCTTCACGTCTTCTTCAGCAGCAGCAACATACTTTTTCCTGTGATGATTTTTTTCTCCTTTTGTTGGCCTCCTGAGCATGACCCAACCTCTCTCAATCCTATGTATCTCTTTAATTGACTTAAACAACCCTTTTTTTACACCACAGGAGCAAGGAATCTCCAAGAGAATTCCTTCCTCTTTTTCCCAGACGAGCTCCTCCTCTCCTGGTTTCGGTTTGTCCTACCTTTTGTAGGTTTAAGAAGACTTATTTTTTTATGTCCACTTCTTCTTTATCGATAAGGACACGGTTCCTAATCCAAATCCAACTCCAAAACTACCTCAAAATTATGTTTAATCCAAATCAGGGAGTGAGAATTTTTCCGGCTACTGATGCGTTTTCCACCTTGATTTACGGCCTGAAATTACTTATACTGACGTGTTTCAATAGGTTTCGATTGTTTCTGCAAGTTGATATATCTAAGCAGACTTTTAATCCCATAAATTTCGCCTCATATCTTCTCAGCACATTCTCGCTCACGTAAAGACAAGTTTCCCGCTAATTCTGGATTTAAAACAAATACGAGGGGTTCCCTTAGTAATCTAGCAGGTGCCTTTAGCAATTTTCTCGGGTGCCTTTATCATTTTTTTGAGCCAATTTTTTCATAAATGTTTATTTCTCAAAAACACTTTGATATACACATTTTAGTGTCGAAATTGCACCTTAATTTCTAGTGAGTTAGTATTCGATTTTGTGTCTATTACGTGTTTTTATGCTTTTGTAGGTACATTAGAAGAATAAAGATTTGTGGAAAAATTGGCTCAAAAAGTGTTAAAGGCACCCGGAAAAATGGATCAAGGCACCATACTTTGGATTGGGGCACCCTTGGATCGGGCCAACACAGCGGGTCAACTCAGCCCAGTCAACTCGGTCAAAGCCAGTTGACCGAGTCAAACCCTGTTGACCGGGTCAAAGCTTCATCGGCAAACATGAACTTCTCTGACTCAAATCAAATCGCAAAATTCATGGGATTTCAGCCAAATTGATTGCTACCCAAGTTAATTAAAGGTCCGTATAACCTATTAGAAGCATCAGAGCCGAGTAATTTTGGCCATAGAATCATGTATCTGGCCGGAAAATAGTTATTGTTCCTTTTTGGATAAAAACAGGATTTACACGGTGATTAACCGAATTATACTGGGATTGGGATGTTCCAGAGTGTTCCTAAGTACTATATAAAGCAGTCGCAAGCCTCAGATTTACTTTACGCAGCTCCAGAATCACTTTTCCCTCTTTCCGTTCAAGTTCCGACGCCGGCCGGTAACTGCTGCTGTTCCCGGTGATCGACTGCTCTTCATTCAACGCTGCTGAGGAAGAAGACAGTGTAACATTTGTGACGCTTATTTCAAACCTCTCTGTTGCCTTTTCTGTTTCCGGGTTGGCTTTTGTTGTGACAGCTGACGGCTTCTGTAACGCTTATACTGCGTTGTTGTTGTGCTGTTACAACCTTATTCAACCTTGTAATCACTATTTTGAGCAATGAAATCAACTTTTGAGCAAGTTTTCTTCACCATGAGCTAAGTCTATTTACTGGGGTGATGGTTAAGGTAATTTTCTCAATTTTATGTGATTTAATTATTTTCTAATAATTATTTATAATTCTTTTATTAATAGAATTGCATAGTTTTAAATAGTAAAAACGGTTTTCTTTCAACAGTTGTGTTTTTGCTTGATGGATTATGCTTGATTAATTAATTTTGATAGTCCATGCTTGTGATTTACCTCTGTTTGTTAGCATAACAAAACCAATTTTGGCAATTACTTGTGCTTCAATTAATTTAAAAAGAATTATCTGATTAATCACATAGGTTGTTAGAATTACCTGATTCCTGATTCCTGGTCCTTTTAAAATTATTCAAAAAATCATATTTAGGTTATTTAGTCTTTTTCATGCTACTGGAATTTTCTAGAGTTAATTTAAATCATTGTTTTCTAAAATCATTACCTTCACAAGTTCGATAAACGAACTCTTTATTTACCACTTCTAAAATTACATCACACTTACAAACACATAAAATCACACAATAATTATAAAATCGGGCACTAATAATACAGAGAATTAGGAACAAATTAGACATAAAAATGTGTCTATCATTACTGTGAAAGTCTATATGGTTTCATGTTGTGAGATAACCAGGACATTTCCTTACATGACCAGGTTGAATCTTTACAGCAGTCTCAATTTGATTGATTCCCTTATGCACCAAATTCAAAGAGCTCAGTAGCACTAGCATCACCGTTTCATATTTGCTCCTGAATATTCATACAAGATTCTAATGAAAGCATACACAACCATTCAAATAGATTGAACTCATTCAGAAAATCATCGTGTCATTTGCTTACTCTGATCAAGCATTACGCTACTGTTTATAACAGAAGAGAAATATGAAAGATAAGATGAAATTTACTTCAAAAACTTTGAAAGCAGTAATACATATTGCTACATCCAATACAAAAACCATTAAAATACATGATTTTACAACAAAAACCCCAAATCTTATGAAGTTATGAACCTAAAAATCAAATTTCATCAATTGGATTCAAATTATTACAATTAGACATTCAAACACCGCAAAGGCGACCAACTCCCTATTTCTTCTAACTTATATCTTACATCGTCCAAGTACAGGTATGAACAACCAAAATCCAATACCGCTACAAATTGATACTAAGCTAGGCAATTGAAACTTTCCATTCAGAACATCATTCACACCGACCTCGGTTATCAAGCAGAACCCATGAAGAATAAAAAACCACAATACCTCTCATGTAGATAAGATGCAACACATGTAGAAGAACATCAATTCATGCATAAAGCCAGACACAACAAAAGTAGCAAAATACATCTTCGTAAAAAATCTCCCCGCTTGGAAGTTGATTGCTTTTATTGTTCTCCCTTGTAGTTGTAGAAGGTGTCTTTCTCCCGAATTACCAAACACCTTTCCCAGAAGGATCTCTATAAAACACCGATCGACTTAAACTCAACTGTAACATTCTTTGAGTCGCTACACTCTGGAACTATGGTTTATCCAAATATGGCATGGTAATAATGTTTTGGCTTGTTCTACACACTTGTTGAATCCTATGAGTCAGTCAAGAGTATTGACCATCATCAATATGATTGGGTAGCCAGTTATGAGTCTGGTGCTTCTCTATAATTGGAAAAACAATATTGTGTTTGTGTAGAGCAGGTTCACCAAAACGGAAGTAATTAGTATACCACAAATACTGTAAAAACATTGCCAAAATTTAATTCGTTAGTAAATTAACATTGAAAAAAATTTAATTAAATGGTGTAACAAAATTAGTTTTTTACCTCCAAGATTCCCTAAAAATAGTTTAAACTTGGTTTGGAGCCCGAGCATTCAGTGAAGCCTATGTAAAACCCCGATAACAGTGTATACCCCCAGTCATAATTTGGAACTAACTTTAAATATTCAAGCGCTTCGAGAAAACCAAGACTTGTCATTGAGCTAGCATTTGAAAAAAAAAGACATTGTCCTAATACGTATAACAAAAACACTCTTTCGAGTTCTCATAGTGGTCGGCGTCCTCATAACTTGGATTCTGTTACACTATCCGGGCATAGCGTTGTATGAAATTCTTCAACCCTTATTACACCGGAATACACAACTCTGTGCATATTATTTCCTTCCTCATCATCACAATACAATTCAAGGCGTTGTCTCCATCTCGATTGTATTATCCACTTCCCTAGGTCAAATGGAACCAAATTTTCCTCATATAATTTTATCGTTAACTTGTATATATCTAACGATATAACTCCTATAAACAACATTCTAAAATTAAATTTTGGGTAATCTATAGTTTTTTTTACATAATCTAAATTTTCGTGAATACTAAAGTTTGCGTAATTTAAAGTTTACATAAAACCAAATAAAAATCCAAAAAAATAAATTAGTGAACAAACAAACTTACCGCATTCGAAATCCTTGAAATAAAACGTATTTGTAGTCTTCCACCATCATTCTAATATTACTTGAATAATTTGAGATATATGGTTTTTATGGTTTAAATAATAGAAACGCCACCAAGGATATCTTCAGGCTCTCTCTTTAACTGAATGACGGAACCACCCAAATACCGTATCCAACTCATTTCACCCACCTCTTAGTTTGGTAAACTAACTTATCTTTTTATGGCCATATATATGGCCCTCGAGTACACCAATGTCCGCTTGTTGTCTAACATTTTGGAACTCTATGTCTTTATTCTGCTTCCAATCCAGTCCACTCTTTGGGGTGCTTGATGTTTGCCTTTTTCTGTTTTTTTTTTTCCTTAACAAATTCATTGTGGTAGAATAATTTTTAGGGTAAAAACTTTATATAAAATTAGAGAAAAATTTGTGAAGAAGATTGTGAAAAAATTGTGAAGGAGAATGTGTTATTTATATGCGGAGGAGAGTTGGTCGGTGGACCAAGACTATATCGCTCGATAAATTATAGGTCGCTTATTATATTTTTAATAGTGGCGCGACTAGTTTTCCCAGCCACCTGACAGAGCCAACTGACCAATTTTTTCGGCTGCATAAGACTTGGCCTAATAGGAAAAAAAAAACCATAGAATAACCACACGGTCATGAGACGACCGCTTCACAAAATATGCATAGAGTAATTTTTCCATGTAAATTATTGATTTATAATTTGAAGAGAATTATTCTTGTAATCATGAAAAATATGGGATGCTTCACAAAAAAAATAAAAATTTTGGGATCTGTTTTCATGGTTTAGAACTTATTTGTCAAAACAAACAAATTATTTACGTAACCTAACCTATTTTAGAAACAACTTGAATCGTAAGAAAATATATATCCCCCCCTTAAATAATTGGATACACCTATATAGATCATTTGATTTGATGTCATTTTGTTTTCGCCTCTCTTTGCAGTCTCTATTCTAAAAATCTTTATTAAAACTACCTTCAAAAGCTTTATAAAAAACAATCAAAATCCATAAAATCAGTGGAATTTGAAACTCAAAAATTTTAGTGACGACTGCGAATACAAACTTATTAGAAAAAATCAAAAGAGAATTTAGCCATGTAGTTTGTTGTAGGGTTTGTGAGTTGTTTCTTATTTATTTTTTGGCTGTAATAGTTTAAAGTTTCAATTCGAAGTAGATGTAGAAGAAATCCAGATCCACATCAACAAAAAAAATAACAGAAAAAAAAATAAAAAATAATTGATCTAGTGGAAGAAGACAAAACCAGAAATACAAGAAGAAGACACTGATTTACAACAAAAACACAAGAAGAAAAACCGAAACTGATTTTAATAAATCACCAAAAACTAGGGCTGCACAAACCCGACACAGACCCGTCACCTGACCCGTATCCGTCCATTTTGACCCGACCCACACCCTACCCGCCAATAAACGGGTCGAGTACGGGTGATAACTTTCATTACCCGCCATCTGGCGGGTCCGGTGCTGGTGACACCTCCTCTCACCCGACCCACCCGCCCAACCCGCCATATAAAAAGATTTTTCTAAACCCTATTTCATTTTGCTATACGACTTAAGTGACTTAACTCCTCTACATTTCTCTTCCCCTCCATCTCGACCAAAATCTCAAATCGCTCATGATTTCAGCCGAAAAACTAGAAACCAAGACCAAAATCTTCTAAACTTTGATGTCATAATCAAAACCCATAAACCATAAATCTAAATCTATCTTATATTAACTCGATTTTTCGTAACCTTAGAAAAGTGATGTTTTCTCAGTTTTTTTTCTTTTTTGGTGTTGAAGATTTTTAGTCAAAGGTTTAAGATCTTATGAATAATCGGTTGCAGTATTAACAAAGTATGGTTTGTGTGTTTGGGTTTTTGCTTCTTTGGTATCGGAGATTTTTAACATGTACTACAACTGCAGCTTAGCCGTAGAGTTCTTGGATACTAAGAATCGTGGGATTTGGAGGTACAAATATAAACCCTAGTTCTCATTTTTGTGTTCACAGTCTTTACATTAAATAAAACTCTGAACTGTGATTACATTACTCTCTCTAGGGTTTGAAAAACCCCAATTTTGTATCTGATCATGTACTTGATTTTCTTTTATGTTTAGGGAAGATGAATTGAGATGGAGTTTTAAAGCGACAATCTTTCGGAAGTTTGGTTATTGAAAGTTCAAAGATACGAGGATTTTGTTGATCGTTGCCTGAAGCTAGATCTTGTGCAAGCTATATTGCTGAACAGTATACCACCATTCTAACTTATGTATCTATACCTCACTTCTTTGGGATCTCAAGTAAGATTTGGTACATTGTGTTACTAATAAACTGGTTGTCAAATGATTTGTGGCAATAAAAGCCAAATGTGCATTACTTATGGCAGGGACAAATTCTTTGAATCACAAATGATTTTGTATCCTGATGACACAAACACAACTACCATAAAATTTTCATTAGCGCTAAGGTAGCATTCCGTGATACTAATGATTATAGAAACAAAGAATAAAAGATAAAGAGACTGATTTCACAAACTTCATTAGTGCTAAGGCGCCATGTTTTTGTTTTAGAAGTTACAGCAGCAGAACTAGCATCTTTCTCAAGCAAACAGTAAGATGTTAATGGACAGTTGTATCACTACATTCCTTCTCATTCTATTTTCATTGCTTCAGAATATTAGATTAGTGTTTGATGAGAACTGAGGGATTTATGGTTTATGTTAAATACAAAGCCTGTTTTTATCAATGGTTTGGAATTCATGCTACAAATAATGAAGCTACAGGTTTCTGGAGTGTGGGAAGTGTCATCTTAGCGGTTTGCTTGGCTGTTTGCTTTGATACAAACTGGGATTATGGGACCATTAGAAACTGATAGATTTTAAGCTGAATTTTTTTTTGCATTGAATCTGGGCGGTGACCCTCACCCACCCGCACCCGACCCGCCAAAATGGCGGGTCAGACCCGAACCGACCCGTCCTACGGCAGGTTGGGTACGGGTGAATACTTCAGTCACGCGCCAACTGGCGGGTCGGATGCGGGTGGGGCCAAACCCGACCCACCCGACCCGATGTGCAGCCCTACCAAAAACGCACAAAGCATTCCGGAAAAAAAGAATAGATAGCAAAAGTACTAAAACCTTTGTTTATTATACTATTTTCATCTCGGTTCATTATTGATTTTACTATTGTATTAGATTCATATACCATGCAAGTGGGAAAAATATAAAAATAAAATTATTTTGCATCGGCACATTTTGGTTTAAATAAATAAGGTTATATGATGTGATATTGTTTGGAATCAGCATTCCATATTGGTTGCATAGTTTGCATGACTGCATAATTCATGCACATATTGTTCTTTTTATATATGTTGTGATGTTGTAAGGACCCACAAGCATGACAATGGTTATTGACTAGTCAAATGACTTTTATGTCGTATATTGATTTAACTACTAAAATATATGATCATTAATTATAATAATTAATAATATAAAATTTTAAATATGATATTAGTACCGTTAGATAGATATCGAAAATTTATGCGAAATAGATTACTAAAACGCGTCAATCGAACTTCAGATAAAAAAAATATACGATTTTCAGAAGTCGGAGTCAAAATTAGTCAACCTGAGTTAACATTGACTATTTCCGTGGAGAAACAAATGAAGAGAATTATGAGACAGTTTCTTTGGGGTTCAACTAACAACAAGAATAAGAAAAGCTGGGTGGGTTGGAGTAAGCTTAGTCTTCCTAAAGAAAGAGGGGATGTAGGCATCAATAAGTTAAGGTTAATGAATAAGGATTTACATGAAAAACGGATATGAAAGTATGGAAATGAAGAAAAACCTAAGTGGAGAAAAGTGATTAATCACAAGTTTAGAGGTAATCCAAAAGCTTTTTTCCCAAGTGATAGTAACAAGTCAGTTGGTAAGAGTCTATGGGCTGGTATACTGAAATGTACTTCTAGTGTTGAGCAAAACTTTGCAATCCAGGTGAATAGTGGTGATAGGTGTCTCTTCTAGAAAGATAACTGATTAAATGACCAATCCTCTAAGTCTATGTTTGCTTCTCTTTTTAAGTTGAGTAGGTTGCAGGATGTAAGTATTCAAGATATGTTAATGTTTTCTAATAATAATAGCTGGAATGTTTCATTCTACAGGCTATTAAAAGAAGAGGAAATAGAGGATGTGGCACACCTTTTAAACTTGATTAATGCTATTGACATTAACAGTGGCAGTGATCAAAGAATCTGGCAGCAAGGGGGGGGGGGGGGGTGGGGGGTAAACCTTTTTCTGTGGCTAATTGTTACAAGGCACTTGTAGATGATGATCTTTTAATGTTTCTATACAAGTGTATATGGAATCCATGAATACCACAAAAAGTTATTTTCTTTGTTTGGTCTCTTTGCTATGATGCAGCTCCAACTCTGGAATCATTCAGGAATACAATCATGGTTAATGGTTGTTTGTTTTGCAAGAAGGAAGTTGAGTTAAACCAACACATATTCTTTCATTGTGAAACAACAAGGTCAGTTTGGCACTACTTTTTGAACTGTTACAATTTACAATGGGTTTTTCAAAGCAATGTTAAGAATACAATTTGGGAATAGAGGAAAAAGAAGTCAAAGAAATCTCATTCTATAAAGAAGAGAATTTCGGATATTATTTCTTTTGCAATATGGTGGGCTATTTGGATTGAGAAGAATGCAAGACTTTTCAATGGAAAATATAAGATCTTAGATTCTATTATTGATGGTGTGAAAGTCGTTGTATACAACTGGTGCGTGGGAAGTGATATTTTTACTGGGATTTCATTAGATTCTGTGATTCATAATTGGGAGGTAGTCATGAGTTAATTGTGTTCTTTTGATTTGTTTTTTGTTTTCATTTTTCATTTTCCTTTTCACTAAATCTACTATAATTGAGTTATGTACTGTTTCTTGTGTTAGTCTATCACTACCTTGGTGTTAGACTAACTTTTCCTAATGCATTTCCCTTCTTGAGTAAAAAAAAAAAGTTAACCTTGACCGTTAATTGGACCTGGACTTTGACCAGACCTTTGTTAGTAAGAAGCTACCCCGAGAGACGGTAAAAAAGAAGGACAAAGGCATCTGATTTTCTATTGGTCTAAATTCTCTCTAATGATTTTCTATTGGTATAAATTTTCTGTAAAAGGGGACAAGATTTTCACACTACAAGAAAAACGGGCTTAAGCGTCTAAAAAATTAGCAAGAGACTGGAAAATTAGTCGCTTAAAACCTTTCAGCGTCTAAAATTGCAACTGCCAGAAATATTGGTGGCAATAAACATATGTCCACTAATATTTAGCAACGAAAAAATATATTTAATCGCTATATCCTTTGTTCAAGTAATTTATAGCAACTAAAATAGTGATAATGTAGCTATTTACTTTGAGGCACCGACTTTTAGCAACAAGAAAAAAAAGTGGTTGGTCAAACCTCTCTCAGCAACTATGTTTGATCCACAACCAAATATGTTTAATTGCTAGATCCGTTTTTCAAGTAATTTATAGTAGCTAAAAGTTGATCATGAAGCTATTCAGTTTGAGGCACCGAGTTGTAGCAACAACAAAATAAATTGGTTGCTCAAACCTCTCTCAGCAAGTAAGTTTGAGCCACAACCCAATATGTTTAATTGCTAGCGCTTTTGTTCAAGTAATTTAAAGCAACTAAGAAAGTGGTCATGTAGCTATTTACTTTGAGGCACCGACTAGTAGCAACAACAATATAAATTGGTTGCTCAACCCTCTATCAGCAACTAAGTTTGAGCCACAACCAAATATATTTAATTGCTAGATCCGTTTTTCAAGTAATTTGTAGCATCTAAAAGTTGATCATGTAGCTATTCACTTTGAGGCACTGACTCGTAGCAACAACAAAATAAATTAGTTGCCCAAACTTCTCCCAGCAACTAAGTTTGAGCCACAACCAAATATGTTTAATTGCTAGATCTGTTTTTCAAGTAACTTATAGCAGCTAAAAGTTGATCATGTAGCTATCCACTTTAAGGCACCGACTCGTAGCAACAACAAAATAAATTGGTTGTTCAAACCTCTCTCAGCAACTAAGTTTGAGCCACGACCAAATATGTTTAATTGCTAGATCCATTTTTCAAGTAACTTATAGCATCTAAAAAAGTGATCATGTAGCTATTCACTTTGAGGCACAGACTCGTAGCAACAGAAAATGAATTGGTTGCTCAGACCTCTCTCAGCAACTAAGTTTAAGCCACCACCACATGTTAAAAAATGAATTACTTGGTAAAATCTCTCTCAGCAACCAAGTTTAAGCCGCTATGATCATTTAAAAAAAATCAGTTTTTAAAGTACATTTAAGAACTTAATTAATATTTATCTAACAATCTTATTAGGATTTGTTTAATAGAAACATGAAAACTTTTTCAAATCATTGTTTTCATTCACTATGAGCAAATGTTTGGATGCACAAATTAATTTTTTTTTAACATGAGTCGATTAAATTAACTATATTTATCTAACAATCTTAGTTGGTGGAAATAAATACTTTTGACATTTTCTGTAATAAGATGTGTATGTAGGAATAGGGAATGATAAACTAGATGTTAATGATCTCAATGTCAAATTATATACAAGAAATGAATATGGATGATAAATTTTAAAGTAGAGAAGAATATTCAACTCCGGCCATTGCCTTAGAATACGGTACCCACCGTCACCGACCAATATATAACTCCATTTTGTGAGGCGTTGTGTATCTTTGGCTAGATTTCAATTTTTCGCATTTTAGCCACAGTGCATTTTCATCATGACCATCCCTGGTTACAATTCCCTGTTTTATCAGAGGAAAATAATGGCACCATTTTGATAACAGTAAACACGCCTCCATAAATCACTAGTCTGCACATTTTTAAACATGTGTCCAAACAAGGTTTTCTTTGTCAAAAAGAAAGGGTAAAAAATCGAGATTTTATCTAGAGCGTCAATGGCATAGATCACTAGACTGGACATTTTTAAACATGTGTTACAATTCAGAGTCGGACTTGATTCAAACATGACAAAAGAAGGATACAAACAGTAATAAATTACTCAAACATGAATTAAGATGTAATGTTAAAGAATTCACCATGTTTTGAGATGTAATGTTAGAGAATTCACCACTAACTGAACACCCCTACACAGCAGCAAACGTTCATATTTTGTACCGATACCAACAACATTTACGATTGTATTATAACCATTGAGAGACAGGTTCATTCTGAAAATTGTGTTTCTGAGTTAACTTTTCTTGAATAGCTTCTCGCTCACATGAGATCTTCGCTTCAGTTTTGCTTATCTGAATTTTTACCTCTGAAAGTGCAGTTTCATATACGCCTTTGCTGGTGCAGAGGTCATCATATTTCACCTGCATTGCATCCAATACTTGAACATGGCTTTCGACTTCTTTATCAGTGTTAAATGAAGACCTCCAATGGTTCTTAACTCGATTAAATCCTTCCCGAAGCCACTTAATATTGAATTCCAAGGTCTCAGCATCTTTGATGAATCCTTCCCATCTCTCCAGCAACCACCATCGAGGTGCTCCAGGTGCGTCTGCATATATACAAATAATTGCATGTCCAGAGTTGAGACGATTAAAGACATAACACATAACTAAAAAGAAGTATGCATACCCAAACTCTCTTAGTGAAAGGATTGTATTTCTAACACATTTTATTATCTTAAAGCATGTTGAGGACATCTACAATTTGCATTAACTACCTCACAAACTACAGATTCTACAGTAAAAATGGCCCAAGATGGCTAAACTTCATCGTCTTGCTATGATAATCGTCACAAACCAATATAAAGAAGCAAAAGCATGAAAGATGTGAATCTTGCTATGATAATCGTCACAAGCATGAATGTATGTGAATTAGAAATTGATTCTTCCAAATGTGGGATGAAATGGAGTTTACTTTAAAAAAGAGAAATTACATTTGATTGATTAAAGAAAAAAATGAAAAATGGAATCAGACCTATTATTACAATGACAAATTTACCATTTATAGGGACATTACATGATTCTGAAAAGCAAAAGCATTGTTGCCAAAACAAAACAAAACCAAGCCAGAAAAAATGAAAAGACAAAAGGTCTAAATGATCATATACAAATTCAAGATAAAAAACAAATGAAATTATTCAAATTGAAACAAACACACACAGTAATCACTACATCTACTATAGCTCAGCAAAATTCAAACATAGTTAAAAGAAGAATAGAATCTGAAAAGGCAAAAGTAGACACTTTTAGTACTAAGCTATAACATATGTCAAAAATCAGTAGATTTCAGATAATAACACTATAAAATGATAATTTATCACTCATTTATACATAATCACAAAGACCCAAAGTATGAAAATGATGGAATTTATCGAACTAAATACCCCTTGTTTTGATATTCTTAGAATCAATCAAAAAATAAAAATAAATAACACAAACATAGTTATTGTCAGGTAGCCCAAACATGATGTTTACCAGATTCATAGAGAATACCATTTAAGAGGAAAAAAAACTAAAATAAGAAATTGTATAGATTGAAAACCTGGTAGCCCTCACAATACCTATACCAGCAGCAAAATCTTTTAGAACCCAGTCACGCCTTGTCCAATTCTCCCTTCACTTTGACACCATGTTTGGATCTCAATGACATCACCCTTATCCATCCATAGACATTAGAGGAAAAGAAAAACATAAACAAACTTAGTAACTCAGACATCTCAAAATTCAGTAAATCAACTCAGCACCTTTAGAATAATGACCTTCATCCCATTTACTACAAGCAACAGATTGACCAAAAGGACCATATCACAACATATCATACTCTGTACTACACACAGACAAAAATACCCAAAATTAAAATCTAGAGAAAAGAAACAAGTAGGAGATCGACAAAAAATTATTAATAGAAATGATAACCATTGAGTCAATACCTTGTAGCATCATACGACACTGTATGGGAATCAAGCTGCCAATAAGTGAAAGTGAAATCGTCAATTGAGGACTCTCACAAGATCTGGGAACTTCACAGTTGAGTACAAAAAATTATATAATCGGTACACAAATCCAGGAACCAACAAAGGAATTCACAAAGCCCACCTCTTTGAATCTAATAATATTGGGATGTTGTAAAGATCTATGGTTCGTAATCTCTCTTTGCACAATCATCAATCTGTAAAAACAGATAACCCATATTAGAAAATCAAATTTCCAAAATTGGAATAGAAGAAGAAGAAACTTACTTGAGATTGACAGGAAAGAGAAGAAAACCAGGGATAAAAAACACCCATTTTCATTGCTTAGTTTTTTCATTGCTTAGTTTGTTAGTGAAGTTGAATATGGAACCCTAGTTTTTTCCTAAGGCGGCTCAATTGGGGGAGAGAGAAAAGCAAATGCCCAAAATGAAAGAGAAAATTTTGTGTAGGGTTTTGATAAAAAACAATTGACGGTGGTGATGGTGCCTCATACGGATCATGGATATATTATGATGGTCCAGATTCGTTGTTGAATGGTCATACGGATTGTGGGTTAGTTACCATTTTGTGTTACTTAATATTTGTTTTTCATTTGTGTGTTAGTTACCATTTCTCCTATCGTAACGTAACGAATTTTGGAAATTAGGTTTCATCAAAAATATTTGTTTTTTTTTTTTGAAATTAGGGTTCTTAGTTTGTCATTTGTTTATAAGTTATGATTTGATGAATTGGGTTGAACCCCAATAGATGTTCAATTAATTTGAGTAAGATCGATCAAAGTGAGTGTATTCAAGTCGGTTTTATACAAAATTGAGTGAATTTTAGTGAAATTGATGAAATCATAGTTTGATATCGTTAGATTTGTTAGATCGATAAAAAATGAATAAGTTTGATCGAAATTGGATAAAATTCAACAAATCAAAGTGAAATCGAGTGAAATTGATGAAAAATTGATATAGTTTGAGTAAGATCGATCAAAATTTAGTGTATTCTAGTCTGTTCGATAAAAATTGAGTGAATTTTAGTGAGATTGATGAAATCATAGTTTGATATCGTTGGATTTGTTAGATTGATAAAAAAATGAATTAATTTGATTGAGATTGAATAAAATTCAAAAAATCTAAGTGAAATTGATGAAAAATTGATATAATTTGAGTAAGATCGATCAAAATTGAGTGTATTATAGTCTGTTCGATAAAAAATTGAGTAAATATTAGTGAGATTGATGTAATCATAGTTTGATATCGTTGGATTTGTTAGATTGATAAAAAAATGAATTAGTTTGATTGAGATTGAATAAAATTCAAAAAATCTAAGTGAAATTGAGTGAAATTGATGAAAAATTGATATAATTTGAGTAAGATCGATCAAAATTG
>JAJJMC010010050.1:875945-889148 GCA_023531435.1 Papaver californicum
AAGTCGGTTCGATAAAAAATTGAGTGAATTTTAGTGAGATTGATGAACCATAGTTTCATATCGTTAGATTTGTTAAAACGATAACAAAATGAATAAGTTTGATCGAAATTGGATAAAATTCAATAAATCTAAGTGAAATCGAGTGAAATAGATGAAAATTGATATAATTTGAGTAAGATCGATCAAAATTGAGTGTATTCAAGTCGGTTCGGTGAAAAATTGAGTGAATTTTAGTGAGATTGATGAAATCATAGTTTCATATCGTTAGATTTGTTAGATCGATAAAAAATGAATAAGTTTGATCGAAAATTGGATAAAATTCAATAAATCTAAGTAAAATCGAGTGAAATTGATGAAAATTGATATAATTTGAGTAAGATCGATCAAAATTGAGTGTATTAATTTTGAACCGTTAGACTGGTGATCCGTATGAGTATAAGATATTAATTTTGAACCGTTAGATATGTGATCCGTATGAGTATAAGATATTAATTTTGAATCGTCAGATTAACGATCCGTATGAGTAGAAGATGTACTTCTAGAACCGTCCGATCAACTTGAAAGATTAATCTTGAACCGTCGGTTAAAACCCTATTCATTTTACTTATTGACCATAAAGTTTCTATTATTTACGTTTAATACCCTTCTATATAAACACTCTAACCCTAAGTTTCATCACTTCTCCCTTTGACGCCTCCCTCCCTAAACTTCTCCTCCTCCATCGCTGAACTTTTCCGCCTCCATCACTGAACTTCTCTAAACACCAAACACCACAGTACCTCTTAGCTTTTCACCATGAGACCAACTTCATGTCACGGCAATTACCATTCTCTCATATCGATTCATGCTCTTCTTCAGTCGGGCTCAATCTCTCCTTGGTTTACTGCCATGGCTTCAACACCTAACATCTCTCCGACAAACCATCAACAAGTTCAATACCAGCTTCTTGCTCTTCAAACCATCAACAAGTTCAGTGAAAAAACCCAAATTCTCACAAACACCATCATCTGTAACACAGCCATATCCTTCATTTCTAAACTCAACTCTAAGCGTCCATTCGTCCTTCTGTCTAATCCTCATAAAACCCTAAAACCCAAACTCGATTTCTTTAATTCTAAAGGCATTTATGGAGTCGACCTTGCAGACATCATCTCAAAGGACAGTATGCTTCTGAAGAAAGGTTTGAATACATGAATTGCCCCTTCCTTTAATATCTTTAAGAGCATTGTTCATACTGATGAAAATGTAAATAAACTGATTAGACGAAATACATGGGTTCTCAGCATAAATCCTGTTAAAAGACTTGTGGTCAATGTCAGGCTTTTGAGCAAGAAGTTCCTCAGCTAATGAACGTATTCCAAGGGGAGTTGAATTACAAAGAGCTGCTTCACAACTGAAGATTTGTTGAGATGATTACAAGGCAACGGTATGTAGATCTTCTGATTTTGCAAGTTGTAGCGCACATAGTTTGCACCTTTTTGTTCAGTTTTTACTACTCTTTAAGGTTTTAGCTCTGTGCTTGTTTCGTTGTTTGAAAAATGAAAACTCTTATGTATGAATAACTCGAGATATCACATGGATTAATAGTAGTTGTATGTGTTTCGTCGCTATGGTTGTCTAAAACTACTGTATGGATGTCTGAAATTTTGTTCTAAATCATGGTTGTACTTGGATTACTTCTTGTTGATGTTGCTTTATATTGTTGCAGGCTGACACTCATTTGAAGCCAAAGAAGTCAAACAAATCTCAAGTTTCTTGAAGTGGTGCATCATCTGAAATTCTTAAGTAGCAGTATGAGTACGCTATTTGATGGACTTGAGAAATATATCAGGTCATATACAGGGTAGTAGAAGACAATGGACTCTCTTATCATCATCTCAGTACACTGTATGTATGTGTATATCTGGACTATGGACTCTTGCTTTAGGACTTCCTACACTTTGTAAAACCAAATCTGGCATTTCTGAGTGCCCCGGTAAGTTACTTACCTGTTTTCATTTTGATTTTTTACTAGCTTATTGTACTTATTATTCTGGTTTTGATTCGGGTATATGTAATATGATCGAATTCAGCTCTACTTCATTTGTCTCCTAATTCACCGGATGCGAAAGTGTTCAAGGATTTTAATAGCATTGCTAATGGAAATACTACTAGTAGTAGTACTACTCCACCGGCGGCACCCACAGGTAAGTGCACTATCTTTAGTAAATTTGTCGTAATTGGAGCAAGCAGCCTTTGAAATAATTAGATGCATGCCACATGATAAATTGAATTGCTAATTTTGAGTTAGCAAACTGTGGCAACATTCTCCGGTTGTCCGTGTTTTTATTAGCGGCCGTAAGAATATGATGATGCAGTATTTTTGGTGTAATTTTGTTCCATATTCTGATTTTGTGTTACAGAAACTCCAAAGAGGGCAGCAGTAATGCAGGATCTAGTCCACAAGTGAAGAATGGAGGTGGAGTGAGAATGGATAGATGCCTGTGATTGAAAATGATGGGTGGTGTTCTTTTATGGTGTTTGACATAATATTGAATTAGATACATATCTTTCTTGAGTGAGGCCATATCTGTTTTTGATGTAGTGTTCTTTATGTTTTGCTTTAAGATTGTGGAGATTGTAAATATTTTTTAAAGAAAATATTAGATTATATTTTTTTTCCTTTTCGTTGAAGAGTGTAATTTTCTTAAGAAATGATATATATGTGATAATAAAATTTAATTTGGTTCATAATTTATTTGGTATTAATTTTAATTTAAATTATGATTTGGGATTATGTAAATCAGAATAGTGAAGTAATTTTTTAGCGAGCAAAAAATTTGATTAGCTTAAATACTCCAGCAACCAACTTTAAGCCAATTAAAATCTGAATTCTAAAATAATTTGGAAGCTCAAAAATTTAAACAATCAACTTGAGTAAAAACTTTGATACCTTCAAAGTTTAAGCAACCAACTTCAGGACAATCAAAAGTAGAAATCGCTTGTAGCAAGCAAAATCACTTGATCGCTTAAAATTTCAGCCAAGTAAAATCAGGTTTAGTTGTTCCATGTATCTTCCAACTAGGTAGTTTAATAGCTCCTAAGTCACAAGTTGCTTCTAGAGAGAAAATTTTTTTGTACCTCAAAAGCTTGAGCAACCAACTTCAGGCCAATCAAAATCATAAATCACTTTTACCGAGCAAAATTCTTGATAGCTTAAAACTTTAACCAAGCAATTCAATAAATTGTTGCTCCATGTCTCTATCAACTAAGTAGTTTAATTGCTTTAGAATGATTGGTATATCTGAAGCGATTGATATGTTACTTGCTATATTGGTTGGTCTAGATGTTAAGCAATCAAAATTTTACTTGCTCCATGTTAGTTGGTCTGATGTTAAGCAATGAGTAAAGCAATCGCTTTAGGTAAGTTGGTTTATTACTAGAGCGATTGCATGGTCGCTCAAGGCTTTGAGATACATGGCTTTGGGCAACCAACGTAGCGAGTGCCACTTTTAGTCGCTATAACGGTTATAGCGACTTAAAAGGGGCTTTAAGCGACTTAAAGCGACATGTCGCTAAAACCCGTTTTTCTTGTAGTGTCATGTTGTTCTAAATTTTGTCTCGTAAATTCCTACTGGTATAAATCCTCTTTAGGCGGGGCTAGAAGCTATAAAATTTGAACTTTATTCAGCTTTTAACCACGTGAGAAGAAAACCCTGAAATTATATATGTATATATATAAAAATGATTAAAGAAAGAAAGAAAGGGGAGAAACAAGATGATCTATTGAGAAATCCTGATAATTGTGGGGGGCCTTATGTCTCAACTGTGGGGTATAAGATGGAAACAAGTGTTTGTTTGATTTCTCAAGTATATTCATAGAACACCCTAGACTTATATGTGCCCTACCCTGTAGACCTCAATTGTGGGGGTCTAAGGTGAGAATGAAGAGTCGATTCTTTAGCAAATCACTGCATATGATCACCAAAACTGTAGTATGATAATTTCAAAGTTTGTTGTGACATTATACATAAATGATTAGTCAAAGGTGGACAAACCTTAAGGGTTTAGTTAGCGCTAGGGGTACAAACTGATTACACCTACATATACTTGACCTGAACCAAGATGTAAGTCAATGACCTATAAATATTATTATGTGATGATGATGAATACTAGTGATGTACACTAATGAACTTGAAAGTGTATTTATATTAAATCAATTGAAGGTGCATATGTTTAGCATGCCTTTGTTGCGTGTTTTACAACCACTAACAATTTTTTGTTGTTTAAAGTTTGACAGGAAACTAATATGTTGTTGAAGTGGTCTAAAGGATCAGAAAGAACCAAAATCATATTTTGATGATATAGTTTCTGTCAAATGTGTGTTGTAAAATAGGTGTGCATGTTTCCCATTTTATCCTGGATAATTACAAGGTTGCTATGATCAAAGAACCAGAAAATTGGGATGCTTGAGGTACATATTTAATTTCAAATATGTGATATATATTGCACCAACCTTTGGAGGAAGATGTAAGACCGTACTAGTAAGTAGTACATGTATCTTGTGTATGCCTTTATATTTTTTACAACCACTAGAAAACATGTGATGTTTGTGATTTGATTGAAAGACTAAGTTGTTGTAGACAAGCATGATCCAAAAGTTCATTGGAACCAGAAGAAATTCTGACGGGAATGGTCTTTGTCAAACTCGATGCGTCTAATGTATGTTGTAAATGTGCAGTGAATTAGGTGTACAAATATACTTGTGATCCCAGAAGAATTAGTGGGATGATATGATCAGAAATTTGCAGTACTTGAGGTACATTTAAAATTGTGTATGTGCATGATACATATTGGACTGACCTTAAGATATGTTGTGATTTCAGGCTTTGGAGAGTCTTAGCCTCTATGTGCGCACTCTTAAGTTGTATCAGTAGTTGGAAATATTCCAACAAACATGAGGAACTCGACTGAGATGAAATCAGAGTTTGCTCGCTTAATTTAAAGCATGGGAGGAAGTTGAATGAATAAATCTTTTTTTAAGGCATTCCTCTGTGACCAAAGCCTGTGGCCACCATTGCTGAAACTCAATTGACTATGTAATTATAAAGTAAATGAGCAATTGGTAAAGTCTAGAAAACTCGGATAAGGCTAATTCGGTAAGACAACTACTCTCAATGAAGTGATTTTTGTATACTTAGTGAAGTCAAGAAAAAATTAGTGGATCCTTTGACGAAAGGATAATCTAGAGAGATAGTTTGTTATTGCATCGAGGGGGATGGGACTTAAGATCAAGAAATAAAATTGCCATGAAGGACACTCAACCTTAGTGACTGGAGATCCAAGATCAAGGTTCAATGAGACAACTAATTTGTGGTAATTAAAAGTATGCACTATCAAGAGAATTGCATTCTTTGTCCCTCCCTATGGTGCATTGTTGTGATAGTGTGACTGCATGTGAAGGATGACTTTTAAGAAGTCTTAATGAGTTCTATAGTTTCAATTTAAGATTGAAGTGGGGTGTAGAAGTAACACCCTTGATAGAACTCACCTATCTGAATGAGGAAGTGGGTCGCTTCCTATGAGAATATGAGCTGATTCTCTAGAGCATTCTGAGAAACGGGATATTTGCTCAGGGCCAAAATGAGCACAACGGCACGAGCTTGGCATCAACCTTGGATATCATACGTGGTGGTTATCATGAATTACACCAAACGCTAGCAGTTCAAGACATCGTGTTCCTGTCTCTAGCTCACTAAGAAAAGGTTCAAGACCTCATGGACACCTCTGCCTAAAATGGTATTTCCTACGTTTTATGTGATTTTTCGTTTTTTTTATCGAGATTTAATTCATTTTAAGAAAATGAGTTTTATGTTGTTTTTTATGGTCTTTGTATTAGGACCTAAGGGTCACTAAGGGATCACTGGCTCATTTTCACTTTGGTGAACGGAACCTTTAAGAAACTACAATTATGTGTCCTTTAGGTTGCATCTAACTAAGACACGCCATATAATGGTACTCTATACCAACATTATGATTTAACATGCTCATGTATTCATTCTCAAATCATTGACGATTTTCCCTTTTATCTACTGTTGTCTTGTTCTATTAAGCTAACACTCAAAGCATCACAAAACCATATTTTCAAGTATAACATTTCATAGTAACTTAGGCAGATAGCATTTGGCACTAGTTTTAATTCGCAATGCACATATTGAGAATGTTATCATAATTTGATTAATGTCCATACTTGACAGGCCTTGCACATCATTTACCTATTTCTTCAACTATTTTGATAGTTGAACTGTTCATGAAAATGCTTTTAATCTTTTCCATTCCTGGTAGAAGACAAAACATGCCTTTTCTGGAGCACACGTTCCAGCACTTCCGGCATTTACCAACCAATTCTTTTTATCATCTCCACTGAAAAGTAAAATTACTTAACACAGTAAGAATGTCAATTGTTCCATTCAAATTTGAATATACAATTCTCTATTCCGAGGAGATAAGCACACAACTAAAAAAAATATAAGTTATCAGAGATTAACACTAAATTTATCATTCAACTTAAGATGATAAAACTTTTGACCAACTAGGATTCAAAATAATTGGTTGATACATTCATTTGTCATAGGTAATATAAAATTATCAAGATATTATAAGTTATCATCTTATCAAAATATTTATTGCAAACACATAGTTATCAAGTTACTTAAGTCTTTCTTCACATTAGACTATCACTATCATAAGTAAGTAACAAACTTTGGTAATAAAAACCCTAAACAATTTTTGTGTACATACGTATCAATTCAAGCACATTTGATCGCTTAACCTTCTTGTTGCACTAGTTACTAAAAGATACTTATACCTCACTATCCATATGACTATGGTATACTGGTGTATTATGATTCTCATATTTTCAACGAAAGGTAACATGTTCGAAATGATATAGAAATCACCATAGAAATTGCTAATACACAATTATTAACCAATCATGTGATTCACGCCAATTGATACTACACAAAGCACATATAATCAAAGTGATTTATAACACAATGGATAACTCATACACAACTGATTTAACATCTTATTCATTAGCAATGTGTTGCTAATCTAACACATATAAGAGATTATCACTTTAAGTCACAAAAATCAATTCGTTACTTGTTCTAAGTTGTTTATGATAAATATTTCAACTAAATTGAAATCTCAAGTCTATCATGGATAAAAGCACTCACTAGTACCAATTTTTCTTGTTATATCCAAGGTGAAAAGTACCACTGTAAATGCTTGCAAGATCTCATACTAATGTAGAGCTTAGATACAGTTATTGATATTCTGGACAAACATACGCAACGTTTTTACAAACACCATATCTCACAAACCACAATTCCGAATCGGAAAATAAAAATGAGTTTTGAAGATAACATCTAGATGTACAAACTTTGTTCGAATCACAATTTAAAAAAACACATGGTTACCCCAGAAAAACTAATTTAGTCAACAATATTTTTCTGCCCGTCAGAATTTTTCAGGAACGTTTCTCAGTTTTGTAAAATACCTAAAAAATACTTTTACGACTCCAAAAATTCTGAAATTTGGTGTGG
The DNA here is from genome assembly GCA_023531435.1 of Papaver californicum. NCBI lineage: Eukaryota > Viridiplantae > Streptophyta > Magnoliopsida > Ranunculales > Papaveraceae > Papaver > Papaver californicum. Next base: position 883,532 of record JAJJMC010010050.1, read on the forward strand.
GTAACTATCAAAATGTCTATTGTATTCGGTTAAAAGTATTTGTTGAAATTCCTTATAAGTTAAGAGATATACTCGAAACTCTACAGCTGACCAAAAAACTCAATTTTGTTTTTCACTTCACAATTAGTATCCTTTGTTTTCCAATATAATATCAACGTCAACGATTCAAAAATCGAACATTCAGTTTTGATTACTAGTAAAGCTAATGTCTTAAGATTGTTGGAGCAATAATCAAAATGAAGAAATTTCAAATAAACAAAAGTTATTGATACTTAGCTCTTTTGTATTGGAAGTGATCGATTTGACGAAACGGATAAGCTCCCCAGATCTCCGCAATAGCAGCATGGCAAAACTTTGGAAAACAGAGTGAGTCACGTGTTCAACACGCTATCCTTAAGACATTAGCGTCCGACTACACTCAAGAGTGATGCTATAGCCTCCACAGGGCGGATGCCTCCAAGATATAACACCCTACTACACCTACTACTAGCACTCGTAGTAGATGCTCAACTTGAGCTTGGCAACTCCGAAAAAACCCTCAAGGAAAATCGCGAAAGCTTAAGAAAAACAATAGAAAAATATTTTTCTTTTGGTCTCTCCAAAAATATGGAGAAACCCTTTTTCCTTGGATTGATCCTTTAGGTTGAGAAAAGAGCTTGTTTATATAATAACCTAGTACTACTTAAGAAGAGTGATCTTCCCGATGTGAGACTAATAATTTTATGTAGTCTCTTAAAACAACTTAAGATTGGAAACTCTCCAATATGGGACTATTGAGTTTTTCATTCATAAAAGAAACAAAAATTTATTTATTTTCTTAAAACCTTAAAATTTATATTTTATATATATTGTTTTCCAACAAAAAAAAAAAATAGGTTGGGATCAAATAGTAAGAAACAACTGATCTGTATGTAACGACTGTTGCTCTTGACCTTCTAGAAGAACTCAAATAAGGGAAGAAGCAAAACTTAATCCCTATTTGAACATTCAATAACCATTATTGGGACAGCCATAAATATTATAAACAGACTTGTGCATGGTTCAATTCTATTGCTGTGGATTAAATCGTTCTGTAGTCGATAGAACTAAAAAACAGTCCTTAACTTGCTTATCTCATCTACAATATTGGGAATAAAGGAAACAAATGTATCCTTACCCATTTTTCCATTTACCACTGAGAAACAAGCAGTACTTTTAGTTATAATTGGAGTACCCAAAATGTCATGAACAACCCAAGTCTAAGGGAGATCACATGGAGATGATTGGAGGGATGTTTTCACCCATGTTTAATTAGATTCAATGCTTATTTTAACATTCCGAACTCATCAAAACATGGTTGCATATTAGTCATATAGAGTACATATATGATTTGCCACTTATCAAGGGCAATCAAATGGGTTAAAAGTCCTCGTTTAGCTGGCTTTCAGTGACATGAGGTATATGAAACCTTCACCGAATTTATTTCTGACCATCCTTCTTCATAGTGTAAGTCATGCGGGTCATGTTTGATTTTTTTTATTTGCAATATGTATATGGCAAGTAAATATGTTTTTCTTGTTTGTTTTTTCAATGCACTGTAAAAGAAAAAGACTACCTCCAAGCAAGATCATGGGTTCGTCAAGAACTTCACTCCCATCAAGTATTCCCAAACATACATTGCCTTTACTCTGCATGGTAATTCACTTAGAGAGTAAGTTCCATCTAAATGATAGAGAAACATATAAATTTTAAAATAATGGAATTCTAAACGAAATTTGTATATGGTAAGTTAAGGAATCCTTAACACTTATAATCAAGTAACCCTCGGGAGGAATCTTCAGATTTGACGACAAAATCCACCATTTACTCCCAAATTGAAAAGTCAAGGGTTTAAAGAGTGCCTTTACATCTTCAAGAGACCTACACAAAGTGATTTTTCTTTCTTTTTTTAGCTGAGGCTATCAACACTGATGGACACAAGCTCTAATAGGAAAAAGATTAAAATGTTGATAAGATGACCGGCATATTACTGGTGATTACTGTCACAAGTTACTGCATAACTATCCGAAGCTCAATGAGAAGCAAATTAGACGTGTTCTTATTTTCCAAGGTTTACCTGATTGGATATTTAGCTCGCCAACACAATGGCAAAGTAGGATCTGAAACATCTTGGACAAGTTCTTCATGGAAAGCATCTTCAAGCTGCATTAATAGGTAGAAATTAGATTATTAGTCAACTATCAACTTCAACAACATGTGACTGAGTGATGTAAATCTTCCACTGAAATTTCTTTTGAAACACTTACTGAAGCTATTAGATCAGAATAAGCTTTATTTGGGAAATATGTATAGGAACTTCCACTATCAAATACTACTCTCCCACCATTGTTACCAGATTCGTCTAAACTGAGCTGTCGACCTCCATAACTTAATTTCACAATCTCTGTATGGAAGAGGTCTCTGAGGCATGAAAAAGAAGCAACATTCCATAGTAAAGTTAAATTTTGCAATAGAATGTCGAAATTAATAGACGACGCAAAGAAAGACAACAGAAAATGATGTAAAATCATTTTTAACTGACAACTCAAATATAATAAGCAAAACATTCAATTGTTCCATATGCAGTCTTTCTGTATTATCTGTGTCAGCTGTTAATAGAGTAGGACACTTCAATGAAATGGCAACATAATAATATGATTTTTTAAGTAGATCATGTGCATCCTTGCATTTAAAATTGCATCTAGGTTAATGACTTAAGAAAATTTTGCTATAACATGTAGTACCTTAGATAAGTCTGCAACCTGGTATGATATGAGGATAAATCACACAGCCCATGAGAAACACAATCTACTAATGAGTCACACCTATCTCTCTCGAAGTCTACTTACATTGAAGGGATGTTTAGCATGGGGACCCATGTCATGCCCCTGCGAGGAACAGGTTCATCACCTAGGAACATATACCCATCGCTCTCGGCACCACTGGCAATGCAATGACCCACCACATTTTGGATGACCCCTTGACTTGCTAGTTGAGAAGGAAGGCTAATTGAAGCTCTACTTAGTCCGAGAATTCCATCTGTTCTTGCAGGGGAAAATGATAGTTGCCCTTGTTGATTATATGCTCACCTACGGGATCATTGAAATAAAAGAAAGTGGCATCAACGAATCTTCTTTTTGTGATGTTTAAAAGAGAAGGAATTCGGAGATATGAAAAGAAGATGCAGCTTGTACTTTGAGGTACATACCCTAAAACAAAATTTGGTTTCACCAGTGTTCCATTTGCAACTGTAAGGTGTAGATTATCTCTAGCAAGAACCCCAATGGAGGAGCTAAGATCTGCATATTCTATCTCCTAACTACATTGCTGGCAAGACTCACAAGATTCACGATTGTGGTTACTTTGCACATGAAGGCACAACTTATTGTTGGGTGGCAGTATGTTCCCTTTGGAAGGCTTGTATAGAGGATTTGGTCCCTACATAAGCAGTTCCTGTTATAAGAGTATTAATGAATTATGAAGTCTATCTTAATTACTTCAAAAAAAATTTTGTAAATAATCAAGGTAACAGAGTAACAAAATGATTTAACATGGTGCACGATTAGTTTACACAAGATCGAGAAAACGGTGATAACATGATTATAAAGCATAAGCACACGTTTATTAAGGTATGAAAAGGAAACAGAAATGAGAACTAACCATGAAAAACAAGAGTCAAAATACAAATATGGAAAATATAAGTTGAACCTAAAATCAATAAAACCATTAAAAATCTTTATTAAACAGAATCTTGATATATGCATTTGGTGTACCTTGGCACATCTTTTGCACGGAGCATCACATTGAATCCATGTCAAGTCACTCCCAGTATCCACATCAAGATAGTAAGTGTTTCCAGGATTTCCAACATGCAGCAATGTATAATACAACCTGTGGTTTGAAGCAAAATAATCTTTAGCTGGTATAAAATGACGACATAGTATCAGAAGAAGCTTCAGTGGAATGAACAGGGAAATAGACCAAAAATTTGCGATGAGGATAGTTTCATGAAGGATATTTGAAGTAAGAAATGTGTTATGTGATGAAGAACTTGTAAGAACCAAAAGCTTGCTAAGACTAACTCAAAATACTTATCATTTCTTGCTTATACAACTTTCATCTCCATACAGAATTTCATTTTATGAGACAAAAAATGTTGGTTTGTTCTGTGATATGCTGTTCATGTCACTGAAGGTCGTGATGACTTTTCTTCTAGGTGCAATAACAAAAGAATCATAAATTTTCAACTGACAATCCTGTAGTGAACTTATATAATACTAGCCATCCAGAATGCTTAGAATGAAAGTTACCAATTTGTTAGTCTGAGGATGCATTCTTTATCTTTCTTCTGAATTAAAAACCACAACTGTCTATTTCTTCTACTCTTTTGTTGCCTAACTCAATGTGAGTACATGAGGTCCATGACAATTTTTACATTCTTCGACAACACAGGCATGCTTCTAAGTGTGAGTATAGGTTCAATTTACTGATCCAAGTATCTAATATATAACAAAAATTGAAATTTGAGTTTAAGAAGAAAATAAATATTCAAAAAGAAAGTTTCAAACATACCCATGCGGGTATACATTTTCTTTGACAGGAAAAATGGTGGATGATTCTACTAATGCATAAGTAGATATTAATAGTATGTGAGTGTGTGCATGTGTGAAGTAAGTATGTGAGGATTGTGTGAAGTAAGTGTCTGAGGATTGAGTTGTGTGTTGTGTACGCTTGGTATATGTATATATCACAAGCTCATTCCTGTAAACTGAAATCATCTAATCCAATTCTGTTCAATCCATTCATAGTTTCACAATGTAGATATCAGAGTTCTATCATGGTATCAGAGCGGTCTGCCTCACGGCATCGATTCTAGGGTTTTCAGTTCTGCTCATTTTTCTCAATCTTAGTTTTAATGGAGATTTCAACACCTTCTTCTGCTGCTGCTGGTCTACTGATGGTTTTAGTTTCATGAAATTTTCGATCACACAAGCTAAACTAGGGTTCCAATTTCTTGTGTTGCTGCTTTGGTCATCATCTGTTTCGTGGATTGAGATCTAAAACATTCTAATTCAATTTCTGTTTCTGATGTTTTTCTTCAATGAATTATGGTAACATTCTCCCTGACTTTGTGTTTCATTTTAGTCCCTGTTTGAGATTCAATCTCATTCTCTTCAGATCTTTTTAGATCCAATTCATGTAAGAGTGAATAATTTCAGCTTTGGTTTTCTAATACATGTAAGACTGATGCTGTGCCATTAGCATTGTTGACTCCATGTAAGTCTGATGTTGTTCCATCAGCATTGATGTGTCTTTTACATGTAAGACTGGTGCAAAGATCACCAGCATTGTTCATCAATTCCCATAAGCTTGGTTTCAATCACACCAGCAGGATTTTTCACTCAATTTCAATCAATTCCAATTTCGGTTCTATCAATACTACTTCGGTTGGATTGTTTTACTGCTTACAGTCCCTCTCCAATCAAATTCCTGGTTACTTTTCAGATTCCTTCACATTTCTCATTGTTTCTTAATCTGTTTTTTGGTTAATGCATGTGTTTCTTGGGTTCATTTTTAATTTCTACTTCTTGTTCTGGTT
>JAJJMC010010050.1:889158-924348 GCA_023531435.1 Papaver californicum
CTGGCTAGTGGATTCTTATTTCAGCTCATCTCGCAGTGTATATGGTCTGCTCCATCTCAGTTCAACTGCTCTTTTGTCGTCACTTCTCCAACATTTGAGTGCTCCTAACAGACGCTGCTGAAATCCTAAAGTCTACTTCAGCCTTCCTCTACTGGTCATGTAAGGTGTTAGTTGGTGATTATTTGAAGTCTTTCTTTCCAAAGCGCTGATACTTCTGAAGCATGCTCACTGACTTCTACTCCAACTAATGCTTCAACACCACCTGCCAATCATACTATGCCTGGTTTGTCATTTGTGTGTCAAAGCAAGTTTCATAGTGTCTGTCAGTGCAAGTTCAATGTTCCTTTGCAAGGTACCTTGAACTTGAGGGGGAATAATAGTGTGTGAGTGTGTGAGGTATATGTGTGGTGCATGTGTGAAGTAAGTATGTGAGGATTGTGTGAGGATTGAGTTGTGTGTTGTGTACGCTTATATGTATATATACCAAGCTCAGTCCTGTAAACTGAAATCATTTAATCCAAATCTGTTCAATCTATTCATAGTTTCACAATGTAGATATCCGAGTTCTATCAGATATCTTCTTTTGTTGAGTACCATCATAAATCGCAGACATAACTGTTTCTCTATTTACAAATTTCCCCAATTTAAAATCCACATCTCTTGGAATACTACCAGAGTTGGTGTACTTGTGAAATAATGGGAAAATAAAAGAATTAAATTCTCTATTTTTGTTATCATTACTGTCTTCGGGACTTTTTAATTCATAAAGTGTTGTTACAGAAGAATAAGTATTACGCAGAAGAAGCCCTAAAAGAGATAAACCAATAAGACCCAATACCCCAGTTGGGCTACTAAGAAAGAATCTAGTAAAGGAATTGAAACGATATTCAGGTTGTGGTACAAGGTTGAGATTGTTGTATAGGAAGTTGGTTTTCATCTTGTTGAGATTGTTGTTCAAGAGTTGTAGAAAAAGGATGAGTAAGAATTGATGTAATTGTTTTTCCTTTAGATGGGTTATTTATTGGAGGAAGAGTGATTTTAACTGTTAATTGGGGTTGTTGTTGTTGTTGAGATTCAGCAGAAGACTCCATTTCTCTTTAGATTTCTATTTATGTTAGATCAGAAAAACAAACAAGAGGAATTAATAGTCTGCTTTCCTGTTCCCCATTTTCCTCCTCTCTCGAATGAGATAAGGTCAGAATGAGGAAAACTACGACCCTACCTGTTATTCCACTGATCTCACGATTCTCACCACGGGTAACGCCAAGTCCTATGCACACAACAAATTGCCTAGTTTGTAAACTGACCTGTTTTTTTCAACATTAATTTAATGTTAGTAAAATCGTCAACACCCACCAAACCAGTAAAATCTCGTGGATTTGGGCGGGATGGAATTTTGATGGATACAATTACAAAACTGTCCATTACTCTAAAAGATGAAAATAACATCATCTACCGTCCACGCATTGGATTAATTGACGGCTGAAGATTAAGTCTACCAGATCTTAAACTGTTTAATAAAATTCATCTAACCATTTAATAAAAATTCTAGGGTTTTAGTTTTCGTTTGGGTTTTTCGCCTCTTCCTCTCTCTGCATCTTTCATCTTCTTCCATTTTCTCTATCATTTGGCCGATTAATACACTGCGCCAGTCAGAAAACATGATCTAGAAAAGATCAATTTGCAAAAAAATCACATTTGCTTTTTCTTCTGTGAAATCATCATTTGATTCATAGCCCCAAATATTTATGGGCGAAGTTTTGGTCTAGTCATGGTTGTAAATAGAGATAAAGAAGGAAGAATATATCAATAACGGAAAATGGAATTGATTGTGCCAAAAATTGACGAGAAAAAATGAGTCATTATCTTTAGTTTTTTTTTATTGAAAACGTATTGCACATATCCCTGATTCGGTGTCTCGGATCGGGTAAAATCGACCAAGATAAACGATTTCTTCGGCAATATCTAGTCTCGGTGAGATTGTGCGTTTCGGCTGAGATGGCCTAGATAACCACAGTGACCTCGACAAGAAGCCATGGCATATGTTGTATCGATAGATAAAAGTGGCAACTAAATTGTCGGGTAGATGAAGAAGAAGAAGAAGATGGAAGCTTGTGATAGCCTTAAGTAATTTGCTATACCTAGCCGGCTGCCTTATTAATTCTATTTTAAAAACATTTTTCTCTACTTTTCTGCTTTAAGTCCTCTTGAATCACTTCGCACTTGTAGCCAATTTCTTTCCTTGTACAATTAAGTGTTATTTTACTTCTTTTGGATAATTTCACCTAATTAAAAATAAATAAAAAAAACAAGCATAATATACAATAATTTACAGGAGAATTAACAAATACTATTATGGATTTGACACTAAATATATTGAAAAATATGAACTTATCAATGTCACAGCCCGGGCCAAAACTAACCCTAACCTAACTACTAAACCTAATCATGGCTAACCTTAATGCGTGATCTATATAAGTTTCATAATAAGTTATACAAAATGACGTGCACCTATTTTTGTTTTGGAAATGCACAATGATTTTGAAGAACATAAAAAAAAAATTAACCTTAACATAATCCTGAATCTGTCGGCGATCCTAATTATACATCTTTTGCAACCAATATTTAAGTTTCAAAATAAAAACAAATTCCTAATTTAATTAAGGGTAAATATTAATCATTATTATCAAGGGTAAAATTGGAAATATTATTTTGGCAATTAAGTTCATTTTGAGCAATATTAGCTGCTGACCATTCTTCTTTTTCAATTTTATCTAAACGTGTATTAAGTTCAGTGAGAGCAGTACTTATAGCTGCAAGTCTTTGTGTTCTTTCGAAGTCACACCTACGTGACCCTGCATAAAATTCCTCCATTAACATGTCTCCCTACGTGAATTTTTATTCAACTGCTTAAGTGAATTTTCTAAAGAATAACTTCAATCATAAGAAGTATTATGTTGCAAAGAAACATACGAAGACTCAAGAATTTTTGAAGTTTCCATGAAAAGGTTGAGGGCATATTCTAAAGATGGAGAACAAACATTTTGCTTAGTATAATATTGATCATTTACCAATTCATACGACTGGTGAGCGTGCGAATAATAATTAGGATCACTACGGTATGAACCATAACCTTCAGAAGGCTGGTAGTGGTCCCAAGTACTATCTATACTATAGTCATAGTACGGATAATATCCATTTTGAGATTCAGGTCCATATTCATTGTATTGGTCCTCATAGTACCAGTTCAACATTTTTTTATTAAGGGTGCACATGCAAATGCAGTTTGACTAAAATAGGTAAGCTCTAGTTACCTTAGTAAAATATACCTACGGTCAAAGACTGGTCAAAGGTACGAGGCTAAGGATTGTGGAATTTCAGCTGGTAACTCCCATCAGGCCCAAGACACGGGTTCAACTTACTTTTCCATGGCTTTTCCTAAACTCGGTAGTCTGACGATGCAATTGGTGTATGCACGTTTTTTTTATTTTTATATATAATAATAAAAAAAACACACACACAAAAAGAAAATAAAAGATAAAAATTAAAATTAAAATTGTTTCTAAAAATAAATAAATTAATGGAATGATTTTTTTTTGTAGGTTTTATTACTTACATTTTTCAGTAGGCAATTCCACAATAAATGTAAATTATTACCTGACACATCAAAAACAAAATAATACCCACATAAAATCTAAAAACGAAAAAAAAAAATAAAATAAAAATCCTAAACTAATTAGCATAAAACTAAAGAAAAATTTAAAATCACAATTTTACAAATCCCCGGCAGCGAGGCCAAAAACTTGATGGGTTATTTTTATTGTAGACCGCAAGAGCACGTCTGTCGATGAGACAATATGCAAGCACGGTTCATTCCACAGGGATTTCAAAATTGTGATTCCTAACTTTTAATTAATCAAAGTGCTAATGATAAATATGGTGATTGTTTTTCTAAATTTCTAAAAATGCTTAAAGTACTAAAAATGATTTTTCTACTTAAATAGAAGAGAGCATAGTATATCAAGATTCCACCGTTATTATGCATACTAGATTTATAATTATTTTCTACAAACTTCTCACAATTATCTCAAGACGATTTAGAACACAAAGTACGTCTCGGAAAATAAATCTTTTAAATCAATGAAAATTCTAAAATAATAACTAATTTTCCTTCACTTGGATTGCTTGTGAAAATATTATTCTATAATTAATCCAAGCTATAGGGCATATGAAGAAAACTTAATAACAATCCGAAGCTAAAATATAAGGACCAAGGAGAACGAAAATAAAAAACAAATTAAAACTTCCTAGCAAGCATAATAAGGCTTCCTCTCTAATCCTAGAAGAGGATTTAGCTACATGGCCAGAAACACATATATATTATCATCATTTTTATTAATTAAAATGCTTAGGAAAATGACTAATCAACTGTGTCTCAAAACAAAAAGAACTGATGAATTAACGACAACTTGTGTAGTTGAATAAAGGATTGCTATGTTATGTAGTAGATACTCGAAATTGTCGCTGGAACTTTTGATAAAACCATTGGGATAGCAGATGAATACAAAAGAATTGGTCACCGTTTCAGCGACTGTTCTTGATCGTGGTTTCTTCTTCTTCTTCCTTATTTCGGTCTGAGTTGCATATTAGTTTCAAACTATTTTTCCTCATTTTTTTGGCTCTCTGGCAGAAGCTAGCCTCCCATAAACCCTTCCTCTCTTCTAGTATTTATACTACAACATCAAAATCTTCCCAAAAATCTTCTCTTTAATGAAAATATTCTCGGCCATATTATTCTCGATTTGATTCTTCTTCATGATCTGGTTTTCTTTCTTGGTTGTTTTGTTTGTTACCCAAGTTAACCTAAATCATATTGATTATTATAGGAACAAAATCAAGTGAAACAGGAAAGAGAATCACATATTTTTACGTGATTAAGTTCTTTCCCTGTGAATAACGATAATGAGATTTTCAACGAGATTTTGTTTGGTTTTCAACTCTTTTAATCGTGTACAACTCTTCTCTTAATAAAACAAGAATATTCTTGTCTTAAAAGCCTTAAAAATCTTTTCAAACCACGTCCAAAATATTCACAAATTGAGAAGTAGAAGTTCCCCCAAAAATGCTTTTGATATTGAAAGGAGTAGGTGCCTTTATCAAATCATGTGTACATTTATCAATTTTTAGGGTACCTTTATCAATTTTTAAGTCAACTTTCCCATAATAACCAATTTCAGAAAAATACCTAAAAACATAGGAAATAAGAACACTAGTACAAAAATTAAGAACTAACAATATACATTATCTGGACTAATAGAGACACAAATATGTGTCTATTATGGATACCATGCTGTGAGTTCACATTCTTTTGCTATAAGTGGGTACCTAATTAAGAGCATAACAAGGATACCATTTTTCGATATGAAGTGAAGGATCGAGGCATAGGGTATAGGTTTATTCGAAATATCGCTTAAATTTGTAGAAACATGATGAGTAAGTATGTAACTATTGATGATACTTGCATAAGAAAGTACGAAGATTACCATGTTATGTTGGGTCTCCAGTTATGCATTAGCCGTTTATTATTTTCAATTGAATTTATTTGACATTTATTTCAAATTCTGAGTAATATCATCTTGCACGAGACTTTTGGATTATACTTTCTTGCGATTCTTTTTGTTACTGTACTAGGGAAATTGAAAATATTTTTGTTGGATTTTAGTGATAATATCATGAGCTGCTGAACATTTGTTTAAGTGGTGGCATAATTAAAAAGATTTTGTTTATATATAGGTATAACCATGAACCTTTTCTTTTGTTGTTTTTAGGGACATATAACAATAATAATGAGATCCTCAACAACATACAAAAATGTATCAATACAAGAATAATTTGTACACTATTGTTTGTGGGTAAAAATGATTTGAGGGCAAAAATGGAAATAGTGAAGAAGGGTAATGCTAGTCAGAGCAATGAGAGATCAAGCTATGCTAGTCTAAGCAAATCACTCGATTAAACACCAAATCGCTTAAACATCAAACATTTCTATTGTATAAGTACTTTTAAGATCTGGGAGATCAATATGTACGAAATCAGCCTAAATCAAGAAATGATCGTTCCGATTTCGTTTCAGTCACAAAGGAAGGAGAAGGGTTGATTTGTAGGGAGGGAAGCATAGAGAGTATTGAGATCAATGAGGTTGAATGTCAATGGTTATATGTGTTTGAACTGCTTTAAAGACGAACGATAGCTCTATGATCCCTTGAGTTCTTATGAGATGAAACTCTTGTCATTGTCGATAGGTTGAAGAACGTACTTATAACATTAGAAGTTAACACATTGATCTCGTAAGTGGTGGAAGTTATAGAGGAGTGGGAGAGTAGAGAAGTGGATATCGTGTGTTGATAACCAATTACATCGTGTTAGTGGGACATGACAGTTGTGCGACCACTATTTCCTTAACTCCTTCAAATACCGACACGAATTTTAACTTTCTCGTCATGGGTGTATCGTTACACCACATGTGTTGTAGGCCGCCAGACCAAAACCCTAGTGAATATCCCCACATGTGACATAATTGATGTCTCGAGCATGGTTGAGTCTACTTTGTATACAATTGGTCAGTCGTTGACCTAGCTAGACTGTCAGTCTTAGCATGTTGATGAGTCTATCATGTTGACTCATTAATGGACGAAATACTAGTTGTGTGATGAGAAAAGCAGTGATGCTTAATAGATCGTGGACGTAGAGAGTTTGATCAATATTGACGCTGATAATTGTGGTATGTCATTTGTGTCAGCTGAGGCAGCAACGGTACTCGAATGATCTTGTTTAATTCATGAGCATGTGTCTAATGAGATTACTGGATCGATCAAAGAAATATATATTGACATGAGCGTATGAGCACTGAGTCGTTTGGACAACAAGTCGTTCGAGCCTCAAGTCGCGTGAACGCTAGCTCCTGCAAGCACCAAGTCGAGTGAGTGCTAGCAAATTGTAAGATATTCAGTTTCGTCAGAGTAGGACAAAATTAAGGTCATTTTAAATATTGGTAGCGTGACCAATTGAATTAAACTTTAATATGGCAGATGCACCATGCCAGATGAACACAACCAGATGAACAATGGTAGATGAGTAACTAGTGGAGAGACCAACTAGAGAAGAGGGAGAATCCCAGAGAAGAAGGACCGACCAAGGTGGTGGGACCGGTCAAAGGTAGGTCCAATCATTGATTAAGAATGAATTTGGTAGTCAGTAGGACTATGCTTCGCGTACCATGTCGTCTTTATATAGCTCTGCAAAGCTATGTGTTTGAAGCAAAAGAGATTAGGCTTTGGTAGAAAGAGCAGACGAGTTTCAATGGAAATAGGAAACCCTAAAATAAAATAAAATAATAAATTTTTTAGGAGAAAATATGGGAGTGGGTCCGACCAAGGGAGGCCGGACGACTGACCAGTTGGTAGCGGTCCCACAATCTCCATATTTTTCTTATTATTTTATTTATTTCTCTTCTTTTCTCTTTAAAGCTATACTCTTCAAGCTATGCTTTGAAGATCATTATTGTTATTTACACACGTGGGTGTTAGTTTTTATGCAAAATTTTAGACATGACGTCCTTCAGAAAAAATGTTGTAGATTCTTCATACGATGTCCGTTTTCGATGATCATCCCTAATTCGGGATCATAAAATTATTGGCTATATTTTTGTGCAGAAGGATTTAGGTTTTGATCTCGTTTCAGTTGTCAAACGGAGCAAACAGTAACCCTCTAGATGAAATTCTGACAGTTTTCAGATTGTAATTCGTCTAGGGTTTAAATCATATCTCTTAGACCATTATTCAGAATGAAAAATACCCTTTTATTATGTTGTAGTGGACAAATAGGGGGGTATAGGTTGTTTAGAATATTTTTCCCCATTTCACACTCATTTTCACGTTTTTGTAAAGTGATATGACGATGTGTCAGAATTTGGGTATTAACCAAAATTAGGGTTTCGTTGTATTTCGACCAATATTGGGATTTTTGATGCAACCAACATTGAAATACGTTATTCACGCTCCACTAATAATTATCGAAGCTTTGGTTTTTGCATTTGGTGTGAGGGTGACTTACAAACACGCGGTGTTTCGTCCTAGTGCATCTGTGCGCAGCTTGTTATACGTTATAATCAATCAATGTTATTCAATTAGAGTTTGAATATTCAACCAGGGAATATAAAGAGGAATTAAGTCGCTCTATAATAGTATACAATCTATCTAAGAGCATTGGCATCCAATCAGGAACAAAAGAGTGTTCTGGACGTTTATTCTGAATAGTCAGAAACCATATGGAGACGAACTACTATTAACACCAGTGATATTATGAGGACAATGTTGCTCTATACTAGTGTGCAATACATCTAGGAGCTTCCCATGGTAAACATTCGATATTTCAATTCTCTTTCAGAATATGAAATTTATGCTTATTCGATATTTCAATTCTCTTTCAGAATATAAAAATACTAGGGTATGACCCGTGCCGTTTTGGTTTACCGTGGAAAAAATAGAAATTATTATATTTTATCTTAGCATGCCCGTAGCCCTCACCTGTTTGTTTCTTGTTTATATAATTTGGTGGGATAATCAATATTGGTGGTGTATTGATTCCAACTAAAATGTATAAAACCGTTACATATATAGAACGATATTGTATTTTCCAACTTTTATTGTTAAGTGACGTGACCATCCTATACAATCTTATTGATAAGTGCAACGACCAAACATACATATGCATCATACCCGAAAGACTCTTCAGGTCTCAGAAATATCATCATCAATTGGTGTGAATTCATATATCTAAGACCACCATTTTAAGTTTCAACTGATAAAATTAGAAGTTTCATATGTAATGCCCTTTCAACTCTGCGACAAATATTACTTAAAAATTAGAGGTGGTTGTTGTATACTATATGTTTTACTCTTACTTTATTCCTACTGACCTATCTGAAGCTATCTGAAGTTACTTTGATTCGATGGGGGTTAGAAAAATAAAAGGAAAGAGACGAAAAAAATCAAACTAAATGTATGACCGGGGATTTTTTTTAATTACCGTTAAACTAATGTACAACCAAATCTTAACCTTAACAGTCCTGATAATTCAACTCTCTAATCTTTTTCTTTTTATTCATTCGTATCGGCTGGTTCTCAAATAAAGAGATCAACAATCGCAACAACTGCAAATAGAACATCATAAGAATATCCAGGGAATAAACGAAAGACGACTTGAATCCCTCTGAGGAAAACGTTGATAAACAAAAATATCTAGTTCCAGGAATTAAGGCGAGAGCGCCCCAACGTATTCATTTCCATAGTAAACTCCGACTTCTTTCTTGAAAAGTAAGTTGGTTAACAATATTAAGGAGTATAAAATCAGATTTACTCCCCAATCACACTTGCAACTCTACACCTCAATCGCAGTGATGCATGTGTTGTTTCAAATGTATTAATGCATCAAAAACTAATCAACAACTTGAATCACCTCCAGTCCACATTTTTACTATGATCTCTCTCTGCTTACTTACATAAATTAACTCTTCGTGCATAGTTTCTCGCAATCTAACATAATAGAAGTTTTTAGAATTCAAAAATTTATTTATGGATAGTAAATACAAATTCTATCAAACATATCTGTAAATTTTTTTGAAGAAAAAATTGATGAAACTTATAGTGATTGATTTAATACAACATTCAAGAATGACAGTAAGAAAAATCCATTCCTATGTGGTTCTAGGTAGGATTGTCAGAGTTTCGTAAATTGATTAGGTTTTAGTCTTTGTTCCTGCTAACTACCACAATGTCATCCCGACCTTCGTAACTTACAACTCTCTTTCAAAAAATTCCATCATTACCAAAGATTAACATCCCCGCTTTCTTAAAGTTGAAATTACCACCAATGTGGTTAAGATTCACATCTCAAGTTTATCGAAGGCCGAATGGACATCATTGTATAAGATTGAAATGTAGTCTTATCGAATAGCCTGATGAGTTGACAGCTTGATGTTGCCAACCTTGCTGAAACCTGAATTACATAAACTTATCTTTCAAGCTCAAGTTATCCAAATCTAAATTTCCTTAGCAAGAACTGCAACACTGAATTCCCCAAGTCCGAGGTGCAAAAGCCATAATTTCCCAAACAAGTATTGCAAAAGATTGAATTTCCAAAGGGAAAAGGCTGATTTACCCCATATTGAATTGCCTCGACAAGATGAAAAAAAGTTTTAAGTAATAATCATAAGCAAGAGTGGTTTGATTTACACACAAACCACAGCCGACACCCGAAACACAAATGCAACGATTGTAGTAGAAGATTTCGTGACCTTCTGACTTCCATGTTGTACACAAAAAACGACATAAGCAATTACTCTATAAATACTTTTTTATTTAAATAGCACCAAATCCTCGTATTTGAATAAACAAATTCTCACATAGTAATAAGAAATAAAACACTTACTTCACAAAAAAGTATTTGGTAGAAAGCGACTGTTATGAATAAAATAGAGTGAGTTGAGAAATCTGCGTCATTTGCAGCTACCAGATCATCTATACATTCACCAAAACATCAATTATAACCTCTTCCACCAATAGATGACTAATTACAGGAGAAAAATGGTATAATATTAATAATTCATTATACCGTGGTTGACGTTTGATGGTTGTATTACTTGAAAAGGTACAAATTGTATTGCATGGGTTTCTTAACGGGTTACAAGATTGCATCTTATTTGATATACAATATCATAATAAGCTGGTGAAACCATACCTTATTAAGATCACTTTTTTTATAGGAAGCCAACTAAAAGTTCCTACATGACTATATCATTTAAGCTTCAATAAGAAACGACTCATTTCATGGTTAACAGATAGGAACAAAAACCCAGTGAAAATCCATACTTCTTATGATATTGTCTCTAAATAATATGTCTAAAGCATAGAGTGCCATTATATATAGGTATGATGAGTGTTTAGTCAAATTCAGGGCCAAGAAATCAAAATTCAGACCTACAACACTCCAAAGTTTCCATATACAAAAGAATTGAAAGTAATCAACACCCCCAAAAAAGTGATAAAAACAAAAAATTTAACCCGTAAACAACACAATTATAATATTAATATAAAAATAAAAATAGAAAAAGAGTAGTTCCCTTTTGTTGTGAAGTTAAGAATAATTTGAATGATCTCTTATAATTTGAATAAATTTAGGCATGTTTCTTCCCAAGGTAGTATGTCAGTCGAACCCCAGTTTTCTAGTTTCAAAACAACAATATTTAATAATATGTTTTCTTAAATAATCCCCAGATTAATAGCAAAGGATTCTAGGAAGTGATACTAAACTCAAATAATTGAGTTACTCAATTACATTACTTAAGATCAAAAACATATTCTAAATCTCATAGGGTGGCTTCACACAATAGCCCATGCTGGAACCTACCGTTAGACGGTTACGATGTCAGCCGAAGAAAAAAAAAATGTCACTCACATTTGTTATACTGTTAGATGCTATACATCCATTATTTTCTTTTTGATTCACAAATAGCTGACATTATAATAATGTGACCATTAACTTCCCTGTTATCCCAATATTACTTATTATTTTTAAAATGAATATGTTTAAAAAGTATCAATCCAATATATAAAAGTAATTCATTAACATTTATACATACAAAAGATGTGTCCAATCCCTAAATAACGCGGATTAAACGTATAACATGCACATTTAATAAAAAAGTTATTTTCTAACGTATTCAAATCAAGTAATATGCCGATTTAATTATAGAAAACTACAGTGAGGATAATACTCATAAACACAATAATTGCTCAGGTTTTTTTTTGGTCGGAATGTTGCCTAAGGATAGTAAGCAACCCATAAGACAGTATTTGAAGAGATGTCATTGTAAATGAAGGTTTATGACTAAATAAACTCTCTTACGTACTTACAAAAAAAATTCGATAGAGTTCATCTGGATGCAAATAACAATTTTGACGAAGATTAACACCAATAACCAAGAAATATCTACCAATAAGATTTGCAACATGTCAGAGAAACTGATTATAAAATGAGAGCGATGAACAAATATAAAAAATAACCACATTTATTTTAAATCTTCCATTTCAATATTGACATCTTTGATAACCTAAACTGCGAAAATTAGAGCCAATAAGCATTCAGAAACATCTCAAATACTAATTAAAAATAATAACTTTTAGACCACATAGTTGTTCAATAGGTGGAAATCAGAAGTTGTCTTGAATCCCTGATAGCATGAAGAATTAACAAACATGTATGTAGAGCAACATTAAATCAATGACCAAATGTAAGGAAATCCAACATTTGCATTGAGTACAATAAGATTACAAATCTCAATTAAATGAGTTGGAGCTTAGACAATTTTGATCCCAATTGGTTTCATTTAGTTGTTCACTTTCCTTTGAATATGTAGGAAAATCTTGGATTTTATTATATGGAAAAACTAAAACAAAAGGTTAACTAACACAATTATACAGTGTAACTAATATGTTCAAACAAACAATCATCTAGAATCAAAAGGAAGAATTGGAATTGACAACTACCATGCACAACTTCATTTGTAAGTGATATTAGCAATAAAATCACCACAAAAACTTTGATTGAATGCTGGAGTATGAACTTGCACCGAATAATATATTGAGTATGTGTCCTCACCATTCTGCTTCGTAACCCGACCCTTCACCTAACAAAATGTACCTACTCATAAAATAACAGTAAAACTGGATTATAAAGATGAAAAAAATATTTCCAATTTGAAACCAAATTTTGAGAGGAACTGGAACCGTGGATCGCCTATTTCAAGGATCACCATCATTTGGAATCTACCTTGTTAGTTGTTGTGGTGAGTTCAAGATGGTATACATAACCCCAAGAGCATTAGATGTAGACCAAAAACATGGAAAGAGTGATCCTCATTAGTTCAACAATCATCGCTCATTGCTGTGATCATGAAACCGACATGCCTCTAAGTCACCATCATCGATGACTCCCAATCTCATTTAAAATCCATTCATCTAAATTTTGCAACATAGGTCATTGCTGTCATCATGCAACCGACATGCATGCAAGTCACCATCATCGATGCCTCCCAATTTCATTCAAAATTCATTCATCCAAATTTTGCAACATAGAATCCAATGAACCAAAAATCTACTAAACTTAAAATCATCATCAAGGGTATACAAAATTTAGCAAGAAACACAATTCGGTAACATGTTATAGAAAGTCAGCAGCCACTGAATCTAAGTAGACAAACACATACATCTATGGAATACCTTAGAAGGAAGCTAATAAAAATGAATCCTTCTTTGTTAATCATATAAACATCTGACATTTTAGATGAACAAAAATAAAATCTAAGCAACAACCCTAAAACTTTAAAATACCAAACTATAATAATAAAGTTGACAGCTTTTTTGTCTTTTGAAAATTGTAATACTCGACAAACCAGAAATCAAATATTATTTATTTCAGGTAGGTCTCCCCAAAAATTAAAAAACCGCATGTTTTGTTTGATACATAACAAAATCAAATAACAACTCCATTTGACAAAATCTAAGAAGCTCTCATCATCATCATCTTATTCTTATTCTTCTTCATCAGTCTAAGAAGAAGAAGTAACAATATAAGTGAGAAGAAGAAGAGGAGATTTGATGGTGTAAGTAGAGAAATTAAAAGGAATTACCATCCTTTTGATCTGTATCACCACTGATGAAAAGAACATTTGATTGAAAAATGCAGGAGAAGAGACACAAAACAACAGCACCACCATCTTTAGCATCATCACCGTTTTTGAATCAATGAATGAGAGCCAGCTTCTTTCAAACAAAACCCACTTATTATTTCTCATTCTCTTCCAAAATCAGTCCATTAAAATCATATACTTCTCAAAATCTACCAAGCAGAAGATAAAATGAAGAATCAAAAACTTTTAATTAATTCTTTTTTATTAAAATGTGTAGACACAGAGAGAGAGAGTGAGAGAGAGAGTCTTCCGTGTGAAATTATTGTTTTAGGGTAAAAGGGAATTTCATCGTGAAGAAAAGGAAACGGCTTCGCATTCAATTAGAAGAATAAATCTTGAATAAATGATGCAAACAACACGTGCAAGTGTCTGACGTGAGATCTGGACCGTCCTTTATGTGTCCAAAATGTAGAGAACCATCCGATAGTAAAAACAACACTGTATCTAATAATATAGATGAATTATTCAATATTTCAATTCTCTTTCGGAATATGAAATATGAATTTTATGCTAAGTCAGTAGCATATACAATATTATTTCTCTGATTCTATCACTGGATAAAGATGTGTACTATTTTATCATTCGTTAAAAATCTACAATCTACAACTGTGTATTACTTTCATTTACTTAATTTTAAGTCTTAAATTTTTGTATTATTAAGATCATGGGTTAAGGAATAAACATAAAGCGTTTGAGGTATCTAGATGATTTTAAGATGTTATTTTCACGGGAAGGTTTTAGGGTTTTGAATTATGTCGAAGTGGACTTGATTCATGAGACATACTCTCCATGTATAACAATCTTTAACACATAGATGTTTTATGAAACTAATGCACAAAATTTGTCTATATTTACTTTATGTATTTTTATTCAGTTTCAAAAATACAAAGTGCACATCATTAAGATAACAATTATTTTTTTCTTTCTGAAATCCAACTTATTTATGTCTACGCTTTGGATCCAGTTTTTTTTCCATTAAAAGTGTGAATCGTTGCTTAATCTGTAAGGATCAACAATTAAATGCACGAAAAAAAGTGCATATGTTTCAGTTCTCATGTCTATGAATTCTTCTATAGTTTTATTTTTTTGCATTTAAATTACTTTAAAATCAAGAAAATCAGATTTTACAAACGAAGAAGAAGAATGAAAAAAAAAAACACAACTTTCGATTTTTCACCGGCTCGCCCGAGTGAATAACAAAAGAAAGTAATTGTATGAATATGAATTCTAATTTAGTGTCTGCATCAAAAAGACAAAAGAATCGGTAAAATTGTGTAATCCATATTCATATATGCACGAAGAACCACCTGATCACCACGTCAGCACCACATTAGTGGTAGGTTTGATGATAGGTTTTGACTATGGGATTATTAGAATCGTTGTTTTCTAATTGTGTAATTTCTAACTCTAATAGATTATTACTATGACCCGACTAACGAAACACCAGAGCTATAACCTCTGCTCAACCCAAACCCAAACCAAAACAACCCTAATCTAATCACGGTTAACCTTAGTGCAGAGTCTACTTTTTCTAATGTAATTAAAATTTATAACTTTAAAAAATTTCCAATGGGCGGGGTAGCTCAACCCCGGACTATTTACCCGGGAAATACCACCACTTCGGTTCGAATAATGGACGAAATTTTGGTTTTAGCAAAATAAATGATTGTGCACACCCGATCTATCCCGTACGCCGAGTTGCTAACTGACAGTGGACCCGCGAGATAAATGCAAAGTGCAAACGCTTAAAACTCTCTAGAGAGAGAAAAAGACCTACAGAAATCTAGCTGTTTCTTGATATATAAACACCGTTGAAAAAAAGAATTAGGAGGATTCAGAAATTTTGGATGTTTCATTAGTTCTTTACTCCTCTCTTTTGTTTTCCTATCTCTCTCCGAACTACTCCATATAGTATATATTCTCTACTCCTCTTTTATCTTCTAAATTATGAAGATTTCAGTGAAAAATCTCAAGAATTCAAAGTTCGATATAGAAGTTAATCCTGATGCTAAGGTATGGTTACTCCTCACATGTTTATTTATTTTTGATTCTAGGGTTTGGAAATTAGGGTTATGTTATTTTGATTTTCTATTCATGATTTTTCGCGAGTTATTTTGGGCAATGCTAGGGTTTAGACTTATCATAGGTAAGTCATGGAAAACTAGTTTTGATAAGTTACGTGACCGAGTTTGATTTCTGTTTAGGTTAGCCTGCTGTATATAGGAAAGCGGGCAGACAGATGCACAATCCGCAGATTACCCAGTCTTTTACTATTTGATGCTAAGCGACTTTTATTATATTCCGAAGAAATATAGCAAAACAGAACAGCAAGTGGACAATCTCTGTACTTTAGAGCTTATGTTATTCTTTGATCGTGTACATTCTAATGAGATTCATATGTACGGTGAAAATGTTAAGTACTTGTAGAACATTATGAATAATTGGTTTGAAAATGTGGACATCTCACTAGTGAGAGCTTGGACTTCGAGGTGGATCCGTCCAACCTTAATTGTAGTCCAATAATGCAGCAAGCACAATAAACATGTTTTGGCTAATACCGCAGGCTTCATGGAAAAAGAATAGCTTTTTTCCCCCCTGCAAAAACCAATATCAAGACAGCTTCTCATGGGGTATATATATCAGGGAAGGCTCACTATCACACACAATGCATAATTGGCTATTGATCAGGTCGAATTTTATAATAACTTAAGAAACCTAGTCGACTTAAACCTGGATTAGAGAGTAAAACAGTAAGTAGTTGATTTGTCATTTTGATAATGATACGTCACACTGATCACAGCATTCCTATTCATCAGTTGTTGGGGATCTATCCAGTGATGGTTTGGCACTAGCAAAATATTGATATGAGAATTATCTGTCCCATAATGCACTTGGCTAGATAGCGCGTGTGCTAGGATTTATTTTTAAAGAGATTCTACTGAAAATCCTTATATCTCTTGTTACTTCCATTTGAAAATTCTTTCAGCCTTTCTGGTCCGGTTTCATGTTTAGCAAGGTGAACCAATTTGGGTTAATTTTTTGTGATATTATTTTTTTTTCGCATTATTGCTATCCAACTCTTCCCCAACGTTCCTTTTACATCTTTTTCCTTCAAATATCAAAATAATTATACAAATTGGGTCTCTTTATTGACTGGTGATAAAAGTTTTTTTACTGTATTTTCTATATTTCATGGATTCATGGTGATCAGTTGTTGTATTTGGATTATTTTCAAAGCACAGAAACTTACATTAAATGTCTTCTGCAGGTGTCCGATGTCAAGAAAAGCATAGAAACTGCTCAGGGATCAGATGTTTACCCTGCTTCACAACAAATGCTTATCCATCAGGGAAAAGTTCTTAAAGATGACACTACGTTGGCTGAAAACAAAGTTGTTGAGTACAGTTTTCTTGTTATTATGTTGACTAAGGTAATACATCTGCTAATCTATTATTTAATATATATTGATGTATGCATTTGTAAGTATGAAGTGTAGTGCTAAGTAGATGTTGATGTACTGTATTTAGTATGCTAGTACTCACTAGGTGGGTGTTATGTGTGTAATGTGCAAAAGGCTTATGTTCCTTGGTCATCATATGTGTTCCTATATCTCTTTTAGTGCATTTATTTGCGCCTGCGGCATATTGAGGGGCACATCTAACTTATCCAGAAAGGCCAGATGGCAGTTAGTTGATAGAGAGTTCTTACTATGAGGATGATGGAATACTGAGAAGGTTGATGTTTCTGTTAAATTGATTTGCAAAAATGTGGAAGTTGTTTAATTATTAGAGCAATATGCTATTTGGATAATACCTATTAGAAGGTTAAGGAAATTTCATTACTATAACAAACTGGGTTAATGAGCAGTGTGGGGTAATGTGGAAGAACCTGTTGATATAACTCGGTGGCAAAGGTCGTAGATGAAATTGGATTGTTCTGAGCTGGATTGGACAAGAAGCCATATTTTTGTGCATGTGTGTTTAGGATATTCATTACTACTGTATAACAAACCGGGTTTATGAACATTGTGTGGGTAATGTGGAAGAACCTGTTGATATAACTCGCTGACGAACGGCACATAGATCTTGGATTCTTCTGAGAAGGACTGGACATAAGCCATTCTTTTGTGCATGTATGTTAAGAAAGCTAGCTTGTTTTATGGTACTTCATAGAACTTGTGTACTTCTCCTTACAGTGTTTCAGGGTTCTCATCTACTCGTGTATAGTGGGTACTATGTTAGCACATTGAATCAGCAATTCGGCATGCATTATATTTCTTATGTGTCTTATACTCAATATTATCCGCATGCATTATATTTCTTATATGTCTTATTCTCAATTTTTTTGTGATGCATCTTTTAGACTAAAAGCTCATCTAGTGGAACTCCAACTACAACAGCCACACCTACTGGTCAGGTCAGCATATGATGTATTCTATATCTTTGAAAGAAACTCTGCTAGCATGCAGTTTATTTCTTTATCTATTGCTTCTCATCAGTTTGAGCAAAATAACAATGAAAATGACTTATGGTTTGCCTTTAGATGCGATAACCACACCAAACTCTCAAGGCTCGGGTATGATAAAACAGCCCGAAATCCCATTGTTGTATAGTATTACATAAAGAAGCAATTCTTGCTGTCTTATAGTTATATCTGCAGATAGATCAGTCAACGTGTTGTTTGATGGACTACAGAATGCGCAACTGTGAAAATAATTACGTGTAATCTGTCTTAAGATCCATCTTTATGTGTAGGTTCAGTCAGCAACTTCAGTGCCTCCTGCTGTGTCTCCAGCATCAGCTGTGTCTCAGTGAGTTTAAGTTTTTGATCATTTTGGATAATTCTGGTATTTAAGATGCTTTTTGGTTTGTCGCTGCATAGTTAGCTTAATTTATTTGGAAATCGATGTAAGAAAAGAGTTGAGTTATGAATATGTAGCACAACTATGTAATTATTTGATTATTTCTAGAAGTTGAGAAAAATATAGGATTATTATGTGATTTTTGTTCTCAAAATTGGTGGGCTTCACATATAGTTGAAGTTGAACTTTGTGTAGTATCCTTGCTACGGTGTTTGTACGGAATACCTAATATTTACATAATCATCCATGGTATCTTCTCTACCTTTTTTTATGTTGTTACGGTACGTGATATATTACTTCTTTGTACAGACCACCATCTACTCTTGCGTCTGCTCCTGTTGCAACTCCCACAACTGCCTTGTAAGTATTGATCTGACGTCTTACAATTCCTTATTCTGGCAATATAGTATCACTTAGAATGTCCAGTTGCTTACATTAATGTTGTCCTGGTTGTTTCTTTCTTGTTACTCAGATCTGCATCTGTTCCCGTACCTCAGTGAGATTCTTTCTCCCTCCCTCATCTATATACACAAAGATAATCACATGCGGGTCACATATTATATGTGTTAAATTTAGGAATGCATGATGGATCTTGATCAACATGACAGATTTTTTTTTTCAAGCTCAGTCTTTAGATCAATCGCACATGATCACAGATGAAAGTGTATAAAAATGTGTAAGAAAAAGCATATATAGATATAGTCAGTATAAAAAAGTTGCACATGAAGCGGGTGTCTAAACTTTAGAGCCTAAAGAAGGTGGAGACAATATGATGTTATTCTTGTAGTGATGTTTACTATGTCCTAACAATTGAGACTGGAATATTTAAACTTTTTTGAGAAGTGGAGCTTTTGACCAGATGGTTTTTTCGGTTATTTGCATCGTTTCTCTCTCTTATCCAATCTTATTAATGACGCTCTGAAGCAGACAAGGATCAGATGTATATGGTCAAGCAGCATCAAATCTCGTTGCAGGCGATAACCTTGAGCAAACTATTCAGGAGATTTTGGATATGGGAGGAGGGACCTGGGACAGAGATACCGTAGTTCGTGCACTCCGCGCTGCTTTCAACAACCCTGAAAGAGCTGTTGACTATTTATACTCGGTAAGTTTGTCTTAACAGGTCACTTAGACGAAGTATCTCCACTTTGTGCCCCTCTTATCTTCATTTAATTAGTAAGTGATAAGTACAAATTAAGGTCCTTGTTTGTAAGTCATCTTCGGAAATGATTGATTGCAACATTGCATCGTAGATAAGCATATCTTGTTAGCTTTGGCCTTTTGGAATTGATTAGTGCTTACTACTAATTGTAAAAGTCTGCATTTAGATTTTTATTGAAATTGGATGCTCGAAATTTGTTAAGCGTAATGTTTTTTTTCTTTTTCTTTTTTTCTTTTTTCCCTCTGTTCTGCAGCTGCGAATCAAAGACCAAGGGTTATCTATAAGCTCGCCATGTTAACTGACTAACCTATTATTAAATTGTACTAAGTTTTGTGTCATTATCCACTAGTACTTAATAATTATGTGCAGTCTATACCGGGAATTGGTATAGACAATTTTTATAGTCCTATATACACATCTGAACACTAATTTAGACTAAATTATCTTAGCTTCTCAGTGACCTCTATCTATTATTTGACAATTCCGCTATTTGGTTTATTGCATATACTAGGGAATTCCTGAGCAACCAGATGTGGTGCCTGCACCTCAGGCTCCTACTGGACAAGCTGGACTCCCTCCTGCCCAAGCTCGAGAACCAGCACAGTTGGGGGTTCCCTTTACTGGTCCCAATTCGAATCCATTAGATCTCTTTCCACAGGTGTGCACCCTGTATATATATTATATTATTTTTATCTTTCTCGTCAGTTCTTTGTTATTTTGAGTTCAATATATTTGTCAATTAGGGCCTTCCCAACTTGGAGACTGATGCTGCTGCTGGAGGCAACTTAGACTTCTTACGCAACAATCCACAGGTAAATGCAATTGCAAGGGGATTTATCATTTGCATGTTAATAGCTCACCTGAAACTTGGGAGTTCTTATCTGCTTCTATTTCCTGTGTAGTTCCAAGCTCTGCGAGCTATGGTGCAAGCGAACCCACAAATCTTGCAGGTTTGTTATTTTATTCGCTGAAGCCTGTAAATATTCCGTTTCTTGTTCTTTTTTTTTTGATAACTTATAAATGCTGTTTTGATCTGCAGCCTATGCTTCAAGAGCTAGGGAAGCAAAACCCTCAGCTGGTGGGGCTCATTCAGGAGCATCAAACTGATTTCCTTCGCCTTATCAATGAACCTGTTGAAGGAGAGGAGTAATCTCTCTCTCTCTCTCTCTCTCTCTCTCTCTCTCACATGCGTATTTGTTGGAGTGACTGCTGAGGTGTATGTCGCGATTATCTTACTGTTCATTATGGATCAGGAATATAATGGAACAGCTAGCTGCAGCAATGCCCCAAGTGCCTGTCACACCTGAGGAGCAGCAAGCTATTGAACGTGTAAGTTTACGGCTTTTATTTTGATGAATGTGATCTTTTTCTACAGGAGTAGTACAGTAACAATAAAGTCTAATCCATCAATAGGAACTTTACACCCCACCGATCTTTGAAGGTCTACCCGAGACTGTATTGTAAAAATATGTCAATTAGTCACAAATCTAGTGTTGTTTATTGCATTCATAGTTTATGATTTATGTTGAAAATACTGTATTGTTGTAGCTCGAAGCGATGGGTTTCGATAGAGCGGTTGTACTGGAGGTGTTCTTTGCCTGCAACAAGAATGAGGAGCTCGCTGCTAATTATCTGTTGGATCATGGTCATGAGTATGAATAATTATACGAGGGACTGAAATTTTACTATGGTTACTCTTTATTTTGGGCTTCCAGTTCTATTTCTTCTTTTAACCTCATTCACCACCTCCTAGTTGTTTAGATGTGGATGGAGTACAACTAGAGTAGTACCCTTTTTTCTTTTTACCCGAAATTAGAAGAAGGCATTTCTGGACTAACATGTTTTTAGTTTCTTCACATGGAAAATGAAGACTAAATTATGCATTGTAAAATGTGGCTGTTTTTTTTTTGTTTGAAGCAAATGTGGCTGGATTTATTAACATAGTATATGAACTCATACCCTCAACATTTTCTGTGTGTTTTATCTGTATCCTCCATTTAAGATGTTTATATGTTACTGTAGCACTGCAAGCTGTTTCTAAGCGGAAGTTTTGATCTACTGTTGCGAGAAAAATGAAGCTTTCAAATGGTTGCATACCAGAGTAACCATTGGATCTGCAAATCCTCTATTTTAACCATATGGGTTTAGAAAGAAACAGACTTGTACCTATGCTACTCTACTTTGCTTATTGATTGTGCACTTTTCATGTCCGTCTTTGTTAGATTGTTATTAAAATTCCCAGCTTGGTGTGCCATGCTTATTATCTTCTTAAGTTTGTTATTAGAACACTCCCGTGGGGTTCTGTATTCTCTTTTCACCAGAACTGCCTTCAAATAAGTCAGAATTTCTATTCTCGCTTCACCAGAACTGCCTTCAAATAAGTTAGAATTTCCTTCAATGTATTTGGCAGTCAGATTTGTGTCGTCGTCTATTCCTTTTCCTCGCTGGCTCCGCCTTTGTTTCCTTGATTAGTGTTCCGGTGAACTAGGTGAGTTAGCTCCTTCAGTCGTTAAGAATGGTGTTGATTTTGATTTTGGGTTGCTGCTCCGCCGCTGGTTGTCTCCGAGAATTCTCTGAACATGATCAATTTTACTTTTGTGCCTTATGCCTCGTTTGTTAGGCATGGTGTTGGTTCTTCGTTCCCATTTATCTCTTTGGTTTCTTGAGTGGCCTTCTTTTGTTCGTGACTTTTGTTTCTTGGTGTGGATATTTCGTATGACTTGGCGTCATTTCCTGTGGCTTTTTTTTTTTTTTGGAATAGAGGTAAGCCTCGAACTTTAAGAAGGCTGATATAGGGGCTCCTATATCAATAGAGGGGCTCTTCTAATAAGACGAAATAGGGACATTATGAAATAAAACTTAAAAACCCCTTATCCATAATATTTTTATAATACCCAAACCACCCCTCATTAGTAATCTTAATTACATTAATTAGTTTAAACTAATCATGATTAATTAAACATAATCTTTTACCTAATCAAATGATTTGATTTATTTTTATTTTGGAATTTGTGTTTGGTGGGAAGAAAAACTTGATGAAATTTAAGAAAATTTTGTTGTTTTTTTTTTAATCCCTAGATTTTGATTCAATCAACCATAGTAGCATTTAGATACCTCTAGATTAAACTCTTGATCTTTTTATGGCTCAAATTAGATGAAATCACGATTTGAAAGTTTGATTTTTTGTGATTCAGAGAAAGTTACGGTTGGGTTTCATGTCGAACCCAACCGTAACACCAAGAACATCCAGACTTACGGTTGGGTCTTGTTGAAAACCCAACCGTAACTGGAAGAAAATGAAGAACACCATTCCAACACAAAGTTACGGTTGGGTTTTGCCTTAAAACCCAACCGTAACTCATCCTTTTGAGCATTGGTTTTTGAGGTCAAATTTGAGTGTTAAAATCAAAATTTTGAAATTATTCAATCACTTTAACTAGATTAAAGGTAAATTGGGTCATTCAAACAAAGAAAAACCGAAAAACACAAAAATTAGACAATCCAATTTAGTTCACAGTAGAATTTACGGTTGGGTTTTGGCTTATAACCCAGCCGTAACTAATTCTGTTAGCTTTAAGGGTGGGTTTTGCCTTGAAACCCAACCGTAACTAATCTTTAAACCCCAATTGTAAAATGAGATAGATATATTTTGAGATTTTTTTTCATTTCTATCTTGTAGAGAATTGAAAGACGGAGCTAACCCAAAAAAAATGAGGTCAATCGGACATCGTATGAAGGAGTTATGATCAAAACGGTGACATTTTTATTTGTATCCAGGAAGAATTACGGTTGGGTTGGGCCAATAAACCCAACCGTAACTCTGGCCTCTTGACCTCATTTTTTTTGGGTTAGCTCCGTCTTTCAATTCTCTACAAGATAGAAATGAAAAAAATCTCAAAATATATTTATCTAATTTTACAATTGGGGTTTGAAGATTAGTTACGGTTGGGTTTGCTTGAAAACCTAACCGTAAATTTTAATTGAATCTTCATCTCCTACATTTGAAGTTACGCTTGGGTTTGTTTAATAACCCAACCGTAATATGAAGAACAAATCAGTTACGGTTGGGTTTGGTTGAAAACCCAACCGTAAATCTGGGCAAAAATGGTGTTCTTCGGTGTTCTTGGTGTTACGGTTGGGTTCGACATGAAACCCAACCGTAAGTTTCTCTGAACAACAAAAAATCAATCTTTCAAATCGTGATTTCATCAAATTAGTTAGTGTAATTTAGTTTTATCCGGATTGTCATCACTACTACTTTCTACACATTTATTAGTATTCTTCATCACGAAATTGGGAGTTTAATCGGCGTTAAAATTTTGATTCGGTTGAGAAATTTGATTAAAATGGAGAAGGAGAAGATATGGAGGAGATGGAAAAATTTTAATTAAAGGACAAATTTGTCTTTTTTATTAGGTAAAGGGTAAAATGGACATTTAACTTTACCCCTAGACATCCCTTATCGTAAAATTGGGTCACCTCGGCTCAACTGGGAGCCCCTCTATTGATATGGGAGCCTCTATATCAGCCTTCAACTTTAACGTTAATAATAAACCGATTCAAAATCGGGTGAATTACATGATTGACTCGGGTATTTTCATCAGACTTAACAAGATCAGACAACAGATTACAACCAGACGATATATAATTTCAGACAACCTAACAACATAGACACAAATCAGAATCTGAAGAATGCTTCTAACCATTATATGTCGATTCCAAAGTAACAGGATAAGTTTAAATGGCCTGGTTTGGATTAAGATTAACTCATCCAAACCTCTTAACAAATCTACATATAGTAGAGATGCAGGGATCCATAGATCCAACCATTTGTCAGTTTTTTTTTTCATAATTATAGTAACACATGATAATGGTATAATAGAATCCATAGATCCCACCAATAATCATGGTTTTCATCAAATATAAGATGATATAAGTAACACAGATAACCAAAATCGGTTCTCTTGAGATTAAATCGAGTTGAATAGGTCTGAAACTTCATCTGACTCTGTCTTCTGTATCTATTTGTTGATGGTGTCTTCATTGTTGCTAGTGTCTTTGGTGTCTTTGTTGCTGCTAGGGGAGTTCTTGCTGCTGCTGATGTTGGAGTTCCATTGAAGTTGTTGATGATCATAAAAAACCCCACTGAAATCCCTAAAATCGGAATCCAAAAAGAAAAACAAACCTAGTATCTAGATTAACTTGAGCAAAGCAAAGGGAAACAACTAATTAGGGTTTGATCTAAAAACAAACAGATCCAAACCCTAACTTAAATCTACGGACTAAAACAATTAAAGGAGAGAATAAAGAAGCAAGTTAAGAGATTGAAAAGATTGAGATGAGAATTTCCTGCTCAGATCTGCTCCAAAGGAGCAAATCTGAGCAGATGGAGATCAGCCGATGGTGGTGGTTTCTCTGATGGCTAGTTTCTTTGGAGAAAGAAAGTTTCCAGGAAACAAAAATTATGCATAGAAAGTGGTCATTTGGTCCTATGGCTAGCTTGGTGAAAGATGATGAGCGCCAGACTTTCGAGGGACTGTCTTGATGGGTTTCCGGATGATGCTGAAATTCTGGGGTGGTGAGGCGATATTAAGTTGACATTTGAGGGTGCAATCCCTTTTGGATTAGGACAACTGCAAAGTATGTTCAGGATACTGACGATGATAGTGCTTAGTAGGTCCACGTGCGTTCGAAAAAGGAGCTACAAAAAATGTTCTCTCTCTATTTTCTCTCTCCTCACGGAGCTACTCATTGAGTTTCTTTCTTGAAGCTTTAATGGCAGCAACAATGAAAGAGCAACAAGAGGTAGCCGATCATTCAATAGTAACCAAATCTTTTCTTAAAGCAGCCAAGTCTAGATCTAATCAGCCACTACCGAGAAATGAAGCAACAAATATAGATAACAGCAGCCTATGTATGGCCAAAGTATCTGCTGGCCAGTTCGTGGTTGATATTTCCGATGAACTATATGGTAAAGCCGTGGAGAAGATGAGTTCTCCCTTATAGGCAGGCTCAACTTCAAAAAATCAGAAGTTTGCGGACATTAAAGCTACACTGCTGCAACAATGGAAGCTTAAAGGTAATCATCATTTCGTTCCAATGTCTAAGGGATACTTTACCATAGTGCTAGATAATGATATTGATAAGCAAAGAGTATGGAAGGAGGGTAAGTGGGATGTTGGGAATCGGGTGCTGCATGTTCAGGATTTTCACCCTCACTTTAACCCAATCAAGCCGAAAACTTCAAAGGCATTAGTATGGGTTCAAGTTTCAACTTCATGATCTCCCCATTGTGTACTGGACCGAGAAGATTGTTATGTCAATATGCACGGCTGTAGGTATGCCTATGGCTGTAGACTCAAGAACCTTGGCAAAAGAATATGGCAACTATGCAAGAATTCTGGTGGAGGTAGACTTCACCAAGGTGATTCCGATGCAAGTCAGGGTCAATGCTGGTGGGCATTCATTTCTTCAAGCAGTGAACATTCCCATAGCACCGAAATTCTACAAAAATTGCAAGATCGTAGGGCATACCTTGGCTAAATGCAAGAAGAAGATGAACAATGCTAGAGTTGAAGTAGTCAATGAAAGCGACATAGAAAGAGAGCCAACTGGCTGTTCACGTGATGCTGTGCACAGCAATAGCACATGCCAACATCTAGCTATGTCACGAGCCGAAAGTGACCCTACAGCAGTCAACATTACATGTGAGGAAAGCGATATAACAAGAGAGCCAACTGGCTGTTCACGTGATGCTGTGGACAACAATAGCACATGCCAACAGGTGGTTATATCACGAGCCGAAAGTGACCCTACAGCAGTCAACATTACATGTGAGGCTGTGCATTTGGGTAAAACCAACACTGAAAGCGACGTGACCATAGGAGAGGAAGCTATGCACGTGAATGAGGAGGTTCCTATCACTGTTAAAAGGAGGAAAAATGCACCCAACAAAAAGGGGAGGACGCAAATGGCAGGTACGCCACCAGGTAAAGCCAGCAACACAAATAGCTTTCAAATTATAGCCAACGAGGCATAGGATGGCACTGAGGAGGCTGACATAATGCCTGGCCAATGCAGTAACGAGGCCAAGTCTCCTCAGCCAACTAAGCCCAATTCGGAAGATGAGGCTCATGGGATTACAAGGAATGAAGCCTCATTGGCAGCCTTGGAAGATGAGGAACTAATTGCTGAAGGGGTAATGGGCTCGGACAGCTCGGTCAGTGAGGCCTATGAGCCTTCTTTTAACGATGAAGGCTCACTGAAAGATGATGACATGCTAACATGCCCAGCAATTGATTGGGCCAAAGAAGGAGAAACGCAGACCTGCAACGGGACTATGAAAAAGCCTTAGCGGAAAAAGAGGATGAAGCTCGTGCTATCAAGCTTCGGGATGTATCAGCTAGGTTGATTGCACTGGACTCATCCAAGAAAGGGAAGCAAGCTAGTGAACTGGCCCAATACAGATATTGCTCCCAAGGTAGCAAAGCCATCAGCGAAAGCTAGCAAGCTAGATAATTCAACCGATGAATCTTCGGATGAAGAAAAGGGACATGGGTATTTTGAAGATGGGTACTTGGATGACGAAGACTTTATGTTGCCAATCAGGATCGATTGGGACAAAGAATTCACTAGGGCAGCGAAACAAGCAAGCCTTAGGAAGAAGAAAGCCAAAGCCAAAGCCAAAGCTATTGCTGCAAAAGCCAAGGGTGCAAAGGCATCCAACACTGCCAAATAGAGTGACGTGAGGAGTCCACCATGTAATTTTAGGCCAAACATGTTTTAGCCTTTATTTCTCTCTAAGTATCGGAGCCATGCTGCTCCCAAATATTTGTAACCTATTTTGTAGCTCTTTCATTCTTTAATACACAAGGGACCTAGCCAAAAAAAAAGGTCCACGTGCGTTAAGGGATGAAAGTTATGCTTCAGATGTAGATGATGCTATCTTTTAGCAAGTCCGTGTACCTTACTTTGCGAACGAGAAAATTGTGAGTGTAGGAAGATGAAATGGAATTTACGTGCGCTTTACATTGCCTCGAGAATGAGGCTATACGCGCCAAATCTAGCTTTTTGAAGTTGCGTCAAGCTAATATTCGTTACCGCGTATGCTTACTGATCTTACTTGTGTGCATTCAGAGTGCAACATTTATTTGCGGAAGTAATTAATACATGTATGCGACTTTCTATTTGAAAATACGTTTTTCTTGCATGAAGTAATAGCAATAGAACAACTGTTAGTTTTTTATCCGCAACCTTGACATGGCTTTTAGTGAGATCCGGTGGGTGAGTTCTCATGTATGTGCTCCTCATAAGAAGAACTCTTAAAACAACTTATTTTGTTGTGATCGTTAAAAATGAAATATAAATTTCAAATGCGAAACTGAATTGGTTGCTTGACCAAAAATAAATGAAATCTTGTAAATACTGAAAGCTCGTAAATAGTGAAAGTAAATAAACTGTAAACTGGAAATGAAGATAACTTATAAGTGTTAAACGCAAATGAAAGCTTGAAACCAAATGAACTGAAAGTAAATGAAACAGTAAAGGTTGTGTTGTTAATTAACTTTCATCTGATGGCTTTGAAGTGGTTTCTACATAACTTTTGTTTTAGTGTAATTCGTCATTCTCCTGTGTTGCGGCTAAAATGTAGTCGCTATAAATACAACACACCTAAGTATAAATACTCAAGTAGATAAGCTAAGCACAAAGGAATTAGAGAGAAAACTTTATTTTTATTGAGATAATTGGGGATCTTTAGTGTTCTCCGGCCTCCTTAATATGAAGGCTAAGGACCTTTATTTATAGAGATCAAGAGACAAACCTCTCTGATCTTATACTTCTTATGGAGTATTGAAGTAAGTTATACTAAGGTTCTAGATTATTATAAGTAGTGAGTTTGTGCTTGAGCTTCAAGAATCGACACTTCGTAGAGAATATAACTGCAAATTTTTGACACTTTGGGATATAAAGAAATTTTGAGCTTCAAAAATCGACGGATAACTAGGGTTCAAGTTTCCGATTATAGCATGACAAGAGATACTTTTTGGACGCGTTTTTGACTTCTAAATCAAGAAAACATGGTTCCATCAGGACTCTAACACCTAGATTTGAGGACTATATAAGAAGACACCTTTGACACAACTTTGCAAGTCTATGAGGAA
This sequence comes from Papaver californicum, assembly GCA_023531435.1. Lineage (NCBI taxonomy): Eukaryota > Viridiplantae > Streptophyta > Magnoliopsida > Ranunculales > Papaveraceae > Papaver > Papaver californicum. The sequence continues at coordinate 918,150 of JAJJMC010010050.1, forward strand.
AAAACACACAAGGATCAAAAGCTAGGGTTTCAGAGCGGTTTCATTATCATAATAATTTTTTTTCTATTTTCTCTCATGTATATCATTGGTTCTTCTAAATCCATGATTAGATAAACATATACTTTATTGAGGATGAATTCTAAGTTCTAAGCATGACTTGAATAAATATATGAATCTATTTTGATTTTTTTCACATGATTATCGGTTTTTTTTTACTATAAAGAATATCGATGGCTGATTGATTGATTGTTTAGACATCCAAATAAATTGATCTGTTGATTTAACCTAATGCTAGTAAAGAGTTATGAGATAAGTAATAGTTTAATAACTCATACACAAGTAGTGGACGTGATACCTTGCAAAGTGATTTCGTGGAGCAATCGCGTGTAAGAACAACACTAGAAAGTGAACCTTGAGCTAAAAGTTTAAATACTAGAATCTAACTATAACTTCACAAAATATAAAGAATTCGACCAAATTACACTTAGAGTGAGCTAATACTAGGTAGTTTAGATGAATAGAATACTGTGACACTCCAAACTTTTTCTCGGGTTAACTAAACCCGAAACATGTGTACTAAATAGGTTATCCCTTAGTAGTACTTATATATATGACTAATATATGTTATGGAAACATAGAGCATGTTCGACAAATGGCGGCACATGAGCTAGGGATAGATTCCCTTTATTTTTATTTTTATTTTTATTTTTGTTTCTTGTTCTCTCCGTCGGCGGGCTACTCGGTTGGGTAAAATCACAAGTGTAAAGAAAGACGAAATCTCCTCCGGCTCAGAATAAAACATTTTCTCATGTCTCACTTCCACTCACCTCCCTCTCATCTCCCTGTCACTCTTACAACTACAGGACAGTTGAGACTAAACCCTAATAAACCCTTAAACTAATGTCAAAATCGTAGTACTCGACAATGGTGCTGGTCTTTGCAAAGCTGGAATCGCCGGTGAAAGAAACCAATCAGTAGTAGTACCCAACTGCCTATGTCGTCCAATCGCTTCAAAAAAATGGCTAATTGCAGACCAACTCCACACCTGCGAAGACCTAACATCAATTTCCATTTGTCGCCCATTTGATCGAGGGTTACTGCTATTGATTGTAGGATTTGTTGAGGTCAGTTTTCAATAGAGGTTGGAGAAATTCTTTTTCCTGTTTCTAGCTTGGAATTTGTCTTTGCGTCAATTGATTGAAGGATTAGTTAATTCATTTCAATTTTGTAGATTACTTTCTCGCTCAAATGAAAAGCATGGATAGTTTTCTTTTTGTGCTAATTTCAGGTTCATAAATTTTATCTGGGCATATTGATAATTAGGTTTCCTAATTTTAGAACTAGGGTTCTAAGTGTTAAAATCATATTGATAACCACGAGCATGATTTTGCTGTATTGAATCTTTGTGTAAGTTTTAATGGTTTGAGTTAGTGCTAAAATCATCATAAATACTGTACTGGATGTCTACTCGATGAATGCCGAGACATGCAAATAATAATAAAATTTAAATTCGTGATTTCATTCACTGTCACTTGTTAGGCTAATACCTTTCTTTTGTTTTATTTGTTTTAAGTTTAACAAAATGACTTATTTTATCTCTTGATGGATTGTGATCACTTTTATTGGGGATTCAATACGAGTACTGCTTGGTTGGATTAATTGTTCATGTGTAAGAATTCACATAATAACGCTCTCGAATATCATGCATATGAATTATGAGAATTCACATAATAATTCTCATTCAATAGTTCCAAAATCTATTCTCTCAACCAGCCACTACAACTGCCTCTTTGGAGTCTTTTATTTCTTCTTATTCGTTGGATTCTCATCAAAGCTCTTCTATATCCATTATCCATTCTTTGGAGGAAGTATGGAGCATTATTAGTAAAATGAATTCTCTTAGTTCACCTGGTCCGGATGGTTATCCCGTTCTCTTCTATAAAAAATGTTGGGGTATAATTGGAGAAGATCTCACTAAATTCATTCAACAAATCTTCTCCACGGGTACATTACCACCTCCCTTGAATCATACAAATATTGTTATAGTTCCTAAAATCAAGAGTCCAATGTTTCCTAGTGATTTTAGACCTATTGCTTTGTGTAATGTTTTATATAAAATGTTAGTAAAGTTAATTTCCAACAGATTGCGACCATATTTAGATAAATTCATATCTTGGTCTCAAAATGCATTTATCCTGGGTAGGCAGATCACATAAAACATTGTGATTTCTAAAGAAATATTTTATTCTATGCATATATCTAAGGCTGAAAATGGCCACTTTGCTTTAAAAGTAGATAGTAAGGCTTACGATAGAGTAAATTGGTCTTTTTTAAGTTATATGTTACATATTATGGGAATTCATGGTTCGTCTCATTCTTTAATCATGAACTGTGTTCAATCTGTATCTTTTTCTGTTTTGCTAAATGGTTCACCTCAAGGAAATTTCACACCAGAGAGAGGTCTTAAACAAGGTTGTCCATTATCTCCTACTCTCTTTATCATTTGTTCCCAAGGTTTATCCATGCCCGTGAAGAAATATGAAACAGAAGGATTGTTTGAGGGTTATAGAATAAACAGATTTGCTCCCACCATCAGCCATTTAATGTTTGCATATGATATTTTCTTTTTCGGAAAGCATGAAAGAATAAATACCCTCAATCTGATGAAGTTATTAGATAAATATGAAAATATTTCTGGCCAACAAATAAATTACAATAAATCCTCTATCCATTTTAGTAAGGGTATTTCATGAATGAGGATCAATGTTACGTCACAAGTAATCGAAGTGAAGGAAATGAAGGTTGAAGAAGTATTTGGGAGTTTATCCTCTTCAAGTGATTATATGGTAAATAGTTTTGATTTTCTTACCGAGAAAATCAACAATAAGATTGCAGGATGAAAACAACACTTTGCCACGGATGCAGTAAGAACTGTTCTATCTAAATCTACTCTTGGTTCCATTCCGTTCTTTTTCATGGGTACTTGCCTCCTTCCTAAATCAGTTATTCAACAGATAAAAAAAATCCAATGTTCTTTCTGGTGGGGTCATAATGCAGATACTAGAAAACTTTATTTTATAAGATGAAAAGTTTGTAAACCTAAAGGTGATGGTGGAATTGGAATAAGAGATATTGAACTGATAAATAAATCTCTCATCTGTAAACTAGTGTAGAGATTTCTCGAAAATAAAGATGCAGTTTGGTGTAGGTTGTTAACTGCAAAATATTTGAAGAATGAAACATATTGGTCAGTCTCTGAAATAGGAGGGGTTTCATCAACTTGGAAAAGTATGATTGCTGTCAAAAATATCATGGAGGGAAAATGTTTTTGGTACATCAACAAAGGAATAAATATCAGTATCTATAAGGATCCTTAGATTCCTGGTTTGACCGGAAATATATTGCAGGCAGGAGGTCTAGATTTGAACACTATGTCAAATGTTTCTGACCTATTGGAAGTTAACTCTGGTACTTGGAATTTTCCTTTGATTCAACAAACTTTTTCTCCAGAAATTGCTAATGTTATATCTGGCATACATATTTCAAGAGAATAAAGAGCCACAGACTTGTTGATTTGGTCCAAAAATAGTTCAGGGAAGTTTTCAGCAAAATCTTGTTATAAGATAATGTCAGATGGTATTCCCTCTTCTTCGGCTATTGGAGAATTCCCCTGGTCCACTCATGGAAGGTGTCAAATATATTTCCTAAAATTCAAGTGTTTATATGGAAACTCCTACATAATAGTATTGAAGTCAAATCCAATATTCACAGATTTATCAATTCCATCGACTCCAACTTTTCTTTTTGTGATTAAGAAATGGAATCTATTGAACACCTATTCTTTAGATGCAGATATTCCAAAATGGTGTTTGATCTTTCTGACATTGATTTTCCAAGAACTTCAGATAATGTTGATCCAAAAGTTGTTATTCAAAAGTGGCTCAAAGAAGATACTGATTTCAAATATTTTTCTATGGGTGCGTCAATTCTTTGAAACCTTTGGAAGATTCATAATGAAATAATTTTCAGGAATGTTTCTTTTTCGGCAGACAGATGTATTAAATTGGCTCTTCAAGATTACTATCTTTTTAACCAGCCAATTCAAAATGGATATGCCTCTATTCCTGTGAAACCCCATTAGCAACCTCCGGCTAATTTCTTTAAAGTAAATGTGGATGCTGCATTTTTTATTGATAAAGGTGTTACAGCGGCAATTGCTTTTGATTCTCATGGAAATTTTCTTGGATGCAAGACCTCTCTTTTTAACTCCCTGTTAGCAGAACATGATGAATCCCATGCCTATGAATTAGGGGTGGATCTTGATGTGGATCTTCAATTATGGAATGTTATAATAGAGGGTAATGCTTCTAATATACCAGTTGCTATAAATAGGGCTGTCAATCTTTATCTGAAATCCGACATCCGTTTCCGATAATCCGGGATCCTATAGGATATTATCCGCTATAACGGATATCGGATGTCGGATACGGATATTCTTATCGGATATTGAAGGTTAACGAAACGGAACCGGCTAAGCCATTATCCTATAGGATATTATCCGTATCCGATAAGGGTGTAACTGAAGTGTAAAAAAAAAGCTAAAAAGTTAAGCTTTCGTTTATACATGGATCTTTCTCAATGCTTCTTCATGATTCTTATCTAAATGTACTGAAACTGTATCATCATTGTCTACACATTAGGATCAAGATTCATTAGAAAGTACTAAAGTTTTCAGTAAGTTTTCAGTTTTTTCTTTTTGTGTTACATGTTACATTTTATGTTTCCTATCGGATATCCGATAACCTTAACGAAACGGAATCGGATATGAAGAATGTCCGTCGGATGGATATCGGATATCCGATAAGCTTATCGGATATCGGATACGGCTGAGCCAATATCCGTTCCGTTAACATCCGTTGACAGCCCTAGCTATAAATGGATCTTTTGAAGATATTTCAGGAAGAATAAGAAATAGAATACAAGCTATTAGAGATAAAAGATATCTATTCTCTAATGTTTTGTTTACAGCTGTTCCTAGAGATATTAATTTCATTGCTCATGAACTATGTCAATTCAATTTTAACGAACATATAATGGGAGTATGGTCTACTCATGACCCTCGTTATTGTATCAATTTCTACCTCAACATTCTTGAGGAGTAAGTATTAAAATGATTTCTTACTTCAAACAAAAAAAGAAAAGAGATCACAAAACCGTAATATTGCCGGTCATAGTCCATAGAAATTACAAGGTACACATTGTACATGTGACAGTAGGGATGACAAAAATACCTAATTACGGACAACACTCTACAATACAGTAGTTTGAACTTAACTTTGGATAATAAAAATCAGATTTTCATGGTTATTTAATTTTACGTCTTTGAGAAGCGAACCACATCTATAGTGACAACCTCGCACACCACACCAATGGTGTTTCTCCTTCTCCCATGAAACCAGGCATCTTCATTTTCGTATTCATACTAATAATGTTAATGGACTATTATCATTATCATCTTCCTCCTCTTACTCTTCATGTTCCCCATTTTTCGCCTCACCTGTTAAATCAAAAAATCCTAGCACCATGGATGATCCTAATGATAGAGGAGGAGGAACAACACCATCAAAAGAAAATACGTGAACTCCACTCCCTCTCGTTGCAGAGGCCTTTGAAGAACTTGCAAGAACTATAAAATCTAAATTTTTTGAAGATCTAAGATTGGGTACTTTTTCTGTTCTTTTTGGTTGCCTTGGAATCGCTTTCAAATTTGCAGAGATGGAATACATTGCAAAGGTGCCTAATTTTTTAATGCACATATTTTATTCTTCGTATTTTCTTCCTTTCATTTTCTGTTAAACATTGTTTACCTTCACCTTCACGATGGACAAATTCAAAAAGCCCTACTCTTGAATTCTACTTCATTCTTACATGTGTCTGAGACTATTTATCTTTTTTCTGGATTATTTGTTAAAGGTCAAGTTTGGAATTTATTTTCCCTATTTGGTTTTCATTTTGAGGTGAGGAGGGATTTAATTACATATCATCTCTAAGCCTGGCATTAAAAGTTTTATGAGTAATCCAAATTAAGACTTTGGCAAGTCCATTGTTATGAAGTTTTGGCGTCCATTAATGTTTTTCTGTTAGGTTAGGGAAGGGGGGGGGGGGGGGGGGGGGGGGATTTGGGTAAACCAATGGGAAA
>JAJJMC010010050.1:924448-1089095 GCA_023531435.1 Papaver californicum
GGGGAGAATTGGTGATACCTATGGGTAAAGTAGATATTTGAATGACATAGATCAAGGTGCCACTCTTTAGATTAATAACTCAACCCTCTTTGAATATTCACCTTTAAAACAAAAATTGGTGATACTTTTATAACCTCGAGTTTTTTAGGGGGACTCAAAAAGAATTTGGGCAACTAATAAAATAAAATAAGGGCACTAAAAAGTAATATCAACACACCCCTTATCCATATATTTTCTTTAATGGTTAATTTATGCTTGTTTAATTAGTGTTAATGTTGATTAATTAGTTAGTTAATTTTGGTTATAATTAGTGTTAGAAAGTTATTTGAGTTATAGTTTTACAAAAGAAATAGAGAGTGTGTTAGAGAAGAAGAAGAAGAAGAAGAAGAAGAAGAAGTTTGGGGAAACTAAGTTTTACCTAAAATCAATAACAAACATGGATGAGTATAAGGAAGAAGGTAAGAAACATCATGAAGAACATAATATTGAAGGTTCAATGACGTTTAGAGATGACAATTTGGGATATTTGTTGTATGATCCAAATTTGGTGTGGAGGAAACCCTAGACGACGATTTAACGAGAGAAAACGATGAATCACATCAAAATGAAGGTAATAATACATCAAACAATCAGGTATTGTGTTAAGAAGCTCAAAACCCCACTTTGTAAGTGTTTGTATGTGATCGTTAACAAAAAAAGAAATTTTTGCATGCATTTAATGACATGGACGTCCCAGAATCGGTAGATAATGGAGTACCATATCTACCGATTACACTGGACTGAGCCAAAATTAGCGTATGATTGGTAGTCTCGTGAAGAATGATTGCTACCGATTAATCAAAATCACCAAATCGAATTTTGTTCAAATTTTGTTTTCATAATCGGTAGTTTAGGAATACTTATTATCTATTGATTATAGTTGTCGCCCCAAAAATGAATTTCTCCAAACTTACAAAATTTCTAATTCTTCATCTTTCACAATCGGTAGTGGATGAATATTTTTATCTATCGATTTAGAATCAGTAGTTTGTAAAATCACATATCTACCAAATGTGATTGTAGACAGAATTGAATTAAACTTTAAAAATTTGCACTTTGTAATCGGTAGTTTAAAGATCAAATTTATCTACCGATTTCATTGTAATCGGTTGTTGTTTAACAAATTAAACCTCCGATTATACTTGTTTTCGTGTACAGAACTTGTCTTGATTTCTTTCTATAATCGATAGTACGAGAACATAATTAACTACCATTTGTTGTTAATCGGTAGTACGAGGATATAATTAACTACCGATTATCGTTAATCAGTAGTACGGGAATATAATTATCTACCGATTGTTGCTGTCTAACTCATTGTTATTTTATATAGATTGTTGAATCGGTTAATCATGTTTCATATGAGGGTCCTGATACTTCCCTACACTATGCAAATGATTTGGTATGCTACCTACCCAATCTTGTCTTGTTCTAAGAATGTATGTTACATGGTTAGGCTTATGATATTTGTTTTGTTATATGCGCATTAAGACATTTGGAAGTAAGGCGGAGGAAAAGGATGGCTTATCAACAAGGAAAAAAGAGAACATGTGTGTTGTAGTTCAGAACAATTGCGTCAGGGTTGATCGATTTGAAATGATTTGTGAGAGAGGTGGCGAGCGAAAGAGTCACATGGGAAAGGATCGTAAATACGTTAAGAAGACAGGGAGGATATACCGAGGTAATTCAAAGAAGATTGGATGCCCATTTAAGATTATCTTCAGTAAGCCCGAAGGTAAGGAAGGTAAAGTATGGAAAATGTTTAGAGTTGCTAATGGTCGTCACAACCACGAAGATCCGGAAAGTCTTGTTGGGCACATAATAGTTGCCAAGTTAAAACTAAATGAAATGAAAACGGTGAAGTCTATGAGGAACGTAATGAAAGCGAGTGCAATCCTATCTAAGATAAAGGCGGATGACCCCTACAACTTGTCTTCGTTGTCTACAATTAAGTCGGCATTAGCAACGATCAAAAAGACGGAATGGGATGGTCGAATGGTTATGCAACAATCAGAGTGGTTAGCCGAGAAACAAAATTACACGTTGAGAAAAGAAGAAAGGGATGATAAAGTGATTCGTATTCTTGGCACATCCGAAGATGATCCAATTGGCTCAATGCTTTCATAAAATTTTGTTGATATATGCTACTTACAAGGAAAACAAGTACAACATGCAGTTGTTGAACTTTGCTTGCCACACTTCGGAAAAATGCACATTTACGGTGGCGTGTGTTTTAATGGATGCTGGGAACGATGTGAGTTTCATTTGGATGTTGCAAACATTAAAGTCGATTTATAATGGCGAGCATTTTCCAAGGGTAATTGTAACGGATAACGATCAAGCCTTGATGAATGCAATAAAGGTAGTGTTTTCGGAAGCCCAGAATTTTCTTTGTAGGTAGCACATTCAATGCAACATCAAATCCAATTGCAGATATCATATCCAAGCTAAAGAACGAAACAAAGGTACCAAGAGGTTGAAGGAAGAGGATGAACGTATTAGTAAACTAACCGTGGAAGAACGAGAAGAAGAGAAAAGGTTAGCTGGTGAAAAGTGAGCAAGGGATGGAATAAAGTGGTCTTTATTTCTAAAATCATGGGATAAGCTAGTTTGGTCAATGACGGAGGAAGTTTATGAATACAACTTGAAGAACTTTGAGGATGAATGAGGCAAGAACTATCCCAAACCAGTTAAGTATTGAAAAATACAATGGTTGGGACCACATAAGGATACGTTTGTGTTTGCATGGACATATGAATATCAGAACTTCAAGAACGAGACAACAAGCATTGCAGAGGGGTCCCGTGACCGACTAAAGAAAATACTAGTCGGTAGTCAAAATGGGATTGTGTCTGTTCAAGAAACAATCCATGAATTCATCAATCGTGATCTCACTAAGATTTACGGTTCAATGGAAAAAAGTCGGCATAGATTCCCGTTGACACATTTAAAACATAAAAATCTTCTAAGAGGTATAGGTTACAAAGTTTCTTGGTGGACAATAAATTACATGATACAACAATTGGAGTTGTATAGAGATCACGATGGTGAGACTACGGTTTGCAATTGCAAGATGATGATATGTATTGGACTCCCGTGTCATCACATGCTTGGTAGGTATGTTGAAGTGATTGAGATTAATGATATTCATCCCTTTTGGAAGCAATTATATTTCACTCCAAACACCCCGGTGGTTGATGGTGCGTCGTTCGTGGAGACGGAAATGTTTGCACAAATACTCGAGTGTTGTTCTACATCAAATGGGACACAAAAGAAAATATTCATGCACCATTTAAAGGAATCCCTTCACCCATGTATAAAGATTGTTGAAGAACCAATGAAAGGAAAGGCGATGGGTAGGCCGAATACCGAAAAGCCAAGGTCAATTCAAAGAAAAGAGTTGAAGGAATGGTTATCTAGTCAACGAGAGCTTTCTAGGAATGAGCATTTTGAAGCTGAGTATCAAGATATGCCGGCTCTAAGGAAAATGGGTCGTCTAAGGAAGGATCAAGGTGGACCAAGCTCACGACAAGTCAAACCTAAGGTCTCTACGATTCCTTCTCAAGTAAGTCAAACCCAACCTATACACGGAAGACCAAATCGAGGTACATATACAATATACGATGAGTATTTGGAACAACTCCATCTACTTATTATACCATTTGTTTTCTCCACCTACGATGTCGATATTGATGGCAACTGTGGTTTTCACGTTGCTTTAAAACAAATATGAGACTTTAGTGAGGCGGTTTTTGATAATATCACCCAATTATAATATTTAAGAAATAAGATGGTCGCCCAACTGTTGGAGGATAAGGAATTCTATATTGAAATGATGAGAGAAGCAGATAGACATGTTAGAGAAAAAGAGTTCAAAGAGTTATATACTCGTGTAAAATGCAGAAAGGGATTGAAGATAATCGGGTCCAAGTATTGGATGGTAATGCCGAAATGTGGGTATCTTTTAACGGATATTTTGAACTGCGTGGTACATTATTTATGTCCTCCTTTCTTAGGAGTGAGTGTTACGTTTACACCCACAAGGACGTTTTGTGATGAGTCGGTCAAGGATAGACGAATCATTATGATATGGGGTAATAACAATCATTTTATCGATTTAAGTTTAACGGAAGATTGTCCATTACCTCCAATGAGTAGGTGGTCGGATTACTTCCCAACTAACCATTGCAAGGAGTGGTTGAAGCAATACGAGTCATAAAAAAGAGCGTTGGTATCGTTTAACAAACTTTTCCAAGGGCCCAATTGAATTGACCGAGGATGGTGAGTAGTTTAGTTGAACATGTATTTTGAGCGTTACATTTTCAAGTGATATAAAAATATTAATGCAATATTTCGGTGTTATCGTCATTGTGTTTTATATACACAATTGATTGAAAAATATATTAACGCTATGCTTTGTGTGTTATCATCATTGTGTAACATGGAGAAAGTTTTTTGACAACATTATATTGTACAATCTGAAGTATCGGGATCACCATTATCTTCCAATTTGAACAATCAAAAGTAGATAATTATATTGTAATTCCGAATACGTTGAATATTATCAACAGGAAATCAAGTTAAAATCAAGTGAGACAATCCGTAGATATATGACAACAATAACTTCCGATTATACTAAAAAATCAAACACAAAAACCCATTTTCCCTACATAGAGAGTTGTATCGTCATAGTATTTTCAAAAAGTTACTACAAAGACTATAATCGGTAGATAATAGTATATTCTAACTACCGATTATGTATCCATGGTAATTATTCCGTGATTCATATTCTGTCTTGGATAATTCCCTTCACCTTAAGCGACATGGACGAACCTTAAACGGGTTGAATCTGTCCATCACCTTAAGGATATTGAAATGAGCTTCGCAAAGGTAATTTGATCGTTTCCATCGTCGCTATTCCTCGAGAGATCTCGCTCTAACTTCATCATTAGTTTCACTCCTCAAACAATATTGATTGACAAGATAAGTTAAATTCACAAATGAATCAACTTCTCTGCTTATGCAATTAAATCGACAAAAAAAATCAGCTATATTACGGTTATTGGGGTTACCGTTTGTCAATGCAAAAATGTTCGTGAATGCTCTCCAAATAAATCATACTCATTACACCATTTTTCCTATGTTCTTCTCCTCTCCTTGGATAGAATTGCACATAACGCCTACATAGCGATAAATCTTCTTCTACAGTGAACGGTTAAGCCATTAATCTTGAAGATGATTACTTTGATGTTGGAGAGTTAAAATGTATTGGAGGTGCATAAATGAGAAGAGGTCACCCTCCTTATGTAGATTAGAGTCCCAACGACTATTTTTTTCAAAAAAGAGAGCTGTTGAGGCCTGGTGTAACAAGAGGGTACAAAAAATATGTACACTAAGTTCATACGAATATAAGCAATCAGAAGTATCGGGACCACCATTACCTTCCGATTATACAATCGGTAGTCTATGAAACTTTATTTATTACCGATTATAGATGTTGCCCGAAATTTGAAATTGAAAAATTTATCAAATTTCAAAAAAATTCATATTCATAATCGGCAGTCTAAGAAATTGTATTTACTACCGATTGTAATGTAAAATGTGTCCAGAAACCAATCAGTTTCATCAGCTTAATCGGTACATAATTAACACCCGATTGTACTTCAACAGGTATAATCGGTAATCTAATAAAATGTATTTACTATTGATTATAAATGTTGTCCCAAATTCAAAATTGAAATTTTTTGTAAAATTTCCAAAATTATCATATTCATAATCGAAAGTCTAAGAAAATGTATTTACTACCGATTGTAGATGTTTGATGTAGTTTAGAAATAGTGGTAAAAGATTCGATACTCAGACTTGTAAAGATTTGATTTTTAAACCTAATTTTTGATACTAAAAACAAAGAAGACTAAAGTAGAATTGATTGAAATTATGGAAAGAACTGAGACTAAGGATTCCACCATTAGCCAATTTGTCAAGTGATTTAGCATTAATATATGAATTTTGCAATTCATATATTCAATTGATTCAAAATATTGCCAAAGTTAGATTTTTAAAATAATAGTTGTAAATCAAAAGTATGAGACATCAATAGCTCTAAACTAAGCATGACCCATCAAAAGAAAACACAACTAATTGATAAAAATCATTTTTTCAAATTTAATTCAAAGCAAATAACCATAAAAGAATTATAAAATATTAATAAAATAAAAATATACCACTTTATTATTGGAAAAATGGCTTCCTCCGTCGCCTCATCAATGGGGTCCAGCTCCTCATGTCAAACACTCTTTCAAAATACATGATCATAGCTCAAAGTGCTTAAAAGAAGAGAAAAAACAGAAGTAACACAGAAAACAGCTACGAATATAAGTGTTGTTGGGACTGTTTTTTGTGTTGCTAAAATGAGAAATTAACACAGAGAATAAAGTACGACTCCTGGATGCAGTAAAATATGAAAGAAAAGGTGACAGAAACTGCGACTGTTTTCTCATGTGGTGTGTGCTTCTTCTTCTTCTTCACGAGAATTTTTCTCAAATTTTCCGGCTCTCGCTGAATGATTTTTTTCTTGTTTCTCTTCACTTTATATAGCCTCCCCAACCCTAACCACCAGTCATAAATCGATAAGGACTCAATATTTATCCAAAACTGACTCCAATTCATGATAAACCAAATCAGATCGTGACTTTGATTCCGACAACAATTTTTTTTTCTTTCTCACGCGTCTCTGAGTTCAATCAAAACTCTCTCAAAGGATAAAATAGAATCTATCAGAAGATATTCTCTCCTTATATTCCCACGTAACTTCCCAACTTCACAGCAACACTCCGTGAATAATTCACTTCCCCTGTTTAATCGAAATTATATACGGTAATCTTTTTTTTTCCCGATTCCAAGATAATTACCATCCCTTATTTATAGGGACAACTCATTCCTAATCCTATACCAAGAGAAGCTTCGTGAAAATCCCCACAAAAATATTACCATGATATCTCGCAGGTGAAGAATAATTTTCCCGCCTTTTCTGTGATTTGAAATTCAAAGGGAAGGAGTGCCATTATCCAACAGTGGGGTGCCTTTTCAATATTTCTGTGTGCCTTTAATAATTTTTCTGTGTGCCTCTATCAACTTTTTGAGCCGATTTTTTCACAAATATGTATTTCTCAAAAATACCTACAGAGACATAAAAACCCATAATAAGTACAAAATCAAGCACTAGAAGAATAGAGAATTGAGCACTATTTAGACACAAAAATGTGTCTATCAGTGTTGCCACAAATTTAAAATTGAAAAATTTATAAAATTTCTAAAATTTGCATACTCCATAATCGGTAGTCTAAGAAAATGTATTTACTTCCGATTATAATGTAAAATGTGTCCAAAAACCAAGCAGTTCCATCAGCAGGTGTAATCGGTAGATGATTATCACCCGATTTAGGATCAGCAGGTGTAATCGGTAGATAATTATCATCCGATTGTAGATCAACAAGCTTAATCGGTAGGTGGCATACCACTTATCTACCGATTGTAATGCAAAATTCCAACAAAGTTACTTTTGAAGTATGAGTCTCTTACGACTCAATCGATAATTCACAAAAGAACCTAAAATCCATTCATCATCCATAAAGTAAAACATTCATTAACATTAAACATAATGTTAGAACTTATAATCCGAAAAAACCTTAAAAACGATATTGACTTTAGTACGAAAATGATGTTAGAACTTATAATCAGAAACAAGTTTCTTGCAAATCAATTGAAAATGATATTCTCTAACAAGATAACCACAATCTAATTTCTAGATTTTTTGGTTTTAGTACGAGCAAGACGAGCACCAGGGACATTTGCTTCAGCATCACGGACATTGGCTTCACCATCAGCACTCGATGAACCACGATATCTCTTACTGGGCTTTGCTGCTGGCCTCTTAGGCTTATTCGAAGCTTTCTCCCCAAACTTACTTGCATAAGCTTCATTATCAATGTTATCCATTAGGTCTTTATGCTCTTTCAACTTTTCAATTGATAAAGGCACTCCCGCCTTTATACACCCAACAATCTTCTTAGAGAAAAACACAAACCTATTTTTCTGTTTTTATGCAATAACAATCAAATGATTATTATCTAAAATATTGAGCCGTAATATTAAAATCAAAAGGAAAGAACATTACGTACCAGTCTTTCATAACCAAAAGGTTTATCTTTGATGATACAAGTATAATCAGAAGCTTTGGTAGTCTTTCATTTATCTTCACGGATCATATGAAGATGAGAATGCTCCCGGTACGATTCCATATAGCCTGGATGTACTTCATCACCTCGGTTGACAGGTCTCAGATCGTTGAACAAATATTGCATCCTGTTATTCCAATCTCCGAAGGTACTGTGATAGAGTCCTTACCACATACAAAATTCTCCACGTCCAATTTGAACTTGCCGCGCATGTGACTCCAAGGTTCTTCTTGTACATAACCGAGTTGACACATCACCCTTGAGGCATTGTACATAACATATCCCGTGGGGTGCCACAAAGGGTCCATAATAAAACGACAACTCAGACCTTCCCGATATATGTCCACTAGCTCGGTCTTCCTTGTATGGATCAAAGCATACATCTTTGGACATCATCAAGTCTGATTTCATCCTCAAATAAATCAACTGTTACTCCTTAGACCTTGAACAGTTGTTGTCGAATATGTATTTTGTTCTTATGGGTGTTCCTTTCTGCCATATCGGGTTCTCTTTTCCCAAATCGAGGAACGGGAAGTGGTCACAGATCCATATCTAGTGTACATATCAAACCAAGTATGAGAAAATTGATTCTTAAAAGAAAAAATAAAATAACAATAAAAGCATCGATAGAGTTACCAAAATACCTGTAGTAGGCTCACATTCCTGACAATTTGTCTAGTTGCTTACCTCAACGCCTTTCTTAACCCTTCCATCAAGAACACATGGCATGCGGTGCCCTACGAGTAATCACGAAATTTATTGAGAGGATGCAATAGTTGTAGAAGGTTAGTGTCGACCCGATTGCCACTACAATTGGGGAAAATGACACATCCCAATACACAGAGGAGATATGCAGTGACTGCAGCATTCACTTCGTCGTCGCTAAACTCTGGATTCTTTTCTTCTTATTAGGTGCCTTTGAACATATTCATCAAGTGGACCATGCTGAATTGTCTAGTTTTGTAACGAAAGCACCGGTTGAACTCAATATCAGATGTCGCTCGATCCCAACCAAGACACTTCTGAGTGTAAAAATAAAGTTTTTCCCAGCTTAATTGTTTTACGTAATCAAACTTGATGGATGTACCATGGTCAGCGAGACTAAGAATCTGCACCACATCATCTGGGGTGATCCTCTTCTCTCCAAATGGCATATGGAAGATGTTGGTCTCAGGATACATTCTCTCCAAGAAGGCTGATATCGAGATCCGGTCACGCTCTAACATTGAATTCTCAGCATTAGTAGATAACCCCGAGTCATAAATAATTTGCTTGAACCTTTCACACTCACCATCTAACGGCCAGTCTTTCATTTTTCTTGGTGCAACTGTAGGCTTGAGTAGACGAACCGCATGAGAATGGTCCTAATATACACGACGAATTATAAAATAATTAGAATAGCCGTCAACACTTCTATGAATAAAAAGACAATAACTTAAGAATGGTATTTTATAATTATTACCTCAGTTGAATAAATTTCTTTGGCCCATGAGTCTTTGTATCCAAATAACAGATCTCCTCCATCTCTTGGTAACCCAGGGATTTGGCCTGCCTCAATACCTTCCATCTTCAAAGAGGTGGGACTTGGTGTTCTCCTTTCTTCTTAATTACCTTCTTTGTACCTTTTCTTTCTCTTTGTGTAACACTTGGTTCTCCTTCTCTTTTGTTTCTAACTTGTGGAGCATTTGGTTCTCCTTATTCTTGGTTTCTAATTTGTGGAACACTTGGTTGTCAATTTGGTTGAGTTCCTTCGGTGATAGAGATTCCGCTAGCGCTCTTTTCTCTTTTTGCACTAGCTGTTACTTTCTCACCCCCTTCACGACGAGGCCCCAAAATAATTATATTTTGGGCTTGCTTAGCTCGCATTTCCCTAAAAAAATAAAATGAAACAATTAGCTCGTAAGACACCGTTTAATCACTACATAATCGGTAGAAAAAATACATAAAAAACAACCGATTATTCATAATCGGTAGCTCGGGTCCTAGATTATCTCCCGATTATGCAACAATTTTTGGTCATAAAACTCTAAGCTATGGACACACATATAATCGGTAGTCAAATAAACTACTAACAAACGATTACAAAACAATCGGTAGCTCAGGTGCTTGATTATCTCCTGATTATGCATAAAAATTGGATTAGAAAACTCTAAGATATGAACACACATATAATCGGTAGTCAAATATACACAATAACAAACGATTACAAAACAATCAGAAGTCAAATACAAAACCTATCTACCGATTAGGTAAAAAGAAATCAAAGGTTTTAAGGCAAATATAATGAAGAGACAACAATCACACATAACTATCGATTATGATGTAGCACTAACATTTTTTTTAATTTTAAAATATTTTAATCGGAAGTTAATAGTTACTACATATCTACCAATTGATTTAAAACTATATTCCTCTACATGAAACCATCTAATATAATCGGTAGTTAGATATAAAAATTAACTACCGATTAAGCTTAAAATTTAGTACAAAAAGAAAACCGATAGTTAATGACTAAATATAACTACCGATTATAGTCGATGTGCTTGAGGAATGATGAATTCTTTCATAATTGGGAGTTAACAACTAATACATATCTACCGATTGATTCAAAACTATATTCCTCTACATTGAAACCATCTAATATAATCGGTAGTTAGATAAAAAAATTAACTACTGATTAAGCCTAAATTTTGGTACATAAAGAAAATAACCAGACTTAAACGGTAGTTAATGACTAAATTTAACTACCGATTAAAGTCGATGTTCTTGAGGAATGACGAATTCTGTCATAATCGGAAGTTTAAACCTTTATAAAACTATCGATTCTGGGTAAAAACCGAAAACCCTAGAAATTGTAGTGACGATTTCAATCAGTTGAAGAAAAATAAACCCAAATAGTGGTATACCCTTATCTAATTGGGGTCATCATACACTGCTGGAGAGTCCAATTGTCAGAATCATTCTCTGTATCTAGATCATCATTTTCGTGTTCTTCATCTTCTTCACTATGTTCTTCAACAATCTCTTTGTTTCTTACTCTCCACAAAATTTGGCCGGTTACTATTATCAGATTGACGGCTTGTTTGTTTTGGTCGAGCCATCTTTATATCGAAATATCGACGATGATTTGTACGGCGATTAACGACGATACGATGAATTAGTTTTGAAAATTTCACGAGGGATTTTTTTCTCACAATCGATAGTCAAGGGGAAGAGAAGAAGAAGTGTTAGATTTTTCTCACAATCGGTAGTAAATAGGAAGAGAAAAAGAAGAGTTAGAATTAAATGGATATATAAGTATTTTTACTTGCCATTAGGATATCTCATAGCCACATCTATTGGATGGGTATAAATAAGTCGCCCTAAAAAAACACGAGGTTTTATAAGCCTCTGAAAGAATAGTGTGAATCACATTCTAAGTAGTCAAACTTGGCAGACTCGGCAAAGTTACTCGCGAGTACTCACTACAAGCCTATTCTGATTTCCTTGCCGAAGAAAAGTATTGGCGAGTAAATCGATGAGGACGGCTGAGTTTTGTGTATGTACTTGTGTTTGAGTTTTTACTGGTTTGTTTGTTTGGAATAATTCCTTCAATGTTGAATGTATGTTACATTATATTTGCATTGTTTTAATGGTATTGGCTTTCTTTAAATGGCATTAGTAATAAGTAAATTTTTATTTTACTTGCGTATAAGTCATGTTGGTAATGATTAGAGTGACTGTAAGTTCTAACCTAACGAGTCTAGCCGAGTATTGACGAGTTCCTCAGCCGAGCTCGTCACTCCTCGCTCGAGTAGGATACGAAGATCGAATTCGACTACTTCAGATTACAGTTGATTTTACAAACTTGGTTAATAAAAGAGATAATGCCGTCTCTAGTATCTTATTCGAGGTCATAGCAGTTTTCCTTAGCATCTAGTCAGGATCACTGCTGGATAACTTTTTTTGTTTTTGTTTTTGTTTTCATTCTTCCCTGTTTTTTATTTTGTTTTCTTAATATGCAGGTGATTACAGGTCTGGATTACATCGTGCCACGTATCCATGATTTAGTGGTTGTAGAACTTTACCCCTTGCATACCCTAATTTATTGAATTTGGTGTCTCTCACACCTTCTCTTATTGTCACATCTTGTGTTGTGCCTTCCAGGAGAATTTGTTGGCATAACAAAAGAATTCATGTATATTTAACATTACCTTCGTCCCAGAAAAATAGTATTTTTATTTTATTATTTTTATCTAAAGATAGGTTAAATTAAAAATGTAAAAGTATCATTTTCCTAGAACAGAAGGAATAGCATCTAATTTAAAAGAGGGTGCCAAAAAGATTCATAAGTCATAATAATATTAAGTACACTTTAATTTGCCGCTGAGAAGCAAAGTAGCATACCTCGTACTCATACTCATACTCATACTCATACTCATACTCGTGCCAGATTCCTGGGAACTTGCAATATATGTAAGATTGTTCCTAACTGCATACACAGAAAAAGTGTAGAGACAAACCTGGAATGTTCATTTACATATATATAATATTTCTGGAATGTAGAGAAAAAGTGCATGCCAGGTATGCTAGGGTATATGTAATCAGTATGTTGCTGGCTTTTGAACTCTTATTCGGTCCACGAACTAATATTCTCTGTCTAATATACTGGAAATAAATGCAATTTAATCAGAACAGCACATAAAGCTAAATCTTTTTAACATATCACTTCAGGAAATATTATATATATGTTTCTATTATTCTATGCTCCAAATAGAAAGGGTTTAGGACATCCACAATCATGCGATCATACTATAAAATTAAAGACTAAAAGTTTTAATCTTTAGTCTGGCCTAAGAACAACCGTGTATAGTCAGGTGGTATTCTAACAATGCGCCTGGGGTGGGGCGTTGTTTTAGCGATGCGCTTGGAAAGACGGAAGGAGTCCTAGCATTACGCTTGCTCGAGACGGTCTCCTAATGTAACGCCTGATGTGGGACGGAATCCTAACGTAACGCCTATAGTTGGACGGTATCCTAGAATTACGCCAGAGAGACGGGCGGTATCCCAGAATCGCGTATGGTCGGGCGTAGTGCTAGCATAGCGCCTAGAAGCGTTGCACTTGTGCGAACTAAATTTGTTAGTAGAATGGGACGGGCGGTACCCTAGCGTCCCGCCTACAAAACCCAAGCGGAGCGCTAGAGTACCGCTCCATTACTTAGCTTAATTAGTTAACTTGGCTTTTAGTTACTTAGCTTAGTTAATTACTTACTTTAGTTAATTTACGTAGCTTAGTTAATTTGCTTAGCTTAAGTAATGCACTAGAGTAATAGATACTATGCGGACTCTTACAGTACCATTATGCAACCAGCATACTGAAAATGTAATGCACATTTTTTTCTTGTGTCATTTCTCAAGAGATGTGTGGATGGAAGTGTCGGGTGGAAGTTGTTTTACTCAGGGTAGCACTACTTCTCTAGTTGAAAATTTTGGGAACTGACTAATAAGAGACAAAGAACAATCTTCTAAAGATAGTTGGTTGGTTTTGGCTATAATGGTTAGCTGGAGAATTTGGATGGCGAGATGTGACTTCGTTTTCCAAAACTGCAAACCTTATCCAAGAACTATTGCAAGGAAGACATTGATATTTTTTAATTATATTAGTAAGATTGTTAAAACATGAAAGAATTTTGGCTCTGATATTTAGAGACCTTTACATCCATCGTGTTGTTGGAAACCACCTCCAGAACCATACTTCACTTTAAACTGTGATGCATCTTTTGATCCAAATACAGGACTAACTGGTATTACTTTGGTATTACGTGAATTTGCAGGTAAGTGGAGGGGATGCTTGGCCAGATGCTATGCAGGATTGAGAAATACAGAAGAAGCAGAATGTCTAGCGTTTTTCGAAGCAGTCAGATAGAGAATTGAGATGCAGGTCACAGACGTTGTGTTTGAGACAGATCTCAAAAGCATTGATGAATACATTAACAAGTCTTCTTCTATAATTGCTTGGGAAAATAAAGACATACTATTGGATGCAATTTACAGTTTAAATACAACTCAGTTTTGGATTTGTAATTTCGTTCCTAGAATATGTAATAAAGTAGCAGATACACTAGCAAAGTTTAGTAGAAAGTTTAAGGTTTCGAGAGTTTTGCTAGACAAACCTCCTAGTATCATTGAAACTCAGTTGATGTTGGATAACATTATTACATCAGCTTAATAATACTTCTTTTTTATATTAAAAAATGGCTTCTTACGGCCAAGTCCTATGCACCTCTCAAATAGCTTGGTTTGCCCATTTTAAGCTACTATGGACCTCTCAAATGGAAAATTGACTGGTCAAATACTCAAGTCTGGCGGTTTGCCCAACGCGGCTAAGTCTTTATCTCTCGACAGAGTCTCTGTCACTAGCAGCAAAGACAATGTCTCTGGCTAGAAAGACTTTTTCTTTAGCTAATTATTTTAAATATTTTATATTCTTCTCTCCTACTTTTTAGTTATTTTAACATACTTTTATATACAAGGGTTCATTAAGTGTATTATAATATTTAAAATTTTATAAGGACCCACCAAACATATATAAACAGATTTTTTACTATTAATGATCCCCAAAACACAATTAAATATATTATTCTACTAAAATTTACCAGTTTTACCATGGTGGAGAAACATGCCTGCCCGACCACCTGGCTGGGAAAACTAACTCATTTGATAAGGATGCATAGGAACTGGTGTAACATAACCTAATAAGACCCAAAATTAACAAGTTTTAGTATAACAACACCCATAACATCATTTTGAAAAGCAGCAATAATAAAACTAGTATGTTCTTATCCAAATGCCTTCGTGTTCTCTATCAACACCAATTTTAGCTAACTTATTAGCAACATAATTAGCCTCTTTGTATCTATGTTTGAATCTCACTTAATCAAAGTTATATTTGATTTTGTAATGTCTTCAATAAGTTTGCAAGTGTCCTAATGCGGTTGGCTTCTCTGCAGCACAACTGAATAGCATAACAAGAGTCATTTGCTACTTCCACGCGACGTAAGTCCAGCTCATCAGCCGTCTTAAGACTATCTCTGATTGCCCACACCTTAATAACATTGTTGTTCTTGAAAATGTGTTTGCCAAAACAGGCAGCAAAAGTTATATTTCCAACTCTGACAATTCCACCAAATACTGCAAAGCCACAATCATTAGAAGAATCATCAGCGTTAATTTTATGAAATCCAGGACTAGGAACCTGTCAAGCTATGTTGATCTCCTCCATACCCACTCTTCCTGCAATATTCTCTATGTTGACCTGGTAAAAATCATGTGACAATCTTAAAGCATTAGCAAGAACCCAATGCAATTCATCTTTACCCGATCAAAAAAAAAACACAAAGGGACCAACACGTGCTTTGTTTGATGTGAAAACTACTAGTAACCTCATACTGTATGGGTTCAACATTAAGAAACCCCACAAAACGGTATCTACCCCATACTTTAGGGAAATTGTTATTACTAGGCCCAAAACATTTAATTTTAGTGTATTTTTTCGGTTTTGATGACATAATAACTTTCTTTATAAAAATTTCAATTTCAAAACATCCCTTATATATATATTTCTTAGGCAAACAAAAGCAAAAAAAATCAAATTATTTATGTTATGAGGCCCGACGATCATTTCTTAGGTTTTTTTTCTTCTTCACATTCAATCCTTCTAAAATTAGTCATCACAATCAATCAAGTTATAACATTCAAACTCTTTTCCATCCAAGTTGGAATCAATTGATTCGTTTTTTTCGGATCTGATAAGTAAAAGACACATTGTTGTTTGAGAAGAAGATCAACATAATATAGGTATATTTTAATTTGTTTTTGTTGTTATCGTTGTATGTTTTTAATTTCGATTTTGATTTCGTTTTTTACTTTTGATTTTTTTATATCTGAGAAGAATAAAAAATTGTATTGTTTGAGAAGAACAACAACAAATCTAGTTATGTTTTTTTTTGTTGTTTGTTGTTTGTTTTGATTTTTTATTTTGATTTTTGATTCTGTTGTTGTTTGTTTTAATTTTAAATTTTAATTTTAAATTTTAGTTTTGATTTGAATTAGTTAGACCACTGCTCGGTTGAACCCTTATGTCAAGATATAAATGTTAAGACTTGCTCTAGTTACTCTTGAAGACAAAACAAAGACATCATCTTTCAGCTTAAGCTTGGTCACTACAAGACTTAACTTATTCCATTTCTATTTGTTGTTCATGCAAGTCTTTATTCCTTAAAAATATAACATACGAAGTTACGCTTGTTACAATGACTTTGATACTGGTGACTTGTTCACTATATAAGTGACCAGAGTATCAAAAGGTAAGATATACATAGTTGCTTTAACAATTTAAAGTATACGCAGTTACGAAGTATAGTTTATATATAGACTTCGTGTTTATGGAATTGCTCTAATTGGTAACATGTTATTATTTAGTGTGTTGAACTTCTGGAAGAATCCAAACCTTAACATATATGTTTGAAAGCAATTTCAAGAACATAGTTTAAGGAAGTAGAATTATGAAACTTGTTTCAAAGTCATAACATGATTCAAGGACGATCGCACGATCGATCCCTTGAGCATGACGATCCCAGGATCGATCCATAGTGGAAAAGATTGATCCTAGGACAAATCCGGATTAAATCTAACTTTCGTTTTTACTTTTTTGATTAGTTTGTTAATCTTCATTGGATTTTACAGATATCAAAAAATATATGAGTTAGATTGGAAAGTTCATCAAAATATCGACATAATGATTTGAACGTGTGTTAAACTCTAATTTCTTAATGTTCAAGTATACACCTTTGGTACTCAAGGAAAGATCATAAGAATCGGTTTTACTACATTATATTTGGTATCGAATTATATACATGTTATGTACTTGTTAATCTTAGTCGTCAGACTTAGGGCTGCACAAAAAACCGAAAAACTGGGTAAACCGAACCGAACCGTACCACTAAAATACCGAACCGAACCGAACCGAAAAACTAATGTAATCAACGGTTATAGATTTAAGAAAACCGGTTGATCCCTGTTCGGTTTTGGTCCACCCCTAAAACCGAACCGAACCGATTCGGTTTAAACCGATTAATATGTACCGTTAGATCTTTGTAATATAGGCCGTAGAAGATGAGAAAAAAACTTACCTAATGTTTCTCCCTGGCTTAGGCTTACCATTCTGTCTGTACTCTGTAGAAGACTGGAGGCAATTTCTCCCTGACTTACCATTTGATTAGTCTGTTCATCATCATCTTCTTCAGTTATTCTTGTTCGATCATCATTATCATCATCATATTCTTCTTCTTCTTCTTCATTTGTTCTTCTTCTTCTTATCTGTATCCTATCAAGCTCAACAAGTTCTAAGTTCTTCTACAAACAATCACCAGATTCACCACCACACCAATAGAACCCTAGAAGGTACGGTATATCATATTATATCCCTAATTTTCTTTGATTACGATTTCAATTGTGTTAGAATGTTATAAATGTGAAAATTAGGGTTTTATAAAATTAAAAATAATTGGGGATTTTTGAAAATTAAGGCTAGTTAGTTTAATTTATTTACTAATATAAACTGTTTAAAGGTTATTTTTGATTTTTTTTTATATAAGTAGGGATAGCCATGAACCAGAGGTCATGGGAGTGGTTAGTGCCTGATACAGTCATTAGGGATAGAATTAGAAAGACGTATCCTTAGGCTAGCAAAAGAATCAGAGAGTAGTTGATCTAACTCTGTTTCATGGTTCAAAATAAAAAGAAAAGATTTTTGTTGTGAATGTTTAACTCTGCGCTTTCAGGTTTTTAGCCTTTCTTAACCAGAAGGGTATGTATGTTATGTTTAGGTTCATTGGTTGTCTACTTTCTGCATGACATTGAATTCTTGAAGTTATAACACACAATATGTTGTTGCAGTTACAATTTACAGAATATACATTCTCATTTGTCCTGTATTCTAAATGTCAAATTACTACATCTTGGTTTTTATGATGCCAGAAATGTTGTTGATGGGTCAAGGATTGGTTAACAGGTCGGATCATCAAAGGTTTTAATCTTGTTTTTTTCTTTTTTTACTCGGAACTGGAAATAGATTAGAAGATTAGCTATTCAGATTGTGAACCTGAGCATCATTGTATCTTAGAAACATCTGATGTTGCTACTACCTATCAGTCATTAAGTTTTAGAGTAGAAATCTTTGGATTTCTTAATGGGTTAGTTATATTTTGAAATGTTGATGACTCTTAATACTGATTGATTACTCTGAACCTCTTCTCTAGTACAAATAGTAGAACCTTGGTTCTTTCCTATCCATATTTCCAAATGTTGATGACTCTTAATACTGACTAATACTGCCATACCATTCAGATAGCTTAACATGAAGTCATAAATGACTACTGCCGTACCAAATTTATGAGGATCGAATATCAGGATTGTTGATAAGTGATACAGTAACATTTAATAACCATTTCCGACTACCCCCATGTAAGAAATAGAACCTGAGTAGTAAAGGTCCTCATGTCCACCCTAACAGATTAAATGTGCATCTCAATAAGAGTAGTCCCCATTTCATTGTTTCAGGAACAGGTTTAACCATTGAAGAATCGTCATCGTCTTTGTTTTCTTTGTTTATGTTTATAGCCATCTCTTGTTCTAGTGTTCTTATTATGTTTGTGAGCTAAGGTTGATACCTTATAGCAATGCATGAATATTTTACTGAATATGCATGATTATATCTGGCTTAGTCGTGTACGGAATAATGCTAATTCTGTATAATGTAAGAAACAAATAGAGAACTCCAAAACTCATTAATCTAACAAAATAATTTCAGAGATATGATAAGTTAATAATCCAACCTCGTTTTATCCAAATTATATCAGAGTACATAACTAGTGTTTGTTTCTGTTTAGATACCATAATAATGCCAAAGCAACACTTGCTAATTTTTATTCAAATAACTCTTGAGCTCTTGTTGAATAATGGCCAAACTGAGGAACCAAACTAAAATGTGAGGGAAACAGGGTGCAATGGTCGGCCTCATTCTTGGCAAGTGGATATATATTATTTGGATTAGCAATGTAACTCAAAATACAAGGGTTTTGTTCTTAAGTTGTATACATTTGTTCTAACTTCTAATGTTTTCTGTATTTTGTTGAGTGTGACTGACATTTCATAGACTACAATTTTGTTGTGACTTGTTTGTTTATTTCCTAATCACTCGACCAGTTGGTTTATGTAATCAGTATTATATAGATAGCACATCATGTTATGTTAAATATCAGAAAAGATGCATAAGTTATATGCGTATCTTATTTCTCTGTGTAATTATTTTATTTTGTGCGCCTATTTGAAGGAATCTTGTTTTGTTATATATATTCTTCCCTTAAATGTCAGGATCCTCCGTGGTCTATTAATGTTTCCAAAAAAAAAAATTCTCAATCACGTTATGATTGTTAACTTTTTCAACAACTTTTTATTAAAAAAATTTAAATATGAAAATAACCGATTTAAACCGAAATCAAACCGGTTAAAACCGAAACGGGTTCGGTTCAAAACCAAACCGAACCGAAATGCTTAATGGTAATACTCGGTTTTCAAAACTGAAAAACCGCGACTACCGGTTTCGGTTATGGCTGGGTCAAAAACCAAACCGAACCATACCATGTGCACCCCTAGTCAAACTAAGACTAAAATCGATTATGAGTTGGATACTACTTGGTATTTGCTAATTTCAGAAATATATTTTATTGCATATCTTGAGAAGTTTTAAAATTGTAACTAAATATTTCCAATTAATGCGTTGGTAGAGCTGTCAAACGGTCCGGGTTAGAGTCAACCCTATCCCTAGTACTATTGAAGAACAAGCCTAAATTCCCAACCATAACTCTAGGCGGGTTAGCTCTGGCGGGTTGGCGGGTCAGTCCTATCTTTTGGTGATTTTTTCTATTGTAAAATCAGAAAAAAAAATAATGGCAGGAAGACTCGAACCTAGGATATGTTGGTCATTATAACAGCAACAAAACCACTGTGCTGCATGGTATTTTGTGTTTACCTTATTTAATTTTTGGTATAATCATATATATTATGTTGATTGTTATTAAAAAGTAAAACCTAGTAAGTTATAACCATCTGACATAAGAACTAAATTTCTCCACTTCTACTACTTCACAACGCACCATCAACCATCTACCTCCCTCATTCTATCCTCTTAGTCTTTCTTATCAACCTCAAAAGCTTAAGAAGAAGAAAAAAAAAGAAAGGGAGGAGTAGAAGAAGAAGAATTTATGATTTTATTTCAAGGGAGTATGAGTCAATCATAATTGTTGCGACTTTTATCTCAAGTTTCATTTTTTTTATAATACAATTTTAGTGTCAATGATGAACTAATTGATTGGTCTATATGATTTCATCTTTTTATTCATTATTTGATAATTCTTTGATATGAGTTCTCATAATCTGTGAAGCAATTGATGATGAATCTAACTAATTAAAGACTTGATTACATGGTTTAAGTATGTATGATTGTAATTGAGTTTTTTTCTTTGTTTAGATCTAAAATTGTTCATTGTAATAATCAATTTTGATTCTTTGAATATAAACTTTCAAACTATTTTGATGTATTGAAGATTAAAATAAATGAAACTTTTGATAAGATTTAGTGACACAGGGTCAGAGGGGGATCACTTCGGAAAAACACCAAAATTAACAAAATCAGTATACATGACGGGTTGGCGGGTAATCCACGGGTTGACCTTAGCCCTGCTTGTTTATTGTTAGGTCTATAAATGACAACCCTAACCCGGCCTGTTTTGCCAACAAGCCAAGCGGGCCGGGTTCAAACAAGTTCGGTTAGGGTCAAGCCATGGGACGGGTTACACATTGACAGCTTTATTCCTTGGTCATATTTGTATTCTTACAAACTCATCCCAGAATACACCTTCTATTGAGTGTCGAAAAGCCAACTTGTTAAAGAGATATGAGTAATCTAATTAGGTGAAACATATTATGTTTCCTTTTGTTAAAGTCTTCTTTGGGATCAAGAAGCCAATAGTTTTACCGTTGGTGAGAAGCTAGATTTTTATTTAATTGTCAGTTGATTACTTGTGTTTGAACTAAAGGAGTATTCATCTTCGATTGATCAAACTTGTTTATTCTAATGCCATTCTCTCCTGTTAAAAGGCCACTCAAGTTTTTGAAGATTTGCTCAATACATATCTAAGTGATTCCGGATCTGTAGGGTAGAACTTTTGATAAATCAATGTGAACAAACTCCGTTCTGTGCGGTTGATCGATAGTGGAATCAAGTTGTTTTGCAGCAGTTACTTTGAAGATTATAATTGAATATTAAAGACTTGAAGGTTTTTCTTTATGGTTCTGATCTTTGTGTGATTTTAAGCAAACTTGATTCTTTGGGATTACACAAGAAGTTTATTTATAAACATCAAACTTGTAGAAGATCGAAAAAATTGTCTGGTTGCATTAAGTTGCTTGGGTAGATCTTATTCATCAATATTAGTTATTTCGATAATCATTGTCTTGGTTTGATCTTTTGACCAAATGAGCTTAATTGATTGAATGGAAGATCATTTGACTCTACTTTATCACTTATCCAAAGATTGATATTGGGTGATTAATAAGCTAGTTGGTTAATAAAGCAGGTTATTCCTTTATTGTTTCGGTTTACGATCCAAAAGAGTTAGTTGCAGAAGTCTTCACAGTGGTGAAGCAACTTAAGATAGTGGACTATATCTTGGGATTTACCTGCATTGGACAGATTGGTTGTAGGTGAAGGGACACTAAAGGATCTGAGTAACTTAGGGTAGTTTACTTAGTCTCAACTATACGAAGTTGCAGTAGTAATTTATGTAGCGGCTTAATTATGAGACTTTCAAAACTGGACTAGGTCCCGGGGGTTTTCTGCCGAACAATTTTTCTCGTTAACAAAATTTTATGTGTTGTGTGATTTACTTTACTTCCGTATTATATTATTTACATTTATAATTAAAGTAAATACACTTGTACGTTAATCTATTCTTGGTAACTATCACGTAGTTAGTTCGAATAGAACTTTGACTATTACCAAGATACACCTTGTTGAAATAGTATATTGGACGTTATTGTTTCGATAAGATTGTACAAGGTGAAGTCTGCATAAGTTGATATCAAAAAGATTATGGTGTAATTGGTACCATCGTCATTTCGGCAATGGATAACCGGAAACTCCGATATTCGTCCGAATCCGTAGCCAAAATTACGGATAAAATCCGAAATAAAATTTTGAATACGGATATCCAAAAAATATATCTGAAATGTTACTTCCAGGGATACGAATATAGAAACAGTGATATCAGTACCCGAAAAAATCCGATCCGAGTACTTTATATAAAAAATATACTTATCTACATATGTACTATGTCTTTCAACTTTTGGGACTTGGAATTTGGATTATGTTTAATTACGTACAATTTCGATTCATTCTCAATTTATTGTCTTATGTTAATTTTGATCTTTTGGATGAATATTTATAATTTAGGGATGTTGGAAATTAAATAAAATGAACTATGACATTATCGGTTTTTGGATCGGATAATTATCCGATATCAGAAAATTAATCTGGATACGGATTTGGAAAAAAATCCTCATATCCGTTCGGATATCGGACGAATACAAATACCATAACATTTTTCGGATACAGATATGTATGTGGTTATATCTGTATCCATATGCAACCGTTGCCACCTTAGTCTGTGTTTAATGCGATCCAACCAAGTAGGACAATGAATTTGAGTTCTCGTGAATCGAGTTTAGCTAACGTATCACCAAGATTTTGGTGGCACCAACAAGATAAAGAATCACTGAATCAGATAATATTGAGTTGAAAAGCAAGATACCGATTGAATCTTTATTTTTTCAAATCATATACGTCGGATAACAAAGTTATTGTTCTGATTTGGTCGAGAAGTATGTTGAACAGGATATTCAGTAGATCCATCTAAGTAACCAGTGTTTCAAAATTTGATAAACAACGCAAGAACTAATCATTTTCATGTGAGAAAATTATCCTCTATAAATTTTAGAGGAACGATGTTGATTAGTTGATTAAGAGGAATACTTGAGATTGATCTTGTATCTACTATTAAAACAAAAAATTAAAAGATTGAATTGATTTCTTAGATAAATTGTTCATAAGAACAATGACTATGGAGTGAGGGAAGTCATTCAAAATGAAGAAGTTGAGCATCAAACATCAAATTTGGTGCTACTTTGAATAGGGGAAATACCTCCTCCCCCAAACTCTTTCATACACTCCTTCAATCGATTTTTTTTAATCTTGGGCTTCTGATCATTTTTTAAGGGAAAATGGGCAATAGAAAGCCCTTAAACTTTACTAAAGCATTACCTCATTCAAATTCATGATTGATGAAATACACATTGAAAGAGAATTTGAATCCCACCATCCAGTTATATTCGCATGCATGACGATGGCATAAATTTTGAGCTAGAATATTAACATGTTTAGGGACATAAACAAATCTAAAAAAAATGTCTTTGATTTGTAGCACAAGAGAATTAATGCTTCAAGGGATATCTCCAGAATCTCCCAAAATGCCTTTCGTCATGTTGCAGTATCTCATTCAATAATGAACTTGACAATGTTTAATCTTTGAGCCAAACCCAACCCTAGAAGAACTGCTCTTGTTTCTTCAATAAGTAAGTAACATCGAACATGTTAGAACCGCTTCCAATATGAAAACCTAAATGATCACCCTGACCAATGACTCATGCTTCTCCTTAATTTGGGACAAAGGCAACATCCACATTAATTTTAATAAAAGAAGTAGATGGAGGTTCCCATTTTGCACAAGAATTCCTAAAAGGTTTTGTCCATTTGAGCTTGGTTCTGTCCATTTGAGCTTGACACTTCAGGGATACAAAGATTAAAATCCATAAAAGCTTTTTCAATAATTTTCCCAACAGAGAAATGAGCATTCACAAAAATTATATTATTCCTCATTTTCCATAAAAGGCAAAAACACATAGCAAACTTCAACCCGTCAGAATCTTCCATCCATTTAATTAAGATAATTTTAATATCTTCAACATCTGCATTGAGAGAAAAAACCATAGTTCTATTGTTAAAAACAATTTATCCCAAGGACAATTAAAAGAAAATGAATGGATTCCACCTTTTGATACACAAAGTACATCTTTGATCAATATGCGTATTGAATCTGCCGATGTTCAACTTAACTGGAAAGCCATTATGATCACTTTCCAACCCAAAAATCAATTTTTTGGAATAACCATTTTATTGAAGTTCCAAAACTTCCTCCAGGGAAATTCATTGAAAGCCGAAGAAGTATGAGTATTACTTGAGATAGTCTAGTAATAAGATTTAGCAGAAAAATTTCCATATATACCTGGAGACCAAATCAACTTATCTTCGGCATCATTAGCAGAAATGTAGATATCTTTGACAACATTCACCAAATTTTTCATCAAGATATCTTCAAGAAAATTTTCATTCCATCTATTACTGCTTGGATCAATCAAATCAGATACCCACTGAATATTTTCCGGGAAGATCTGACATGGTAATAAGGTGTTTTAGTTGGTTTGGAACCCATGACTCCTGCCATATATTTATGTCATTTCCCTTAGGAATTTTCCAAAAGATCTTATTTTCAAAAATGGATCTTATCTCTATTAAACTATTCCAAAAAACAGATGAGCTTTTTTTATTTGCCTCTATGCTCCAGAGAGATTACCACTTAAGATATTTTGTAAAAGAATTTGACCCCAAATAATATTTTTTTTTCCAAGAATCTCCAGGTCAATTTGCAGATAAGAGATTTATTCACGAATTTCATACTACGAATACCTAAACCTCCAAACTGTTGCTCCATACAAATTTTACCCCAGTTGATGAAATGTGTTTTCCTAATGTCAGCAGAATGCCCCCACCAAAAATTATGCTGGATCTTTTGAATCAACAGTAAAGTTCCTTTTGGAAATATGCATAAACACATGAAAAAGATAAGAATTGAAGATAAAACTGTTTTAGACAGAACTGTCCACCCTGCAGGACAAGGTTTGAAAAAACGAAAAAAATTTCGAGAAAACGATCAAGCCCATGCAGCGTGCATATGAGGATCACCGATATTCGTGTCTAAAAAACACCGATAAATAAGAAAAAATGGTGTTATTTAGACATGTTACCACCTTTTTCACGCACGTTATAATCGCTTTTCTAAAATTGATTATACGCTTTTTTTCTTCTAAATAATATTTTAACATAAGGTTCTTTAACCGTTTTTTCTGTTTTCACGCCCGATATAAACGGTTTTTTTCAAGAAAAAAAAAAGTTAGAGAAATTCTTACGCAATTTTTTTTCAAACTTACAACTACATATTTAAAAATAATACAAAGGTACCCTATACCTACAGGATTATAGACTTCAAATTTCAAAAACTTATGACAATTAAACTAGTGATTGAAGTTTAAAATTTTAAACAAACCAGCTTGTACCAACACTCTTTTTCGACTTATTCAAGTATTATATATTTTCTCGGTGAGCCCTAGTTGATTCCTCCTCATCCTCATACTGGTTCTCGTAATGCATCTAGTTATTTTTATTGATATTGTCGTCATCATCATAACCATAGTCTTCTTCTCCATCATCATTACGATTATTTACTTCATTATTGATAGTAATATAGAAATTATATTTTTCGTTAATTTCTCGGATATCTTGGTCTGAACGAACGATATTGTAATGAGAATTGTATATGGGATTTGCATTTTCATAACCCTGTGTATATAGCCAATGATAGATTACCAAAGTCGTAAATAAATTTACTCGACGGTAATGTGATCATAGAAGTGGTAAAAAATGATTCGTTCACTCGGACTTGTGAAGATCTGATCTTAGACCTAATTCTAATTTTAATATAGCAAAAATATACAAAAGTTGGTAGCAATATTAAGGATAACTAGGACTCAGGATTCCACCATTAATCGTATTTAAGTGATGCATATAATGATTATTAACAATTCTAGCTCTTTTTATTGACTCTGTTTCTTTGCCAAAAGTAGATTCCTAAAACATTAATTGTATTATCA
This sequence comes from Papaver californicum, assembly GCA_023531435.1. Taxonomy (NCBI): domain Eukaryota; kingdom Viridiplantae; phylum Streptophyta; class Magnoliopsida; order Ranunculales; family Papaveraceae; genus Papaver; species Papaver californicum. The sequence continues at coordinate 950,863 of JAJJMC010010050.1, forward strand.
TAAACATGATGCATCAAAAGCTCTAAGTCTAAGCATACACCATCAAACAAAATCACAACTACAGTAAAACTTCGATAAATTAATAGCTTGGGAGTGGTCAATTCTATCAATTTAGCGAAGTATTAATTTATCGATAAATTAATTAGTTCTTAATATATTAAAACATACCAAATCTTAGTTTAAAAAATAAATGTCTATATCATTTTTTATAATAACAAATATCTTTTGATTTTATTTTCATTTCAAATTATTTTTTAATATTTTATGCTATAATATAAAATAATATATTGCATATTATGTGTCTAAATATATATACTTTTTTGTTTAAGTTAAAAAAATAAGGAAGAACAACACAACAAAATCACTCCAAGACTTCTCAAAAGATTAAAAAATATAGAGATGAAGTCCAATGTTATATAAATGTGAACAACAAAAAAACAACTATTGGTTCCTATTTTAATAAGGCACCATAATTTAGTGCTATTATACTGATTATTAATTTATATATTAGTTGGGCCTTATTGAAAACATAAATTTTTTATTATCTTATAAATTTAGTGGGGCTATTAATTTAGCACACTGGCCAAATCGGGACTGGTAAAAAATATTAATTTAAGGAAGTTATTAATTTATCGCGGATTAATTTAACGAAGTTCTACAGTGATTATTAAAAATCATAATTAAATTAAAATCAATGCAAAAGTCATACAAAATAAAAAATAATTACAATTCATTCATGAAATATGGCTTTCTCCATTGTCCCAGTGTTGGGGTTTAGCTCATCATGCTCAAAACACTCTCAAAAGATAAATACATAGCTCAAAAGTGTTGAGAAGAAGAAAAATACAAGAAAGAACTGACCAATAGAGTCATAGAAACATTAAAATCTTTTAATGAATAAACGACCGCATTGATGCGCTTTAAAAGAATCACAGGATTTCTTTGAATTAAAAGTACCAACTGTCGCAGGTACTATTCACAAAACCGTGGCAATAACTCTTGAGTATGAAAGTTTTTCCATAGTTATTAATGACAGTTTACCCTATTGCAACAGTTTCTTTATCTTCTTCTTCTTCTCTTCCGGCAGTAGCAGCAGCAAAATTGAAACTTGATTATTTTTTTCTCGTGATTCTGGCTAAGCCAGCTTCCACCTAAACTTTTTAATCAACTCCATATTTATAGTAGAACACCCAACAGCCCAAATCTTCTCTTGAATCTTTACTTTTAATGAAGAAAATCTCGGCAGTTAATAAAACCTGAGAATATCTTTTGTTTTTTCTCCAAAAATAACTCTTGGCAGATTACACAATCAAATATTTGGTGATATTGTTTCCCTAGTCCTGTCAATCGATATTGAACTAAATAGAAACAAAATCAACAACTGAATCTCATGAATCTCGTAATACAGGGATGAAAATATCACACGTGAACCAAAATGGGATTTTCTTACCTATTTTGAGTCTTTAAATCTTGTACAATTCTTCTTGATATGGCAAGTATATATTCTTATCTTAAAGGGTCGAAGATAACCTAAAAATCTCCTTTCCCATGTCACATATTTAATAGTTAGCGAGACTAAATTTTCCCGCCAAGTCTCATATTTAAACTTTGAGAAAGAGGTGCCCTTATCCAACTGCTTGGGTGCCTTTAAAAAATGTTCGGGTGCCTTTATCAATTTTGATGGGTGTCTTTAACACTTTTTAAGACCATTTTTCCGCAATTGTATATTCCACAAAAATACCTACAAATAATCAAAATAACATTATTAGTACAAAAATTGAGTAAAAGCAATATAAATATGAGCTCAAATAAGACACAAAATTATATCTATCAAATACCTTTAAACTTATTATTTGCTCTCGAGCAAATTTAATCTAAAAATTAAAATCCTAACTTACTTTCGCAGGCATCGCGATTGCATTTATAGCATTGCAACAAAATTTTAAACCCCTGGGTGTCCCTAGTGGACGAGTTTTGTCTCGTGAGGGTTTACAAGAGATATACCCACAAAACCTTTTACTCCAAACCCTAGCTACTTGTGAAAGATTGAGGGTAGACACTAAAAATGTAATTTAGTTGGTTACTAAATTCTTCAGCGATGAGAATCATTACTCTATATGAGTCCAATTGTTGTACACGAGTTTGCACTCAAGCGTACTAAAATTCATATATAAGAAAACAAAGCACTACTCAGAAAGTCGTACAATGGACCACGATAATCATAATCTAACAAACCACAATCACATGAATAGATTAAGAAGATGAAAATGGAGATAGAAGTGTACGCATGTTGACTAAGGTGAACGGTGTTTCCCAGAATATTTGTATGAACATCGTGCCAAGATAAACCCTAATGGATTGAGATACGCACCCACTGGTCTGAATCCTAATTCTAGCATCAACTCAGCCGGTATATACAAGGGCACCAGCGGTCGATTTATTGAATATATACAAAAAAAAGTATTGGATGTATTCACAATATGATTGGATCATTTGAATCCAAGCGCATGCTGCTTTCAGCATATTACATGATAGTTCACATGGATCCTGCGTTCCACGCTTGCTTAGGCGACGGAGACAGGGAGAACACATACATATTGTTATCCAAGTGTCAATAATTGATTATTTTTTTAATTTATTGGTCAATTCAATTAAAATAATGGGGTTTGATCTCAATCACTCTACTTCATCCTAGCGGCGACAACAAGGCGATACTAGTGCCCATCAAATCACTTAGAGAAACACAAAAATTTGCAAAAAATAAAAACAAAACGTGATATGGTGATGACTCCGAGATATGGTGACGACTATCATGTTATTTCTAACACCTGAGCTTTGTCCTTTTATGAATAGACCATTAGATGGGCACACCAATTCCTATTGACAAGAATTTTGTTTTCATCTACCTAGAATGGTTAGTGTCATCCTTAATTATTCACAAGTTTCTAAATTTTGGAACTTTTGGTACAACTAAAATTTTTAATTTTTTTTCTCCCTTACCCCCAAACTTAAACTGAACATAGTTCTCAATGTTCTAAAGATAAATGAATGCATGAACAAGGAGAAATATTGAGCAAAGTAAAAGAGATAGGGAAAGATATTACCAGCACCGTGTACCAAAAACATATGGGTTGCCTCACATAGAGCACTAAGTTTAAAGTCTTCGGCCAGACCAAGAAAGGATTAGTCATAATTTACGAATAATATAACAATAGTCTGAATAATTGCGGATCCTTGAAGTCAATCGGATTTGACTCACTTAGTTGACCATAATCGAACAAATGGAAGTGGTGGTCATTCTTAAGAAAAAGTGTCAATTTAAACTTCCTGAAATATTTATGTTTGGTTCCAAAGTTTACGAATTTACATATATGAACTTCAGATGTTCCCACATTTAGTAGAAAAGTATTTAGTAGGAAAACAAAGTCAATGATGGTATTATGGTCTGTGTAAACCATATCAACAGGATGACAGGTTTCTAACAACTGAATTTCTTTTTTGGACATAATCAGGCTCGGGGAAAAGTGTATGAAAATAATCTCTTAAAATTTTAGAGGCACATATGTCAAGTACCAAGTAAGGGATTTTAATCATGGATACTTGAAAATCACAAAAATCATTGGTACCCCCAAACTTAGAGTGGACATTACTCTAAGATGGACAAAAAACTATAGGTTGGGTTCTAATGTCCCTAAGCTTAGATTCTTCTGAGGACTGGTTACTCAAATGATCCAACAGAACATCATCATCAAAACCATTCCTAGAAGCCTCTAAATCAGTGATCCCAAGAGGTTCATCACATTCATATAATGGATTGTTAAACACAGTGCTTTGTAAATGATCATGAATAGTCCTACGGTTTATGACAATATCCTCATTCATATTTAAAATCTCTACAATTCTATCATCTTCATCAGAAACTATTATTGTCTTCATAATAACAAGGAATTATTTCACCGTCTATAACAATGGGATCTCTAGTTAATCTCTTTCATCTTGAATAGGTAAATAATTATCAAAATTATTAAAATTGGAACTAGAAACATCATTATTATCATGAAGCTCAATTGGTGTAAAAATTTCCTAATCATTGTGACTACAAATTTCAAATTCTTCATCACTACTATCCTCATCTTTATAACGACATGAAGATGATCAAACCTTATTTAAACAAGTAATGTCTTTAATTCTAACCTCGTCTTCTAGATTAGGTAAATATTTGTTATTATTATCAAACGTAAAATTGGAAACACTATTTTGGAAATTAAATTCATCTTGAGCAATATTAGCAGTTAACTGTTCTTCTTCTTCAACTTCATCTAAATATGTTTTAAGTTCACTGAGAGCGGTTTTTAAAGCTGCAAGTTCTCTATTCTGATCTAATAACTCTTCATAAAATTTCTTTCATTAACATTTTACTCCTATGTGTCGACTCATTTAACTGCTTCATTAAATCCTAAAAGCATGGAGAACACACATTATGATTATTATAGTATTGCTCATTTACACATTCGTACGATTGGTGAGTGTGCGAATAGTAATTGGGATCACTATGATATAAACCATAACCTTCAGAAGGCTGGTAGTGGTCCCAAGTACTATCTACACTAGAGTCATAGTACGGATAGTTCCCATTTTAAAATTCATGTCGATATTCATTGTAATTGTCCCCATAATACCAGTTCGACATTTTATTTTTATTTTAAAAGTGCACGTACAAATGCAGGTTCGATTAAAATAGGTAGGCTTAGGTTACTTCAACAAAATATACCTACAGTTAAAGACTGGTCAAAGGTACAAGGCTGAGGCGTGTGGTGTTTTGGTTGATAACGCCTAGAGGGTTCACCGTAGTATCCCACAAGTTTTTCTTAAAATCGGTGTCGGAAGATGCAATTGGCGTGTGCACTTGTGTTTTTTTTATATACAAAATAAAATACTAAAAACAAGCAAGTAAACAAAATATACAAGTCCAAAAAGGAAATAAGGAAAATAAAAACTAAAAAAAATAAATAAAATCTAAATAAGAAATAAAATCTTGGATTTCTGCACTTTTTTAGGCAAGTCCAACTTTTCACCTTTAGTTTCAAGTAAAACATGCACACCAAAAACAAGAATACCCAAAGACGTAAAATAGAAGAAAAAAAAATACTACTAAAATCTAAAACTAAACCTAAAAAAATAAATCTAAAACTCTAAACCTAAAAACAAGTTCGTGTCGGTGGCGCCAATAATTGATGTGGCTGTAGAAAGTGGTAAAAAGAGATTTGTTCACTCGGACTTGTAAAGATTTGATCTTAGACCTAATTCTAATTTTAATCTAGCAAAAATATACAAAAGTTGCTAGCAATATTAAGGATAAATGGGACTCAGGATTCCATCATTAGTCACATTTAAGTGATGCATATAATGATTCTTAACAATTGTAGCGCTTTTTATTCACTCATTTCCATTGGTATTGGTGGTCTCTATTGAAATTTTGATTTTTTGACACCTATGAGGTTAATTTCAGTAGTAAGCTCAATATCTGATAAAGCCATTTTCTTCTAATCTATCCCTAGAAAACAAAACAAGTGGTTTACTTTGAACATTATCCTACCAAAACCATTCCCATATCATATTTGCTTCAACTTGCAGTTTGGCAGATGGAGTCAGTGAAGTATTTGAATGAATAACAACAGTTCTCTCCGCTCATTACATTTGTGAGATTGTCCTGTTTTAACGTTACTCCCGGATTTAAGATCGTCTACTTCGACATAATCGACTTCATACGTACATAAGGGGCACACATAAGAGGTGGGCCCGTCCTCCAAAGAAAAATATAGGGTCATATTTATGGGTTTCGTTGTGAATGAATGGTTTTTGTGTAGTTTAAAATCACGGTTCAATAAGATTTTTTGAATAAATAATGCATTAAGAGATGCATAGAAGTACATGTGGCATGATTTCAATCATTACAGACAAATGTCATTCTTACATTAACTGTTACGCCGAACTGTTACAGGCTAACTGTTACGATGTTCATATCCACGACGACCGATTCTGAAGTAACTGAAAATCCACGAAGAACATCGACCAGTATCGTTCGATATGGGCATGAACATCGAACGATTCTGGGTCGAGCAGAAACTATACATTTCTCAAAATCGTTCGATATGATGTCGGTTATACATCCGGTATTGCCATGAGTACAAAGCAATGCCGGATGATGGTTCCTCTTCTAGGTATTTTTGTACATCATAGAATATGGCGTCTTCCATGTACGCTTCTTCCGTACCAAAAGGGTTAGTTTTGTCTCAATATTTGTCGTTTGTGATTCATTGTTTTAACTTTTTCATGATTTGAACACCTGTTTGTTGAGTTGGGAATTAATTTAACTTGCTTTCATAGACGATCGGCCTAGGTTGAGCTGACAACGGCTAGTTCCATATAACAACTATAAAATAGTTCTATATATTCAACTATTTCCACTTCCCAAATCACACCTTCTCATTTTCTTCATATTCTTGGCTTGGATCTTCAAAATCATAGTAAGGTTCATATTCTTGAGTTTTGGTTAAAAACTCTTGATTATCTAGAAAATCATCCATCTCAGGATCATTGTTTTGTTGTATGACACTAATTAATCTAGGGCACTCTAGGCATTATAAAAAATAGTAGCATAAGGGGCTTTTGAGGTTTTTACAAGATGACAAAATATTTTTGAACCATTTCCATTGGTATTGGTGGTGTCTGTTGAAATTTCGTTCCTAAAAGATTAATTGTACATCATAAGCATAGCGCATCAAAAGCTCTAAGTCTAATCATTCACCATCAAACAAAATCACAACTAATTAGTAAAAATCATAATTCAATTAAAATCAATGCAAAAGTCATAAAAAAATAAAAAATAATTACAATTCATTCATGAAATATGGCTTTCTCCATTGTCCTAATGTTGGGGTTTAGCTCATCATGCTCAAAACACTCTCAAAAGATAAATACATAGTTAAAAAGTGTTGAGAAGAAGAAAAATACAAGAAAGAACTGACCAACAGAGTCGTAGAAACATTAAAATCTTTTAATAAATAAACGACCGCTTTGATGCGCTTTAAAAGAATCACAGGCTTTCTTCATCAAACTGTGGCAATAACTCTTGAGTATGAAAGTTTTTTCCATAGTTATTAATGACAGTTTACTCTATAGCAACGGTTTCTTCATCTTCTTCTTCTTCTCTTCCGGCAGCAGCAGCAGAATTGAAACTTGATTTTTTTTTTTCTCGTGATTCTGGCTAAGCCAGCTTCCACCTAAACTTTTTAATCAACTCCATATTTATAGTAGAACACCCAACAACCCAAATCTTCTCTTGAATCTTTACTTTTAATGAAGAAAATCTCGGCAGTTAATAAAACCTGAGAATATCTTTTGTTTTTTTCTCCAAAAATAACTCTTGGCAGATTACACAATCAAATATTTGGTGATATTGTTTCCCTAGTCCTGTCAATCGATATTGAACTAAATAGAAACAAAATCAACAACTGAATCTCATGAATCTCGTAATACAGGGATGAAAATATCACACGTGAACATGGGATTTTCTTGCCTATTTTGACTCTTTAAATCTTGTACAATTCTTCTTGATATGGCAAGTATATATTCTTGTCTTAAAGGGTCGAAGATAACCCAAAAATCTCTCTTCCCACATCACAAATTTGATAGTTAGCAAGAATAAATTTTCCCGTCAAATCTCATTTTTATTTTTGAAAAAGAGGTGCCCTTATCCAACTGCATGTGTGCCTTTAACAAATGTTCGGGTGCCTTTATCAATTTTGATGGGTACCTTTAACACTTTTTAAGCCTGTTTTTTCACAATTGTACATTCCACAAAAGTACCTACAAATAATCAAACCAACATTATTAGTACGAAAATTGAGTAAAAGCAATATAAATATGAGATCAAATAAGACACTAAATTTTTCTATCAGCCGGTAACCTTTGATATGGATTTCAACATCTGGATCGTGCCACTCGTATGGTGGAGGGAGAGGCTTTCGATTATTAGTCGCTTCCTTTTCCAACGTATTTAATCAATGTTCCTCTTGAGGTAAAAATAGTGTTTCGTCATCCCCCGCTATCCATACAAGCATATTGTCATCCCTCAATAGACTATGAACGTCGGGGACATCGATGTTATGTTGTTTTTCTTTAGATTTGGTACCCAACATTTCTAAAATTAAGGGATGGTACATGGACCGTCAGTTGGATGTCAAAGTCTCCAGTTGACCAATATTTATTTTATTTTTTCTAATTACCATTTAAAAAATAATGACTTTACGAATTTACCCTTCCATGGAAACCCTTATCTTCTTCCTCTTTTTTTTCTATTTTAACTGTGACCGAAAACTGATCAAAAAGAAGTAGTTGATTCCTAGTTGATTCCTAGCTTGAAGTTTAAAACTTAAACAAATCAGCTTGTACCGACACTCTTTTTTGACTTATTTAAGTATTATCTATTTTTTTGGTGATTCCTAGTTGATTCCTCATCCTTCTCCTCCTCCTCCTCCTCATCATCATCATCATACTGGTTCCCATAATGGATCTGGCTGTCTTTATTAGCATTATCGTCATCATCATAACCAAAGTTTTCTTCTTCATCATCATTATGATTATCTACTTCATTATTGACATTAACATTAGAATTATATTCTTCGTCAATTCCACGGATATCTTGGTTTAAATGATCGACATCGTAATGAGAATTGTATATGATATTTTCATTTTTACAACCTTGTGTATTGTCTCCAAACGATAGATTACCAAAGTCGTAAACAAAGTTACTCGCCGGTAACCTTTGATATGGATTTCAACTTTTGGATCCTGCCATTCGTATATGGTATAGGGAGAGGTTTTGGATTATTAGTCGCTTCCTCTTCCAATGTATTTAACCAACGTTCTTCTGGAGGTAAATCGGTGTTTCGTCATCCATGTTATCTAGTCAAGTATATTGTCATCCCTCAATAGACTATGAACGTCGTGGACATTGATGTTATGTCGAATTGGTTTACCTTGAACACCCAGATTTGGTACCCAACATTCCTAAAATTAAGGGATGGTACCTGGACCGTCAGTTGACTGTCAAAAGTCTTCAGTTGACCAATATTTATTTTATTATCTCTAACAACCATTAAAAAATTAATAGTTTTATAAATTTACCCCTCTATGAAAACCCTTATCTTCTTTCTCCTTTTTTTTATTATAATTGTGACAGAAAATTGATCAGAAGGAAGTAGTTGATTAAATCAATAACAAATCGTTTTCGTTACTATTGTTGTCAATTTTTAATGAAGAATCCTTGTTATTTCCTTTACCATCTTTTTGGTTGATAGCTTAATTACTTATAAGCAAGCAATTTACCAGTCAAGGTTATCAATAATTTCGACTCTTGAGCGGATAAAACTGAAAAGAAGAAAAAAAAATCAACAACAAGGACGGATTCTCATTCCTTTCTTTTATCTTCTCATAATCAAATATTGGTGCAGAATTTATAACAACTTGAAATTGGTAAGTATAAACTAAGCAAAATGAAAACTCAAAACAATTAACAAGAAATTTGGTCGTTTATTATTATTTTACTAAAATCACCCACCAATACATGATTGAAAACTATTTTTTTTTAAAACTAATTTTTCTAGGATTTATGTTTAAAATCAATGGAGATTAATGTAGGTTTTTGTTTGTGGTGTTCTTGATCAGGAAATCTGAGCGAAAAAGGAAGAGGAAAATGAAGGTAGTTGTAGATTTCACTTACTGTGAGAGATTGGAGGACAATGAGCGATGGTCTGGGTTTTTATGTTTCTGGCGTAAGAGAAAAATATGAAATGGTGATAGAAGGGTAAGAAGAAGAGAAAATAAGAAGTATTGATTCTATATAATGTTTATTTCTCCTCTTGTAATTTTAAAATGACTAATTCTTACCGAAGGGAGATAAAATGACGGTGCCAATCTTTTTGTTTCTCCTTATTCACTAGTATTACTCTTCCAAATCCATTATTGGCCTCTGCTATGTGTCCACAAATTTTTTTTCTAGGTGTCTACTTTCTAGCTAGGTGATCATTATGTGTGTATGAAATGTTGTCGGTAACTACAATGTATTGCTATAGTTCACGGAATAATGGTTATGAATGTTACTAAATATCCATAAATTTATATGTAAAAAATCCAAAAACAAAGAAATAAATGATAAAATATAAATAAAGAAAACGTAGTAACAATGTTATTTAGACCCGCTATAACCGTTTTTACGTATGTTAAAACCGTTGGGTACGAATTTTATATTTTAATGTATTTTTTCTGTTTAACCGTTATCACACCCGTTATTTAAAAAAAAAACCCTAAATAACGCTCTTTTTTGCTCAAAACGTGCTCACACCTGTTAAAACGCGTTGACCCATCCGGTGCCCCATTTTTTCAAACCTTGCTTATATCTTCTCATCATCAAATACTGATGACGGATTGACAACCACGTGAAATTGGTAAGTATAAACTAAGAAAAGTGAAAACTCAAAACAATTAACAAGAAACACTTGGTCTTTTATTATTATTTTACTAAAATCACCCACCAATACATGATTGAAAACTAGAGTTTTTTTTAACTAATTTCTTGCCCAAAATTTTTAGGATTTATATTAAAATCAACGGAGAGTGATGTTGATTTTTGTTTTTGGTGCTCTTGTGGGGAAATCTGAGCAAAAAAAAAAGACAAGAACGAAAATAGTTGCAGATTTCACTTACTGTGAGAGACTGAAGGAGAAGAAGCTAATAGTCAATTGTGTCTTTATATTTCTGGCGCAAAAGGAAAAAGATGAAATAGTGATAAAGGGGTAATACACATAGAAGAAGAGGTATTGATTATATACAATGCTCATTTATCCTCTTTTCCTTTTAAAGGACTAATTCATACCGAAGAGAAAGAAAATAACAATACCGAATTATTTGTTTCTCCTTATTCACTAGTATTGCTCTTCCAAATCACTTATTGACCCTTGCATTGTGTCCACAGAGAGAAAATTTTAGGTGTTTACTTTCTAGCTAAATGATCATTATGATGTATGAAATGTTGTCGGTAACTACAATGTATTGTTATAGGTCACGGACTCATGGTCTCGAATCTTATTAAATATCCATAAATTTTTATGTAAAAAACCAAAAAAAAATCAAAATAAATAAATAAACAAGTAACAACGTTATTTAGATCCGTTATAACCGTTTTCTCTCATGTTAAAACCGTTTGATAGGTATTTCAAATTATAATATTTATTTATCCGTTATCACACCCGTTATTTTCAAAAAAAGGTCAACAAAGCGTGTTTTTTGCACAAAACGTGCTCACAACTGTCAAAATGCGTTTGTGACCCGTTTTTTAGACTTTGCTGAAGGATTCAAGAAATGTTGCCTCCATCAGATAACTTAGAGTTAAATTTCTTAGTGAGAAAATCAAAACTTGATATCTTATAATCAGATTCAAAGGGATAAAAACCTAAATACCCATCATCATTCTTCATTTCTTTGGATAGCAGGTTCAAGTAATGAGAAAATGATTGAAATTGTGGCAACTAAATGTTGGATGATATGGAAAGAGAGGTGTCTGAGAATTTTTCAGAAAAAATCCAAGTCAAGCCTGCAGTCATCTCTAGCTATCCAAAAACACCTCATTTTCTGGTCACTTCCTAATATTGTCCGTTCTGACTTGATAGGTCAGCCTAAAGAAGCTAAAAGAGAGTTATCCAACAATAAAAAACGGAAGGCACCTTTTGAATAAAAAAAACTTAATATGGATGCTTCATGGAAAGATTTTAACTCTGCTGCAGGTTATGGCTTAAATTTTAGAATCGATGCAGGTACAACTATCAAAGCTAGAGCTGGGACCATCTATGCAGCCAATTCAGAAGAGGTAAAAGCTTTAGCTTTTCTTGAAACTGCATTTTGAGGAAAAAAACATGGAGTTTACATATTATGGGTGGAGGGAGATTGCCAACGTATAATCGATTTTTGCAACATGAAAAGGAAATGAAGTTAAGTAAAAAAACCAAGCTATCATTACTGAAGCTCTACGGATATTATAGACTTGCAAGAATTTTTTGAGATTACTTTCTGTCCATAGAAATGGAAACATGGTGGCAAACAAGCTAGCTAAAGATGCAAGAAAACAGGGCTACTATAAATAACTTTGGAATATTATGCCAGACTTTATATTGTTTTCGCTTAATGTAGATAGGAATGGTTTAGTTTCTACTTCCTATAACTTTGCTCACTTTCAATTTTTTCACCAAGAACATAATCTGTTGGAGGGGTCTCATATCGCAGGCGATTATGCCAGAATAGGAACAACCAACATTTTGGAGACTTCGATGTAGTTTACCTTTTGTTTTATAATATGATCAATTCACAAAAAAGAAAAAAAAAATCTTTGACCCTAAGTTCTTTTTAGTTCACTATTTCGTTTACTGGAATGAATAGAATACTTTGAGTAATTAATCATATGTCCAGAAAGATTAGCATAAGTGGTTAGGATTTCCTTCAGATTCTTCACATTAGTTTCTCCAAATAAGAACAAGTCATCTGCAAGCATTAGATGGCTTATTGTTGCAACCGTTCTATTTATTTTAAAACCTTGACATAAACCTTGTTCTTCATAATGTTTCATTAGCATGGATAATCCTTGTTGACAAATAATGAATAAGGTTGGAGACAATGGACATCCTTAACGAATTCTCCTTTCACTTCTAAATAATCCTTGAAACCCACCATTAAGGTTTATAGAAAAAGAAGCAGTTGTTACACATTTCATAATCAAAAGTTGATCATTACCCACCCAAACTTTCTTCTCTTTTTTTTATTATTTTTAAATGTTTAAATATGTAACTTGCTTATTTATAAAATGAAACACAAATATATACAACCCTGGTGCACCAAACTCTAACTGTCGATTAACTTTGCAAAAAAAAAAATACTCCCTCGGTTTCTCTAAAATTGAACTATTTATTTAAAATTTTGTTTTAAAAAAAAATGAGTTATGTTATTAAACAAGACAATATTTCTAAAGTTTAATTTGATAGTCATATTTATATTCGTTATGTAGGTGTTTTAGAATGCTTTTTAACGACACAAAGTTTACATATATATGTGGCATAGTTTAAGAGATATATCATTTCTAAATTTTACTATTTTATTATCTTAAAAATATAATTGGAAAAAATAACTAAATGTGTCTCTTTTCTTTTTTCTTTAAAAATTGTGCAAACTTAAAATAGCTCAATTTTTAAGAAACAGAGGGAGTAGAAAAAAAAAAAAAGAGATAGATGATGGGACCTTTTCTGCCATGTAAATTATAGAAAAAATTCGAGTACAAGTCATAAACTGTTATAAGTTGGTATAATTGTAGATAACCACCTTAGTGGGACCCATTCTAGTACGTGAAAGACACGTATATATACACCTGTTAAATTTATGTTTACACTAATCTATACAGTGTAATGGTTATCCTAGATTTGTTAGGCTATAAGTATCCCATGGAGTCGACGTAATTAGATAGAGAAGCTAAGCTTTCAACGAAAATAATAAAGCCCCCCATTTCTCTTCTGTCTCTCACTTGTTGTTCTCATTTTATTTTGTTTGTCACCAACCAATTCATGTAAACCTAACGAGAGAGATATACTACTCAAAACAAGTACTTCTTCAATTGATGTCCGAGTCGTTAAAATTGGTGTGAATAATATAAAACGTTATCAGCATAAAATTATTCTACGACAATCGGTATAAGGGTTGGTAATACAGAAAAGGATAATTCTCTTTTATCTTAATCTTTTTAATTTAACTGTTTCTAAATAATTATATACTCTTTATATATATATATATATAATTTGTTTTCCTATTTTATTAAAACTTGTTAAAGTAAAAACAAATGTTTTGGAAAGAAGTTAGACTTCTACCCCGCTTTATATATATATATATATATATATATATATATATATATATATATATATATATTGTTAGCCGTATAAAATTGTTGCGGTATAACAAAAGATATCCAAATAGGTACGTATTTAAAATAAATTCATATTTGCAATGTTATTTGATTTCCGTATTTAACCAAATGTTTAAGTTTTGTGGCATTTGTTATTTTCCTCATTAATTGAATAATAAAAGGTTTTCCGCATTATTTTTGGATGGCGTTGAAAAATAATTTCCTTCGTTGTTTCGCCATTGATTTTTGCGGCATATAATTGGGCTTGAATTTAGTGAGAAAATATATGTATCGTATAAATGTTACGACGGGCAATAAAGAGAGCGGCAAATTTTTGCGCCCCTATGTATTTCCACTAGCTTTACGATATGCATAATATATGGTCTTTTATATCGATGAGCTTTAAAAAGCTAGTGTATAAATGCACATTGTATATGTTGTGATAACAATAAAGAGAGTTGCGTATTTTAACCGCGCCTTGTAGATATACAAACGTCAAACGATAATGAATATTGCATTTCTTTAAATGATATTAAGTGTTAATATCTAGTCTTCTCGTCGCCTAAGCTATTATCGAAATCACAAATTTGGTGAATTAAATTTGCATCAGTGCCTATGCAAATAAATCTACTTGTGAAAAATTAATAGACACGATAAATAAGGAAAATACAAAATATGGTAAGTATATTTAAATATGGAAACCACAATGAGTTTTTCGGGTTTATGGACCTGATAAGCACTGTGCCACTAGAAGTGGAGAAATACAGAACGATATCATAATAATTGGTTGAATAAGCCATCTTTGAACATGGTCGAGTTCTGCTATCGTTGTGGCATAAAAGACACAGTATATGCGCCTAAAGTGTCGTCATTACTGTTAATTTCTCTGTCATCTTGGAAGGATTGGGGCTGATATCGAGATAGTGTATATATGTTCACATAATTTATTTTACAGTTTACCGTGGATTTTGCATGGAAATGTAAATTCTTAAATTTATTCCAGATGGACAATTATCTCTCTTGGGTCACGTGTTATCCTGTCAGTATCCAGTTACTACCTTGATAGGTAGAGTAACGCGGAACTGAAAGTTATGTCGATGAGACATTCCCTCCTGAGGATCAGGGGGAGAATCGTCGACGGTATTGGTTAATTCCAATTGTGTCTCATCTAAATTCTCACACCAATAAATGCCTAAGGTGTTGGAGACTCCGTTGCTAGATTTAACAGGAGTACGCTAGCGTGATTCGGCTTAAATAAAGTCCTTGCAAGTCATGCCATGGAATCCCAGTGATCGTTTCGTCTGTAAATATGCCTACAAGCATAGACGAAAGCCTTTTATATGATATATGTCAATCTAATAAGATAACGTCCATATTCTCTTTGATCTATGAGTTGATATCTCCTGACGAGGGCATATCCATAAGATTTATGCTGATATCTCATGAGGGAAAATATCCGCATATTAAAATTTGGTATCAATGGATTAGAATATCCTCATACTATAAAGAATAATGTAAGATCGTTATTAACTGATTATTAACTGGTTGTAGATAATGTTCAGAGTAACTACTGAAATCATTGTGGATAACTATCCCCTTTGCAAAGGAATTATCGATAAAGTTTAGATGATTGGCAAATATGGATCGAGATCTATATTGAGCTATTTTCTCATTTGTATGTTAGGACCTTAGTCCTAGCATCAGTTACAAATTTTATGTTTATCAGAAAGTGTGATGAGAAAATTAAGATCGCTTGTTATATTGCACCACCCTTGACAATGAGTTTCCACAAACACTTAATCAGGTTGATAGAAGTATAGTCTTGTAGTCTTAAATGACTCGACCGATCACCTGGGTGATAACTGTATATTTATACTCGTACAGATTTTAAATGAAACTTTTGTTTATCAGTCGTTGATGTTATGTCATTTTAGTAATGCTATGGGCATTGATGGTGAGTAATTATATTATTCATTTGCATTCACTGAATGGTTTGGTTGAATCAATCATAAAACATTTGAACTTATTACTCATAAAATCATTGTCATGTTTATGTTTGAAGACTTGTTGTATTCCATTGTGTTTGCTACTGCAAGAATATTTACGAATTTGATGAGAGAGTCTTCCCACTATTTGAGGGAGAAAAGGCTACCACCTGAAATATGGCGTTAAGTATCCTGGTTTGCACAAAGATAAACCAGGATGTATCTCATCTTGATGTTTTCAGCAGTGAAAGACATTCAGAAGATTTAATATCTTTAGGAATTCCAAATCAAGTTGCTTCTTGAGAAGCTGTGCATGTAGTAGTGATAAGTGCATAATTTATACATTTTAAGTATCATTTCCTTATTCTTATTTTCTAGATTTTGTGTGAATTACCGTGTTTTATTATTACTTTTCTAGTTTGTGCGTTTTATTAGGTTACGTCTCTGAAACAAGCGAAACGGAGCTTTACAAGAGAAGAATTTATAGAGACCCAGTGGAGCTCAGTCTATTCCAGAATTTCTACCCTCCATCTTGTATAGAATTTGATTACGAATCCAACGGCGAAAGAACGAGGTCATTCTGACTTCGTATGAGAAAGTTACGAGCAAAACAAGAATTAAGGGCAAATTGGTCATTTACTAGGAGATTACTATTTACACCCCTTCATAAGCTAAGGGCTAGCTGAATTCAAATATGGTTATGGGCACCCGCACTATTACTCAGGGCTGCCAGATTTTTAAAGTTATTAAGGGCGCCATTTTTCCCCAAATTCAAATCATGAAGATTGATCAAAATCGTGATCAAATGATGATGGGGTCTGTTGATGGTGATTAAAGAGGGTTGATGATGGTTATCCTGGCTTGTGATGGAAGCGATGATGGCGAATAGAACTCGAGCATTAATGGTGGCAGTCGATGGTGGTTTCGAGTTCAAAGGCAGTTGAGCTCGTGGGTCTGCGAGAACAGAGAAGAGTTAGCCGAGCTTTATTCCGACAACAGTTCATGATGGTGGCTGTAGAGTTTCTGATTCCGGTGGTAGTGCTGCAGTTGAATGATGATGATGAGATGGAACTATTTGTTGTTTCGGTGATTACTGGTAATGAAGATTGGTGACGATAGTTGGCATTGAAACTGTGGAAGATTGATAGAGTTTTTTGATAATGGCTGCAGTTTGACAGAATGGATTAATGATAATGACAGTTGTGGTGGCTATGGATGTGACGCTGTTGAGATGGAGCTCGATTGGCAGGTTAGAAGGAGCTGTAGACAATGGTTGCTGACAGTCGAGCCTGTGGCAGAGAAGGCTTCTGGCGAATCTGTGTTGTTGATGCAGACATGAAGATGGTGTTACCATCGATTGGAGATGGAGCCTGTGATTTTGAACTGCAATGGAACTTGAGATGGCTGCTGTTGGTGATGGTTCGCTGCGATGGACGTGATTGTCTGAGGAAGTGATTGATGGTGGAGTAGGGCCTGTAAGGGTGATGTGGGTGATATTGATGGGGTTGCTGCTATTGGTTCGAATTTGAGAAAGTCTGGGATGGTAGTCGAAGTCTTTTGGTAAGGACTTGAAATAAATCAGGGAAGTATGTAGAGTTGGAGTAGGATATAAAAACATGGTTTTGCACGGAGTTAAAATAGGTAATGTTAGGCGTGCGAGAAAAGAAATTAAGTCTTGTACAACACGGAAATTGTATTTGGGTCGGTGGATTATTGGGATTCCTATTCTTCTTAAACTCTAAAAGAGGTGGTGGACTTAACCTCGATAAATAGAAGCCGAGAGTACTCTCTCATGGACATACAGAGATATACGGAAATACTTGGACGCTGAGCTCCGGATACAGTGAACGTGCCTAGACAATATACTAAGATACCTGCAGACAGAGACAAGCTTCACGTACAAGAGATTTTCGGACAGAATTGACGAGGTCGGAGAAACACTGAAAAGGGTTAGTTTATTTTTCTTAATTAATTTTTATGGCTTTTGAGAAAGCCATGTAGGGCTAATTCTCTTTGTTAGGGCGAAAGGATGAACTTGTAGAGATGATTTTTATTTGTGTTTCGAAACTAGGGTTTTTAACTGTATGAACTAAATATTATTAATTTTTCTTTCTCTCAACGTTTTACCGTCTCGATGATTTTTCATGTTCTATGCCACGTATAGTTCATTGTTTGATTAGTAGAAGGACTCGTTGAAACCTCGTATTCAATCGTTTTATGAATATTTTTTGACTCTTTATGCCCTGTATATTTAGTACTTCGAAATTCTACTTTAGGTTGAGAACAAACAATTCTTTTCGAAAATTATTTCTTTAGTGCTTAATTAAAAATATTCCGTGTATTAGTAGCTAGATTTGATACTGTACATGAGTAAAATTGAGACCATATGTGACGAACGCAATTAAATCCTGACCTACAACGGATTCCCGGAACCTTAACATTTTCCTCGTACTGTTTTTAAAACTTTATTAAATAATTTTAATTCATTAGTTAATTTAATTCTTTATAAAAAAAACCTAAAAAAATATTTTAATCCAAACTCCTCGTGGGAACGAACCGTATTTTCCCTTGTCTACATCTTTCGACACTGTGCGCTTGCGGTAAAACAAAGTCGGTTTTCCGACGCATCAAGTAGCTAGTGTGTCATTTAAAACACACCACAAGTGTGGGTGACTAGTTAATTCAAACTATTCTGCGCCTCCTGAAAAGTAAAGACCAATCATAGTCGTTGAATGGTAGTGCACTTGAAGAGACTATCAAAGGTAGATTTGATTTCTCTGAGTGCAGTTCTCTTGATAAGAGAATGTCTCTGAAAAGTATATAGAACCTCGACATGAGGTAATTTCCATAACGCATGCATGCAATAGAGAAATTTATGAACCTAATACAATGATTGTTGGTGACATAGTCAAAGTATCCACTGATATTGCGCATAGTGAGAAAAATAAGGTCAACTAATGGCACAAAGTATTTCATAGAAACCTGAGTTGGATTATAAAGAATCATATTCCCTATTATGGATGCAATTACCTATTTGGTATTAGTCTGGCAGTCTTTCAATGACTCGACATACATCTAATGGATATGGTTACTGCTCACTGCATGCAAATTCCTGAAGGTTTTCAACTATCAGTAGAATTACCATGCCATATGCATTTGCAAAAACTTATAGAGATGATTTGGACGAATGTGGTTAATCTTCTAAGTGAATGCTTATATTATCCAGGGATATGTGAACCATCTTATATTCTCATAAACTGTGCATTTACTAGATTTGATATATGCAACATCTACTTTATTGGAACTCCAGAAGAGTTCTCCAAAACACAAAAATGCTTAAAGCAATAGTTCGAGATAAAAATCTCGGTAAAACAAGATCTCAATCTCTTGGTTGAGCATTGTGGTTGGTCTTCCATTAATTTCGTCATAGGTTTAGACATGTTTAATGGACAAACTTGCACAATCATAATTGTGCGATCTCTTAAGTTTAAGATTGATCAATTTACATCTCAACAAAGGAGATGTATCACTGTGTGGTTTGTATTACACAAAAGATGTGTAATGGTACATAGGCTGAAATATGCTATAGATACATGATATTTGGTTTATGGTAAACATGTAAGTCTGGTTCTATCCAGCACCAATATCGAGACATTGGCCCGAAGAAAACTCCTTGATCTTCGTGGTATCGTTATACTTGATCTTTTGCATAAAAGATCGCAGAATGTCTCCCACAGAGAAAACCTAATCAGGTTATTTAAGATTTGATTTTTAGCAGGTTTGTTAATGCAAATAAATATGTTCCTAGATGGTAGTCTGGTAGTAGAGGATATTTGCTCTTCCTCCAATCAGTTACGATTGTTCAAACAAAATTTTTAGATAATAAAAGTTGGTGTAACCAGAGGATCATTAAGAAATTGCACAGAGAAAAGACGGACTGAGTTTCACCACTAAAGGAAGTCGTTGAAGACATTAAAGGATGGTTCGTGAACTTTATGCTGCATTATCGGGAAAAATGATCAACTGAGAAGGCTACTCATCAGGGGAAGTAAAGCCATAAAAGATTATGGATATTGGGCATGTTGGACTTTTACGTCGTGTACTCTTTTTCCTTAGTCAAGGTTTTTTCCCACTGGGTTTTCCTTGTCAAGGTTTTAATGAGGCACGTGAGTCCAGTGCTATCTGCGGTTCGAAATGTTGTACTCTTTTTCCTTCGTCCTGGTTTTTGTCCCTTTGGGTTTTTCCAGACAAGGTTTTAACGAGGCAGCATCTGCGGGTCAATCATTTTTCTGAGTACTCATGTTTTCCTACGTTCAGGTTTTCTCCCTCTGGGTTTTCTTTACGAGGTTTTTAATGAGATAACAACTTAGAACAGTGATAATCATCTGAATATATATATATATATAGAGAGAGAGAATTCTGTAAATTGCGGTTATCAGATAATCGTCGGTATAAATTTGGTCCAGGTTTTTATCACACGCGGTTTTTCCTGACAAGAATTTATCGAAAAGTGTCGTCAATGAGTTTCCAACGCCTAGGCTTTTCTAAGTGGTTTTTCCTCACAAAGTTTTACCAAGAAAATGTGTTCACGAAGGTTAACAAAGCTCGAATGTTATACGCATTTTCGTTGGTCCAGTTTTTATCCTATTTGACAAGATTTTGACGAGACAATGTCTTTAGAACGGTGATCATCCAAGGGGAAGTGTTATAAGTCGACATAATTGTGGATGACCACCTTAGTGGGACCCACGTATTCTAATACGTGATAGACATACATATACACCTGTCAAATTTATGTTGACTATAACCTACACAGTGTAATGGTTATCCTAGATTTGTTAGACTATAAATATCCCATGGAGTCGATGTAATTAGATAAAGAAGCTAAGCTTTCAACGAAAATAATAAAGCCCCTCATTTCTCTTCTTCTCTCATTTTTTTTTTTTGATAACAATGGAGATTTGATGAGAAAATCTCATCTGAATTACAGAGCAAATGAACCTTTTTCTTGTTATTGAATAACTGAGCTTAAGTCAGTTTATATAGGTGGGATTAACCGTAAGCATGAGTTCACATGTGCACATCGACCGTGTGAATCATAATAAAGCAGATTTGTACATGTGCATCTCACATTATGAGTGTAAAACAGAAAGATAACTAAAACATGTGTGTATCACATGTGTGGATTAAAAACAGTTAACTGAAGCAGTTAGCAGAATTGCTACTGTGTTAGCTTTGTTGCTGCTGTGATGAACAGTATGATTCAATACCCCCCTTCAAGCACAAGGTAGGTGGCACAACCTTGAGCTTGCTTCTGAGGAAAACAAATCGTGGACCATGAAGCCCTTTGGTAAAGACATCATCCAATTGATCTAGCGTATGTACGTAGAAGACATCCAGATTCCTGTTGTGAACCAACTCCCTAACAAAATGATAGTCTAAGTGCATATGCTTCATTCTGGAATGAAGCATAGGGTTGGAGGCTAGATTATTTGAGATGATTTTGTCACACCCAATTCTTGGGATTCCTACAATGGAGAAATGCAGATCCTGTAGCAGATAACAAATCCAGACCATTTCAGCAGTTATGTGTGCCAAAGTCCTGTACTCTGCCTCTGTGCTAAATCTAGCCACAGTGGTTTGCTTCTTTGAAGACCAAGAGATGATATTTAACCCCAAGTAAATGCAATATCCACTAGTAGACCTCCTATCATCCACATTGCCAGCTCAAAGAAGTAGAACCCTTGGAGAAAAACAAGCCATAAGTAATGGTACCCTTGATGTATCTAAGAATTCTCTTGGCTGTTTCAAGATGTTGAGTTCTTGGATGGTGCATGTACTGACACACCATATTAACTGCATAAGATATGTTTGTCCTGGTTCATGTCAGATACTGCAATGCACCCACCAAAGACCTATATTCAGTAGGGTTGGAAAGCAAGTCTCCAGAATCCTTGCTAAAAGAAGTTGAAGTTGCAATAGGAGTCTGACAAGGTTTAGCTCCTTCCATCTGGTGTTTAACCAATAGGTCCACAGCATATTTTGCCTGACTAAGGAATAGGGAAGCAGCAATTCTTTTAATCTCCAGACCCAAAAAATAATGTAGACCCCCTAAGTCTTGTATAGGAAATGTTGATTGTAATTGATTAATAACTGAGACCAGATGAGCAGAAGAGCTACCAGTCAGTAGAATGTCATCAACATAAACCAATGCTATGGTTAGTTGAGATCCCTTCTTATGAATAAAAAGAGATGTATCTGTCTTTAAGTGAACAAAATCAAGAAGAAGCAGACTGGCACTTAACTTCTCATACCAGGCTCTTGGAGCCTGCTTTAGGCCATAGATAGCCTTATGCAGAAGACATACATGATTGGGCAATAAAGTATCAATAAAACCTGGTGGTTGAGCCATGTAGACAATCTTCTTTAGATCCCATGTAGAAATGCATTACTGACATCAAGCTAATGAACCTTTCAGTCAAATTGAACATCCAATGCCAGAATGACTCTAATAGCTGTTTGTTTGGCTACTGGACTAGATATGTCCTCATAATCTAGTCCTTGTTGCTGATGAAAACCCTTAGCCACCAATCTGGCTTTGTGTCTAGCACAGAACCATCAGGATTGTACTTAATCCTGAACATCCATTTGTACCCAACAATATTGGTGATCCCAGATGAATCAACCAGAGACCAGGTGCCAGCATCCACTAATGCCTTGTACTCAGCAGAAGAAGCATCCCTCCAGACTTCCTCCTTATTAGCAGCACTAATACAGGTAGGAACAGTGGCAATTTTGCTAAGAAGAGCTACATCCATAGGAAACTTAGAAGAGAGATAAGCTTTAGGTGTTCTAATTCCACTTTTGCCTCTAGTTCGCATTTTATGAGCATTCCTAGTGACAGGAGGGTCATTTTCTGGTGAATGAGAAACAACCAGTTCTGAAACAATGACATTTGAATATGAAACAGAAGTGGAGGATGTGAGATCTGTGGTAGACTTAGGAGCAGAAGATGAGATTAACATGTGATTTGAAAATGAATTCTCATCAAAAGAAACATATCTTGATATAAAAATAGTGCCAGAGCTTGGATCTAAACATCTATAGCCCTTATGTTGGAGACTGTAACCAATAAAGACACAATGCTTACTTCTATGTTCAAGTTTATTGCTGGTGTAAGGCTTCAACCAAGGAAAGCATGCACATCCAAATACTTTTAAAAAGCCATAATCAGGAGATTTGTTGAACAACTTTTGATAAGGAGACATGTATTGAATAGATCTGGTAGGAAGTCTGTTTATGAGGTAATTTGCAGTTTGGAGAGCCTCAACCCAAAAAATATTGGGTAAACTAGACTGAGATAAGAGAGTTCTGGTGACTCCCAACAAGTGTTTGTGTTTTACCTCAGCAACTCCATTTTGTTCTGGAGTATGAGGACATGACAGCTCATGTGTTATGCCTTTAGTAACACAGAATTGTCTAAGATATGAGTTCAAAAATTCACCACCATTGTCTGTTCTAATTGTGATGACAGGAGTGGACAGGAGGTTCTCAATTCTAGTAACAAAGGATACAAAAATGCATGTTTAAACTCAGATTTGTTTGACAAGGGAAGGATCCAACAATACTTTGTATATTCATCAACAATGTTAGCATAATACAAACTACCAGAAACAGATGCAACATAACAAGGACCCCAAATATCCATGTGCAACAACTCTAGAGGTTGTTGAGCAGCATAGCTAGACAATTGAAAAGGTAGCTTATGACATCTACACAGTTTGCAATCATTACAAAAGAAAGGCTTATTTATTGTACTAGATAAATGCAACAAGGAGCAAAGTTTTTGCATAGTTTGAAAAGAGGGATGGCCAAATATTCTATGGAGAACAACATTGTTACTTAGTGTGGAGGCAAGAGCATGAGGTGCATGGCTTAAAGGAATGGGATAGAGTCCATGTCTATGTGGACCTTGGAAAAGAACTCTCCCAGAGATCTGATCCTTCACAGAAAAACCAGCAGAATCAAGAGTTAACGAGCAATTATTGTCAGAAGTGAACTTGTGGATTGATAATAAGTTATAAGATGATTTAGGCACTATGAGAATATCATTAAGAGAAAAAGTGTGATCATAAACAAGTTTACTTGAGTTTCCTGTGTGAGTAATAGGCATACCTTCACCATTAGCATCATGAATTGTTTCTGATACATCATAAGGTGTAGCTTCTTGCAAAACCTTAGTGTCTGGTGCAATGTGATGTGTGGCACCACTATCTGCAATCCATTCCTCATCATCAAAAATGTCAGCAGCAGCCAACATTGCACTTAGATTAGAAGGAGGTGACCTTCCTTGATAGGAGAAATTCAGTCTATGAGTGCAGGTAGTAGCAATGTGTCCAGGGGAATTGCAGATCTGACAAATAGGTTTATCATTGGAGAAGTTATTTCTTCCAGATGAGTTTCTTTGAAAGACAGATGGATTAGGTAATCTGTGACCATTATAAGAACCTCTGCTTGAGTTTCTAAATGAACCTCTTGAATTTGAGTAGGAGTTTCTGAATAAACCTCTACTTGAGTTGGCTATAAAGACTCTAGCATTATGATCATCCTTGAGGTGTTTGGATCTTTCAAGAATGACAGACTCTTCACTTTGCAGATTGTTGTGCAGCTCAATGCAAGTAACTAGAGGATTCATATGCCTCATGGTTGCAAAGGGAATATATTCTTCATTTAAAGCTTTGAGAGTGATTACTACCAGCTCTTTGTCAGAGATAACTTCTCCAGCAGCAGCTAACTGATCAGGCATAAGTTTTATTTCATTTATTAAAGATGTTATTGATTTATTACCTTGAGCGACTGATAAGAGTTTGGTATGTAATTGAATGGAGTGAGTTGATGAAGCTCTTCCAAATCTATCCTCAATATTTTTCCATAGATCAGCAGAAGAAGTGGATCTAGAAAAGTAGGCAATCAGTTAGTCAGAAATTGTGGAGTTAATTCACATTGTGATAGTTGAATCCTCATCTAACCAGTCAGTGTAGAGAAGATTCTCAATTCCATTAATTTGGTTTCTCGGATTTGTGAATTGTGTTGGACATTCATAGGTTCCATCCAGAAATTTATTGAGTTTGAATTTCTGAATGACAGGATTCATTAGATTACGCCAGGTAATGTAGTTGTCTTCCTTGAGTTTAAGGTGAACAAAGTTGGTGAGTTGATTTAGTGGAACATTAGAAAGCAAATTTGAAGTAGGATTCTCCATTGTTGAAGTTGAAGGAAAGGTTTCAATCATGAATAGATCTGAATGAAACAGACAGATGTTGCTAACAAAGAAAGAAAATCTCTGTTAAGGAAGAAGAAATTACCAGAATCAAAAGGAGTTTAAAAAATAAACTCTGGCCTGCTCTGATACCATGATAACAATGGAGATTTGATGAGAAAATCTCATCTGAATTACAGAACAAATGAACCTTTTCTTGTTATTGAATAACTGAGCTTAAGTCAGTTTATATAGGTGGGATTAACCGAAAGCATGAGTGCACATGTGCACATTGACCGTGT
The DNA here is from genome assembly GCA_023531435.1 of Papaver californicum. NCBI lineage: Eukaryota > Viridiplantae > Streptophyta > Magnoliopsida > Ranunculales > Papaveraceae > Papaver > Papaver californicum. The sequence continues at coordinate 976,408 of JAJJMC010010050.1, forward strand.
GAATCATAATAAAGCAGATCTGTATATGTGCATCTCACATGTGTGAGTGTGAAACAGAAAACTAACTAAAACATCTGTGTGTCACATGTGTGGACTAAAAACAGTTAACTGAAGCAGTTAACAGAATTGCTGCTGTGTTAGCTTGGTTGCTGCTGTGATGAACATTATGATTCAATATGTTTGTCACCAACCAATTCAGTAAACCTAACGAGAGAGATATACTATTAAAAACAGGTACTTCTTCAATCGATGTCCGAGTCGTTAAATTGGTGTGAATAATATAAAAATAAACGAGATTTACAAACATAGCCAAGTACAACGGATTTGAAAACGCCTCAAAAGGTATGGACATGCATGCATATATAAATATGGTGAATCGGTGATGATTGGCCTGATATAAGATTATCAACCAGAAATATCTAGAATGAATACAGCAAAATTAAATCTGTTCAAGATGGTCTGATCCTCGATACCACCACTGACGCTGCAAATAATGGCAGCTTCAGGATGGTCTTTGGCAACCGGTTATGATAACTCTCGTGCATTTTCTTCACTACGGCTACTACTTCTACTTTCTATTAAATCTTGTTTAGTTGTTCCCTTGTCTGATTCAGCATCCAGTGTTTGAGCTTCAGAAAAATCTTGAAGGTCATCCACAACAACCACTTCTTGTCTACTCAAGATCTCCTTCTCATCAATACCAACTTCCTCGGGATGCAAGCATGAATTTTGAGTCACGTTGGATTTCTTTTCACTGTCTTCTGAGGAACTGTCGTTGGTTGAAGTTCTAGTTTTGTCTTCTGAAACTTTATGAAATGAATCATTGGTTCCATCAAGATGGTGATCTGATTTTAGGGTTTGGTTGGAATTTTTTTCACTGTTTTCCGAAGAACTGTCATCTGTTGAACACCTTATGTTAGCTTCCAAAGCTGTATCATCAGAAATATCTGATCCTTCAGGATGATCGCCAGACTTTTGAGTTTCTTTGGTTTCCTTCTCACCGTCTTCTGAGAAATCGTCAAGTCTCGACCTTGTTGTGTTGGCTTCAAAAGCTTTATGATCAGAACCATCAGATTCAATTAAGTGGTCAGCGGACAACTGAGAGATACTTTCTGAAACTCGGGCAGCAGAAAAATCATGCTCTTCTTCTATATTCTCTTTACCATCCTCCGGAATCTTAGAATCATGAATTTCTTTATCATTATCAGGAGGTAATGAACTAGAGAACTCTTGAAAATCATCATTATCGTCGAAATCATTGTCATCTGCAAGAGAAGGATGGTCAACCGACTTGAGTTCCCCTGGATTCTGCCGATTCCCTTGAGAATTTGCATCAGCTTCTGCTGCTATATCGGTAGCGGCAGAAAAGGACTGGAAAGAGTCCCAATCGTCCTCGTCCTCCATTTCATCTTTCCCAGAGTGCTTAGATGAAGATGTGAATTCAGAGACTTGAAGATCATCTCTTTTAGTGTGTTCTGTTTGCAGTGGTAGCTTGATTATGAGAGGTGAGGCAACTGCTTTTATCTGCATTGGCTTCTGAGCCACAGCAACAGAAGCACGGATGATATCCTGTGAAAGTAAACCAAGGGTAGTTAACCAGTAATACAATAAATGGTTTCAAATCATGACCTAGGACAACTGTTCCGCACTGGGTTAATGTGTGACGCTGTCCGACCTTCTTGAAAATGATTGAAGATGCTAATGTTTATTCAATTAGAGAGGAAAATATCAAAAAAGAACTAAAATATTTAAAAGAATGAGGAATTAATTGGGATCACATGGTTATAGCATTAGTGTAGAGATCCCTCTATAGCTATTGAAGTCCCCTCGGTATGAGCAAGTAACCGAAATAGGATTTGTGGAGTAGTTGGGAACATAGGAAAGATAATAGTTAAAAAGTCAGAATTATGCTGGTTACCTGAAGTTGCTGCCTCTGAGTGACTGGCATAGCAAGCAAAACATCCTTGAAGTGAATGGCAGAGGAAGGCATTTGAGCAATATGAGAAACAAGCCACACCACCGTGCTCCTAATCTCAAGAACTTCCTGAAATTTTAGCAGAGAACAAGTTTAATGCCGAAATGAAAAGCAATAAGGCAAGGTAACCTCTATTATAACTAATTATTGCTTTAAATTGATTCTTGGCGGGTTTTTTGTTGGTCTCCTAAAAAAGCTAAATATCTCAATTAAAGGCTCAATTTAAATCATTTACTTTTTTAAGCAAAGATCCACAAGGGACAAAATTATTAATCAAAGAAAACGTAAACATAGGAAAGGGAGAAAGAAACACAAATTTAAATTACAGGCTAATATCTATTAACTCAAAAATTAACCATTGAGGCCTAGGTGTCTAGTCTGATGCTAACGCTCATATTAGTAGTACCTGTGAACTATCATCAGATGATGCAGAGACAACCATGATCACAGCCTCCAGAAATAAATTTAAAAGGCCTTTCTGACATTTCCCTTCTTTAGACAATGCATGTAGGAGGACTAACAATCTCAAGCATTCACCAATGACTGTCGCTGATTCCTGTTTCATTGGTTTCTGTCGTACAACATCATAGATTAGCTTCTTTAGAGACCCATTTTAAAATAATTTTAAGGTTTCCTTTATAATGCTTTAAACATCATTTACCTTCAACGCATTTTCTACAACATTGAAAACATCTTCAAAGACTTCCCCGACAAAGAACAAAAAGAAAGGGCTATTATCCACATTAGAGCCATCACCTAGATCTTTTTGTGCCATGCTTTTCAGCACTTGTAATGCACTAATTTGAACCTGTATACAATATTTGCAGTAGATTTATAATGTGAATCAAGGATCAAACATCAGTGCAAAAACTTCTAAGTTAACTCAAACAACTTTGAGCTACTAGCAAATATGGAAATTTACCTGTATATTGGAGTCCGTGAGAGTTCTTTGGAGGCATTTGCAGCAACATTTGTACACAGAGAACAAGAGCGTGTTTATGTCTTCGTTTTCTACAAGAAGTTGAGTTTCATGAGCTAACTTAGCAATTGAGAAAGCTTGCTCAAGGCAAAAGGCAAGCTTCATTTGCAATAATTTGCACAGGTTTGTTTTCTTATTCTCCTGCATGTGTATGCCCTTAGTGCAGTCCTGGCTCAAGTTAGTAATCACAAAAAGCCAAGCTTCCATGACTGTCTTCACTTGTGCAAAACCATCAGCATCCAGTTTAGCATCTGTGAACAAACCGTAGACCATTGTTTGAAACAAGTTGAAAATCATCACTCTAAAAAAGATTTCTTGGCTAAAATTTATCAAAGATAGCTCCAAAAATATACAAGAAATCATTTAATGTATCAGGATAAAGGGCATCAACTAATCGTTTGCTTTTGAAACATCAACAGAATCTGCCCTGAATAAATCATCTCTTCAGGCAATAAATCATAAAGTAACCATATCTGTGAATGCTTACCCTTAATATGTTTCTTCAAAAGACTTCCCATACTCTGAACCAAAGAAACAACCTTCAATAAGCCTGACTCAGTTGAAGCACCTCTAAGACAATTGTAGCTTGTCATCAAACAGGCGATCACTGTGTTCAACTTCATCTGGATTTCAAGTACAAAATAGTAAAACTATATGAATAATAATATAAATGTGAAGATGGCAAAATGAATATATATCTTAGGTGCACGCTTTATAAGCATATTCCCTTGTATTTTAAACAACCATGAGGTAGAATAATTATCAGATGCATATGAATAGAAAATAAGACGAATAAACTCACCTGAGACTTGATACGGTGTATCAGTATCTCAGCAGTCTCAACTGATGCAGAAACCAAATCTTCACAACTCAAATAATCTTGTGAGCTTGTATTAGAACTGACATATCATTAAAACTGAGTTAAAAGGTTTTATGGCCAGAACAGATAATAAAATTATAGAACATGGTTTATGTTTGATCAGAACCCAAAAAATGGTAGTTTATCATCGATAGCCTTACCTATGAAATACTTTATAAATATGCACCACACAAAGTTCCATTGCTATGGATGTGAAGTCTTCAGCTTCAAAGAAATCATCTGTGCTGACTTTCACAATCTGTTAACCACCAAAATGAAGTTTCAGATGGCAGGGTTTATAATATGAGAATCGTAGTTAGCCAAACCCGTCAATCCCCAAATGGGAAATGTTTGCTCCTGAAAAATTAAATGCACCATACCTGTAATAGCACAGGAACCACAAGACTCATATGTGAATTTTCTGTCTGGAAGGAATAAGTGAATATCTGCATCCAACAAATACGATTAGAGACAAAACACGCAACATGTGAGCAACAGTGCTTTCCTGAGGAAAGTAAGCATCACAAGAGTTTCCTTATATAAAACCAGTCAGAATAGATATCCTATTTTCTTTTTCTCATTCTAGTAGTATTCAGTAATTAGGAACCTACCTTATGTGCAGACTGCAGACAACTAAACTCATGCATCCTATCAACAAATGAACTTATACATACACATTTATGGTCATACACACAAATGGATTTCTACTACATTCACACTCTGTATGTATAACAGATTTACATGTACTAACACTTACTAAGGCACAATTTAGTCAAACATGGCAAAAGATTTGATATGATGAGATAAAGGTACCGTATGAAAATTAAATTAGTCAAACATGGCAACAAATGATGTGACAAGTTCAGGCTCTGGCTAACCACACTGATGTTTGTTGTATATTGCAATAGTGTATCCAGTGCGCAAAACTAACTTGAGTGCAGGCATTAGCTAGGACCATTAAATTGCGGAAAAAATAGATGAACAAGTCTCAAATTTTAAAACTGTCAGCTATGTTGTCAGAAGCGTCACCGTCGCCACGCCGAAGCCTCGGAGTGGCCATATTTTTACTTATAAAACTGTCGGTTGACAGTTCTTAGGGAAATTTATTTATTTTTTTAGTTAAGTCCCAATGTATTAAAAATCAAAAGCTATTTACAAAAATAGAAAGAAGGCAACCGTTATACTAGGTGCCTTAGAAATAAAAATAACTATTTGAAACGAAAATAACTTCTATCAGGCACCTCAATTAAGCGCGAGCAATACAGGAAACATAAAATGATGAGTGTATAGGATAAAGTATCTTCACCCAAAAATTCCATAAAGACTAAAGAATGAAGGCGGACAAAAACAAGAGACTGAAAGAAAGAAGGCACAAGAATACCTGCAATAGTTCTCTGAAAATGTCCACACTAAGAAATCCAGCACTAAAAAACCTCTCTGTTGAAAGAGAATGAAAGACCAGAAGAGCAATATCAAAAAACTTCAAACCCTGATAGTTTGATTCTTCAAGCATTGAATCTTCACTAGAGTTTGTATTTTCACGGAGAAGTTGCATGTGCTTGACTGGATGCTGCCCATGGAATAGAACAAGCAATGCAAATCCCCAAAGAAAACGAAATTCTTTGGACTCGAGTTCGACCATTCTATATCCAGATATAAGATCATCTCTAACAAAATTTTCATCAGTTTCTTCAGAGGATTCTCCAATTTTTAGCTTAACAGGAACTGCATCAAGTGTAATGGCTTGCAAAATCACAGGCCAGGCTTCTTCTAGACACGACTGTAACTTTGAAGAAACCAGTGATGACTCGATGCCATCCAGGAATGGTTTATACTGTTTATGGATCACATTTATCGTAAGATTTTAGCCAATAAACACATAAATCTCTGAGTGATCTATAAACAATAGAACACTGAACTTTTCTAGAATATCGAACTCACGTTGCCGTTAGACTGTAACCGGAAGCAAATGTAACAATAGTCTTTCAGAATTGACATCCAGTGGTTCCCCAAACGGCCCGAGGCTTTTGAAAACTGTGGCATCAATGCAAGATATTCATCGCGAACTTTGCTGTGTTGTCTTCTCAACAGTGCATACGTGTAACATTTGACGGTGGCATGGGCAGCTAAGAGTCTAACTTCGATCTGAGAAAATTTAAACAGCTCGAGTAAAATACCTTCATGCACTTACAGAAACTAACATAGCTGATCAAATAGATGCCCTAATCTGGTGACTGGAGATTCCATGATCTACATCACTTCCTCGCATAATAGTGGAAGGCATACCTTGCATGCTACCCATTCAGCAAATGATGGATAGTATAGGTCCTTGAAATCATTCAGTGGGCGTAAAATTAATGAAAATATGCGCTTCACTGCAACTTGATCCCCACTTGTAATGCTGCTTGTTAGAATCTAAAGGAAAACAAAAACTGGGAGTCAAATTTACTAATTATTCAATTCGCCAACTTTAAAAACGTCAGTATTCCTCACCTTGGTTGCAAGGTGCAAGCCAGCCTCCAGTAATAGAGGACCTGAGGATGTGTCCAGACCAGTTCGAATTGCAGAAATAAGTTGCGCCTGAATTCATTCACGAAATATTAACCAATGAGAATCATGGCTTTTCATAAATGAATATACATCCTTACAAGCTACTATTATGAATATTATAATGTCTAAAACATGCTATCCATTCTAGTTAAATAACCTGTGACCAAATTATCCCTGTAAATTCAAGCAAACATTCCGGAATTACAGATGTGAAATTAACCTGATACTGTTCCATGAGAAAATGTTCTGGGAGATCAGGGTCTGGTATCTTTTCAAACTGAAAGGCGAAAAGACGTTAATAAGCACTGGAGTATGAGTAATATTCTCAGTAATAAAATGCTTGTCATCAGATATCTCAAGCGTCAAAGTCAACATGAAAACAGCTACAGCGTTCAAAGCCAACAAATTAAAAACGACGCTAAGTAATTAATTCACAGTTGTACCTTTTCAACTATGGTACTTAGGAGTCTCACACCTATCGGCTGCATGCTCTCAAATTGCATTGTGCTAATCTATCACATGCAATAATACACAGAAGTAGCATTAGGAAACATCAAGGGGCGGTAAGTTTGTCCTATAAAAGTAAATGAATGATAAGCACATGAATCCCATTGACCTGATAAGCAAGTGCAATTAGCTCTTGTATATGCAGTACAAGCCAATCACCATGAGCTTGTCCACTTGAAGAAGCCTTCCTTGCCAGAGAGAGGTCAAAATGGGCAGGGTTCATCCCAACAGCTGCAGGTACATCACTTAAGCACCTACATTAAGAATTTCATGAACAAAAGTTAACATAATCATGAAAATAAAGAAAAGCATAAAAAAATGCCGAAAACAGAGTATATTACAATGATATAGGTATGTAAAAAGTGTCAGATACTGATGCAAGCCCTGAAGACAGCATTCTGGATAGAAATACAAAAAAACATGAACCACAACAATTACAATTATCCTGTTATTCTCGTCTCATTTATGGTGCGAGTTACTTTAGTTATAATAAAGATTATTACTGAACTTGTCATTCAATAAAAGCAAGATTCCAACCTAACTCAAATTTCATACGAGTGACACACAAAGTCAAACATTTTTATGTGTCATCTCCAGTTTTGCGTGTCTGTTTGTGTTTGACATGCATGTCAGTGCTAACTCTTGGAGAGTTGTGCAAACACGCCATCACTTGCAGCCCTTTCATCTGCTGCTGTCTTCCACGGAATGAAAAAATGCAGCATTGTCGGATGCTAGACATAAGTATCTATGGTGCAAACTCCAGAGTACCCCCACGGCTGATCCCTCCCTTTTTATATGCGAGGACCATTTCTTTCTATCACCGTAGGAAAACTCAGTAAAGTGGGGCTACATACCTATCCAACCGTCCGTCAATGAATTATAGTAACAACTGACACCAGTTAATTAAACAAGCCTCTTTCTAATCTTTTTATTCCTAAGAGAAGCTCTCCTTGAGAGCAAACTTATTAAGAATTGATGGCAGGACAAAACTGGAACAGAAATATAATCCGCCATCCATCCAGAGAAGAAGCATTCATAAGCTAACTACAACAACCATGTTTTTGTGGACAATAAGCCTTTGACAGATAACCACCATTTAAAAGTTTTCTTCGTCACAAATCAAGTCTACAATCTTCAATCTCCAACTGCCATGTTTTCGCGTTCCTTTGCAATCTCAATACCTCACCAAATCATTTTTTTCCAAAATGTTTTACAGAATCAGGGGCAAACAGCATCTCACTTAGTATATCCCCGTCAAACAAGTGGTAGAGGATGGAGCATTTATATTTAATATCTCAAGAATTAGACTCCAGGATGACTAGGGATAAGAGGTTAAAAGAGTGATTGAAGTTCAGAACAAAATCCTTTTGTCCACCCAAATTATTTTGTGCAATTTTTTAGCACGCAAATCCTATAACAACTACAGGGGTCAGGCAAGAGGCGTCTAAACTAGTTTTTGAGAAAGAACGAATAGAATATGCTGTTGCTTACTTTTGGCTGATGTAAATTTGTATTAATACCGTAGAAACAATAAGTAACAAGTCACATACTCTGCAGCAAAAAGCCTTGTCCGATATCTGAGATGATTATCTCTTTTAGAGTCAATTCTCGAAAGTCCACTCGTGGAACCATGCTTCTGCCCTCCATGTCTTGTAACCATGTTTTCATTATCTCCATTATACAAACTAGATTCACCATCCACAGGATCAGGATCTGATCTGGTGTTTCTCATTGCTGGCATAGCAAGAACCTGGTCAAACGAATATCCCAATTAGCAGTCACATTGATCATTGACAAATCCTAGGCCTAGAGGGTGACGAGAAGTAGCCAATGCAGTACTAATAACTCTATTGTGTCCGTTTAGCTTGTCTGCTACTATTTCCTTCTGGCACGTGGAATAATTATTCTTTCTACTCATGTAGATTCTCCATAAAGTGTTTTTACAGTGTACATGGAGAAACTTGTGAAAGCAAACACATGTCCAGTAATAGTTGAATTGCAAGAAGAAAAAAGATCTAGAAAAGAGAAGATAGCTTACCATGGTACGACATATTGATATCCAGTGTGATGGACATGATGCGCAAGATGTATAAAGCAAACGTGTAATTGTGGCGCGCACCAAATTGCCAATCCTGCAAGAATAAATAATTTTAACATTAGACTATTGCAGAAGTCAATGTTGAATGGTTAGTATAATACCAAACAATAGCAACCGTTTTCCCATTTATGTTGTCAATTCATGATTCGTGGAAAAGAGACGTGGCATGTTGAACAGTACACAAATGGATATATAACATCATTATTCATCATCCAGAAAATTTATGAAATGTCGATATCTCATGCAAGAAATGTGAGTAACGAGGGAAAGTGAATATGGATGAGGATGGTTAAAAATAAGCAAACCATGGACAACAAGCTCTGAAAACTTGAAGACAGTTAAATGATCCATTGAGTTCTTCAAAGGAATAAATGTCGAGGAAATATCCAAGAGGACAGGACCTATGCACTATTGACTAAACATAATTATTTTTAGCAGGGTTGTATAAACAAGATAAGTTTACTTCTAATAAATGCAGGACAGTCCAAATTAGCATAAAGAAAGGAAAAACAAAAATCTTAGGAAAGCAAAATTGTACATCACAAAATAAACAACCTCGGAAGACACCTTCCCGAACACCATTAACAGAAAAATAAGAAGGGAGTTCGAGACATACTCAGAATCAGTTTCCTCGTCGAACATATGGAACAAGTTCTCTTCAATTTTCTCGTCAATAATGGCAACCTACACATAAACAGAAAATAGTACATGAGTAATAAAACGGTGACGGTAATATTCCAAAAGTCCATATGGAACAGCAATAAAAGAGCAAGCCAATATGACTGACAATCAACAGCCTTCCTTGTTTGATATTTCTCAACATATATGCTTTAGGAAATCACAAAAAAAGTACAACGAATTCCACAAGCACATGCAGTATTCCCTACACTGGTATAATTTTATTTTCCTTATAACAAGCTGAAATAGTTTGCTAGATATTGAATTAAAGTTCTAGACTAGGAAGTGCTTGCAGCAGAGAAATAGGAATTTAAAACCAGTCGACAGCTAAATTGGAAAGCAAAATAAAAAATATAGCATACGAATGAGTTATTATTAACTGAGCTATGGAGCACGTAAAAAATATACTATCTTTTATAATGTGAAATGGGGAATGTAATATATAATGGACATCTTACAAATTAGGCCTAAATATGGTAAGAAAGATATCTGTTACTATTGTTACTTGCTTCCAGCCAGGAGGAAGTCAGGCAAAGTAACAAATAACCTCATATGAAGTTGATGAAATATTATCTAGAAACAAAACCAAATGATCCTTAATCAAAGATGCTGAACAATCGTACTTCAAATGACAATTCTCACCGGATCCTTTTCTATAAGATGACGTAGTGTTGAAACAGCCAAATGCCTAAGTGCTGGCTGTCAGAAACCAAAACCAAACTCAATCACAAAAAGCTCCAGATTAAGGTGAGCTGCTCAGCATGCAGTGATCAGCAAACAAACCTGCCGTGATGCCAGAGTTGGAAGAAGAGTTTGAACGTGAGAGTGCATTGAAACAGCTTGTGGAGCAAAAAGTACTAGTTGTTGTGTAAATCGTACACTCCTGCAAAATTTAATTATAAGACAAAAATCCCCGCCACTCTAAGCTACAGCTAAGAATTTAAGTAAGTTGAATTCATGAATTATAAAGAAAATAAAGATTTAAATACAAGAGGAGCTCAAAAAAGATTAAAGGTGACATACTCGAGAAGTATTGATGTTTCTTGTCCAGAGCTTATCTCTGCGATGACAGACTAGAAAACATGCAAATAATAAATATTAACACATATCATCATCACTATCAAACACAAACCAGAAACAAATAGAGAAGCAGCAGCGACATGGTGATTTGAACCAGTGGAACAACAGCACCATATAAGATGAATTTCTCTGTTCAAAGAACAATTAAGAGGAAAGCTCTTTTTCTTCTGGTCGATAGATGAAGTGGGAATTATGGGAAGAGAACCCTACTTAGATGCACAAGTCATGCACCTAAGCAGGGACGAAGGTTAAGAGAGAAGAATTAGAGAAAGTCAAAACCTTGCAGCGTGAAAAGAAGATGCTTCCAGGGGAAAGTTCAGGACCAAGGGCGGCAACAATAGCATTAATAAGGCGTCCTATCCCTTGTCGGAGCTCAACCCATCCAGTTTCATCAGACATGAGAATTTCCATAGCAAGCAAGAGAGTCGCCTGCCAATAAGAATCAGAAACACCAGAACACAAAATGACTGGACTACAGATACAAAAAGTAGACAACAAAAAATATCAATATATTATCTTCAATATCAAGACGTACACAGATAAGTTTGCAACATTAGTTGTTCAGACAATTATAAAAATAGCATATACTGTTTAAGAACAATATACACTGCAAGGACATTATAGTCATGCTAAAAAAGCCAATGCATAAACATGCTTGTACCAATACAGTTCATGAATTTTTCATTTCATACTGCGGAAGCAACAGTTTTTAAAATTACCTGCACTTGGGACACATAAGATAAGCCAGCAGCCTCTATGGTCAAGAGAAGTCCATGCAAAGCCCAGATCTGTAAACCACAATTAGGACTTTTTGCAAGTGAAGAGATACCACTCACTGTTGTAGGCACCAAAGTAGATAATGCCATTCCTCCTGCACTGCATGTGAAATAACTAAAATGAAGTTCGCTACGCCAGAAATACAATAAACCAAAAAGGATGGGTCATACAATGATATCCCATCGCAACAAAGCAAATACTCTCATATTCTTAATAAAAAAAACTAAGATAGAAAACAGATCTGATACTGGTACACCGTTACAAATATTGACCTGTTTATAATGTCCATCACATCCAGATTGTCAGACACAACAAAATGTGAACTTGAAAGCATACATGGATTTAAGTTTCTTCCCTGTAGGTTCTGAACCTGAAAGTCGATATGGGAAGGGTATATTTAATCAACTAAATCGCTCGTACATGTTACTATGAATAAGTTCACAATCTTTTCACAGTCTGTATTCATGAAACTCGTGTGTTTGCATGATCCACGTTCAAGAGAGAGAGAGAGAGAGAGAGAGAGAGAGAGAGAGAGGGGGGGGTGGGGGGTGGGTGGGTTATGTAATTTGAAGAAACATTTAAGCCTCTTTGAAAGTTAATGTCAGATAATGCATTTTGAATAAGGTTGATGGTACCTGCTCATGTGGAGACTCTATTCAAGTAGATACATCTCTTAGAAACAGACACAATTGTTCTATAATAGCAATACAGAAATTGATACAAAACCCTTCACATTGAATCAAGAATGTAAGAACAGAAAATGGTTACAATGGTGAAGTACAGGTGAATGCAATTTTACATATACTTTATAAGGGAGAGTACCATGCTTAGCACGGGCATGGAACCTAGTAAACACAAAAAATGGCTAAAGTTTGATATGTTTCAAGGGCTAAGATTAGAAAAATGTGAGAGATATAAAGTTTTGTTTCAAGTGTTATGTGATTCCTGTGTAACACCTGATCCCAAATATCTGTACTCTGCTTAATGTGGCATAATGCGATCCACCATTATTAAATTTTCAGATAAACCTCAATAAAGCAATCCAAACAAATAAGAGGAATGCAATACAAAGATTGATTTAATACCAAACAATCAGTAATTGCATAGGAGTTCCAGATTCAATTGCAGATAGAAGAGCGAAACGAGAACACTTGGATTATGTGAATGACATCAACTTAATTTATTTATTTTCAATATTATCTTTTAAATGGATCCCTCATCCCTGGATCATTACACAAGGCATGGATTACATCATGAAGACGTGCAAAATAGCATGCCTGACACTAAGGGCGACTAACAACACCCACACAAGGGAAGTTAACAACTTGCACGCAGGGTAAGCTAACTATTACGAAGTGGGGACTCACCTCTGACCTCATTAATCAAAGCCAAGCTCATAACCAAGTACGCTAATCCTTGCTGGTTGACGTCAAGTTAATTCACTAAGACTTGAAAATTTGAGATCAAACCAAGGACATTCTCCTAACTCTATGCAAAAGGTTGGCCTGATCAATAACGCCTAGCCATTATATCTCAACTTTGCAATCATAAAGAGAAAAGGCTGAGAAACTTATATACGTAAGACTTTAAAGCATTTACAACAGAAATAAAAGAAGTTGAAAAGGCAACGAGGAAGAGAAACAAATAACAGTACGGCAAATATGAATGGACATTTAAAAGTGGAAAGAGACTATCTAGAGAAACTAAAACAGAGATGTCACTCGATACCATATGAAGGTACTTTCTTTAGAAAGAAAAACAGTTCAGAAGCAAGATATCTCATTAGTTATCAGTGTTCTAAGCATTAGACAGAACGCATTGAGCGCCTGTCAGTTTCTAAACTGGTGGGGTGTTTATAAATTGACAATGGGAGAATGACACGCGTCTCTAGAAGTACTAAGTAAAGCTGATATTCAATACAAAAAGACTTAAAATTTTACCTACGATGGATGCAACCAAGTGATACGGCAATTGATGCAGTATAACTTAAATCTGTTGCCCCAGCTAGATCGCCGAGCAGTGATCGCATCTGTTTACCATTAGGAAGAAGTTTGCCATCACAAATGTTAGACCTTAAAATCAAAATGCAGATTAGATTCAATCATAATAAAAAAGAATGACATGATATTAAACTTGAAATGAGCAGAAGATATAGTAATAATTCAATGTGGCAAAATGTCCTCTCAGACTAAAATCAAGGAGAAGATATTTGATAGTTTGAAACAGTTGGCATTCTGGACATCATCTGAGAAACCGACCATTCTTGCTGTGAAGATGTCATTTCCAAGACGAGCTAATAAACCAAGACCTTCTGATGATGCTCTGCGTTGAGCTGCGCAGATGTCCCCCTCTCCCAGAATACCCTGTTACCATAAAATATAAGAATAGGAAGCTCAGAATAAAAAATAGAACACATATTAGAGCTATTTAATAGCAAGTAACGATGACATGAGAGTATTTAATGTATTTAATATCCAATCACCTGAAAGATAGCTTGCGCAGAACTTAGTATGTCGGCACCCAACGGTTGGGGACGTAAAGCAACAAAAGCCTACACAAGGAACGTCACATGAATGTAAGACAGACCAAAATAGAATAATAACTAAACTAAACACAAATATTTTGACATAAATCAAATTGCAAGTATATCACTGGATGATCGTAAACACCTTGAGCCCAGCGAGTAAGCCAACACATGCATTGGTGACACTGGCTGCATGCCATGCTTGCTTCTTTCCCACTTTCAGGCACTGCTCAATCATGCCAAGAAGTGAGAGCTTTCCACTGGGATCCTGAAATATGACCTCGACAACCAGTCAACTATACTTAGACAACCAACTTCTAACCAATACAAATAAATAGAGAAGTGCAATTTACATAGTGTTACCTGAGTGGTAAAAAGCATTCCAAAGCCCAGAAGCATCTGGTTCACCAGCATCTTACCTGTTGTCTCCGGCTTCAGAATCAATGAAATCATTAGCATTCCATCAGATAAAAGCATGAAAAATAGCACGTAATAAATATAAATGAAATGTGGAATCTATTGCGACATCTGGATGCAGTCTTCAATATGTGAAGCATCTAAAAGACACTGAGGTAGCTGATATGTTAGCAAAATGCATCTAACAGTTGCCTTATCGACATTTCTTTCATAGCCTTTTTGAATTGTATAAAGATGATTTTTTTTGAAGACATGGTGAGGAGGCCCTTCACCGAGTTCTTTTAAGGTTCATCATTTTTGTAACCATATCCCTGTCGTGCAAAATTAATAAGACAAAATAGTGATCAAGGAACATTGCAATACTCCAAGGAAATATTTCCCGTTTACTTTATGTCATCTTCCTTGGTGGTATCTTAGTATTGCCGGTGAAATTACCTAACTTGTCGTGAACTTGAAGAGTAAGTATGAAGATATTTGATGCAGGGGCATATTCTGTTTAGTTAGGAATGTTTTCTATTTAGGAACGTTTACTAGTTTCTTTCTATAGCGAGGGCGTTTATGTCCTTAGGTTTAGGTTTCTTTTCGTAGGGGTTATTTTTCTAGTATAAATAGGCTATTAGGTCTTCTTTAGAAGGCAGACCTTTTATGATACTTTCTTATAACTTATAATCTATTTGACTATAGAAGAGTAATGGGTTTTAACCTAGACTCGATTTATCTAAGATCTTAGAGTTCAATTTCATGTTCTATATGCTTGTTGTTGTTTGATTGCGATATCCTATCGTTTTGGCTTTCTAAAGTTCACTGACTAAGAAAGAAGAGGAGAATCCGTTATTCTCACAACGCAACCCTTTAGATTCACCGGAAGGAGTTTCTAAAAATTAGTATGAGCACCCAGTAGTCGGTGAAAGTCTTTTTCATAGGCATGTTGTTCATGAGGAAACACCACTCTCAGTAAGTGAGAGTGAAGATGAAATCGTTGTCGATTGGAACTTACTACCAGTCTACGACTACGATAGCTACCCAGAAGTTGAAGAAGAAGTTTT
Organism: Papaver californicum; assembly: GCA_023531435.1. Taxonomy (NCBI): domain Eukaryota; kingdom Viridiplantae; phylum Streptophyta; class Magnoliopsida; order Ranunculales; family Papaveraceae; genus Papaver; species Papaver californicum. The sequence continues at coordinate 991,898 of JAJJMC010010050.1, forward strand.
GTTTACGTCAGACTGTGTTGATCCTTTTATCGAGGAAGAGACAAGCATAGTAAGTATTCCTGTAAACCAAACTCATTATGTTTATGAGAATCAAGCTATACATACAGTAGACAATCTTAGTTTGAGGTTAGAATCAGATTTCCATCAGCAAAAGGAGATGGTTTGTCGTACAGAAACTTGTAGAGAGAATTATACCAGTGAAATTCGCGGTCGAATTTTCTCTAACATCAGGAGGAATACTACGAGTAAAGAGTTACCAAGAAAGAGTTTGAGAAATACAGAAAACAAGTTTGTTTCTTGGCATCTCAAGTTTGATAATGTATCTGCTGTTAGAGATCAGATTTGTGTTTCGACTAATGCAGTCGAAAGACCAGCATTAGAGCGTCCACAATGGGACGGGCATATCACGGACTAAAGATCAAAAGTAGTCGATAGTCCGGAAATTTGAGGCGCAGCGGGATGACTACTTCTGGTCTTTAGTCCGGATTTCTCACTGTAGCAGACTAAATGTAGTCTTTTTTCTGGACTAAAGTTGGTTTAGTCGAGCGGTGGCATAGGCGTCCGCCTGATGGTAAGCGGCTGTGTAGGAAACCGCTTGATGTCAGGCGTTACGTTAGAATAACGCTTGAAAACACGGGCTGTAACCAAATCTCCGCCTGATCAAGCGCTAACCTAGGACTACGCCTGATGGAGCGAGCGTCTAGGATCACGCCCACTGACAGGCGGTAACCCGAATCCCCGCTCCATTGGAGCGTAGCGCTAAAATACCGCCCATATCTAAACGTCATGCTAAGGCACCGCCCAATATGAAGCATGCGTCTAGGAATCCGCTCAGTTCTAGGCGCGGCCCTAGGAGTCCACCTGGCTAATTTTCCCTCGCCAATATAACTGTAATACGGCTGTGCATGATTTACAAATTCTTATGGTTGAATCATGTACAGATGCTTACTCATCTAGGCTTCAAAACATTGTTGGAGGGAATCTTGGGACCCCACTTTCAGAAGCTTCAATTCTATGCTTAACATCCACTTTCAAAAGCTTCATCCATTTGTTGGAGGGAAATGGTTTGTTTAAATGTTTAGTTAGTTTTGGTACTCCACATTTGATGGGGCGGGACGCTAACACTTCGCTTGGAGTTGTAGGCGGGGCGGTAGGACACCGCCCGTGTTTTTCATCTCACACGCTTCTCTCGCACATCACACACTCGATCAGGCTTAATGTCGGTGCACCGCCCCATCAGGCGTTTGTCTAGTGGTCCGCCCGTCTCTTGGGCATGCGTCTAGGAATCCGTCCATCATCAGGCGTAATGTTATGTTCCTGTCCCACATCAAGCGTTCAGCTAGTCGTCCACCTCACGCAAGCGTTACGCTAGACAACCGCCCGTCTCAACAAGCGTTACGCTAGAAAGCCACCCAACAACAGGCGTTATACTGGATCACCGCACGATCATTTTTAGTCACTGGGCCGCTGTTTTTGGGTCGGACCAAAAAGTAAAAATTTTACTCTTGTCTTTGGGTTCCCTCGTCCCACTGTGGATGCCCTTAGGGCCTAAATTGATTCCTAGGGTTGGTCTGCATATCTTCCATTCTCAAATACTAGGTGATTCCAAACAGAAAGAACTCGTACATGTTATTGCTATGAAGGTTGGGTTTTGTGTCGACACGGGACAACCTGAATCCTTAACGAGTAGGTCCTTCAATAAGTTTCTTAGGAAACTGACCCCCTGGACAATGTCAGTTTACTGGTACCTACGTTACTGTGCAATACTAGTTGCCAAGGAGCCTGTTTTGGTTCTGTCAACATGTGACTGCATACTTTTGATTCCTAAAAAGAAATCGGTTGACATAGTAATTACTAATAACGAGGAAGCATACCTAAGTCGAGGAAAAGGAGGAGAGGTCATCTGTTTTGTTATCCGGAATACTGCCAATGCAGCCTTAAAACACTTGGCTAAACTGTGTTGTGTCAACAGAGATGTTTATGGTCCGAATGATGTAGCCTCAAGGTACGTCAAACTCTTAAAAGACCCTGAAGTTACAGCAAGAAGAATTGTTGTCGCCAAAGGTTTTGTGCCAGTATTTGAAGCCTTGCCCAAGAATTGTTACTTCGGCAGCATTCAGAGATCGCTTACAGCAATCAGTAAGGCGTAGGAGCGCATAAGAATGAATGACAACAAAGTTGTTCGTCCCCAGCATTTATACATTGAAAAGAGGTTAGCGGAGAAGGTTCAAAATGAGTTATTTTCTGAATATGCAAATCAACTGTATGAATTCAAAGAGCAATTTCAATGTCATGCTTTGCTTAGAGATGATAGGGTGGACGACTGGAGAAGGATGTTTAGCCTATTTGTTAGAATTCCTTGTCTACCTGTAAAAAGCACCATGGTACTCAAAGATGTTTTTGAGATCTTCTATAAGGGTGTTGCTGAATTCTTTTTACAGTTTGTTCGTCGACTTATGTCGCAGAAGAGTGTGAATGAAAACCGTAAAGGGAACATGCTGACAAAAAAGAAGAGAACAGTCGCGGAGGAAGTATCTCCAATTGTTGGTAGAGATTTGACCTTTCAGGTAGAATTGAAGAATGCGTCCCTTTCAAATGTATATGCTCACACCGAGATCTGTCATGAGATGTTGGGTGGTTCGTATTTGATGTCAGTTCTGTTAATGGAGGTATCTGATCTGTTTAGTTTCGAATCAGGAATTAATTGCGGTATGCGTCCATGGATCTTATAGTCCTAATTCTAAGTGGTGATGCTACTAATCAGAAGTGGGTTAGTAAACCAGCTTCTGGTATATATTTGGAATTGAATTGCAGTAAGAGACTGGGAAGAAAAAATGAAGTTATTGCACCTCAGAGTTTAGGTGTTTCTGAAAGCTCAGGGCATCCTAGAGATGCTGTCAGTAAGCAACCTAAGATGTGTAGTGTTAACGTTGTAATCGGTATAAGAGCTTTAGTGTCTAACATAATTCCTAGGGATGGTAAGTGTAAGGAATTAGGTTCTAGACACATAGAAAGATTCGTTAGCGCAGCTCGAAACAAATATGTATTCGGACACTATATAAAAGTTCAAAGAGGATGGTCTAAAACAATTGTTTTTCCAAGAGGCTGAGCTACAGTTTTCAAAGATCTACTTCCTTTGGAAACAGCGATCGCAAGAGTGTATCTGGACAATCTCGTTGTATGTGAAACAATGGCTGAAACTAGCATCTATTCTCCTAGAGAGTGTGTTTACCTTTTGGCTTAAGGTTCTGGTTGCAGTGCTAAAGTACTCGTCACAAGATGTTATTTCAGGTGTATTACATGTGAAAGGACTAATCACTAGTGGAATTGGCAATCTAGAGTTGTCTGTTTTAAATGAAATAATCAACAAGAGTGGGCAGCACATAGATACAACAAATGCTAATCAAATGCGTAAGAAGTCGCCACAAGGAGATCAAGTTATGGTAATTGTTTTTGATTGTGGGAAAGCAGCAGGGATTTCATACCCTCCTTTCAACAATATTTCTTGGATACTGTGCATTGGGATCTTTAAAGCTACGGGTTTTTTTTTCGATCGTGGGAAGACAGAAGAGACATCAAAGATATATGCAAAATCCATAAAACATCTCATCGGAGCTGAGATTTCTTTCAACCTGGGGTGGTTGATGCAGGGGCATATTCTGTTTAGTTAGGAATGTTTTCTATTTAGGAATGTTTACTAGTTTCTTTCTATAGGGAGGGCGTTTATGTCCTTAGGTTTAGGTCGTAGGGGTTATCTTTCTAGTATAAATAGGCTATTAGGTCTTCTGTAGGAGGCAGACTTTTTATGATATTTTCTTATAACTTATAATCTATTGATTATAGAAGAGTAATGGGTTTTAACCTAGACTCGATTTTTCTACGTTCTTAGAGTTCAATTTCATGTTCTATATGCTTGTTGTTGTTTGATTGCGATATCCTATCGTTTTGGCTTTCTAAAGTTCATCAATGTTTCTGTAAAACCAACTAAAGATGCCTAATAACATGTTCAAAAGAGAGACAGTATTTAATAGGAAACTGAAATAAGAATACCTGAGGAAAAGTATATAGTTCATTCTCCCAGACACAAGGCATCATCCCATCTTGCCCTCCTTGAAAAGCTCTAAGTTCATCTTCAAACCAATCCCTGAGTTATACAAGACAGAAATTAATATATGGAAACTAGTAAGCATAAGCAAGAGCCAAGAGCATGAACTCCCATGACATGTAATGATTGTAATTTGATGTATACCAGTCACTCAAAAGGTAGAGAAAAAGTGCATAGAAACAATAAACAATGTCATCCTCACAAAGCCTTAAACTTGTCATTCAATAATCAAATTCATAAAATGTTACCTTCCAGGGATCCAAGGACCCAACCACGCATCTCTCTTGTCTAATAGAGACCGCAAACATGAACTCTCTTCACATCCAGAAGGTTCCCTTCATCCCGTCATAAATAAAAGTGGAAGAAAGAAAGAAAAAAGAAATCAATTACATACCTCAAAAGAGGAAAGTTGATTCAACTATGTAATATGTTTTTTCATGGGATTAGGATAGAAAGAATCATGAAAAAATAGACAATACTCATTCAAATTTATGCCTCATAAGCTGATACAATCAATTACCTAAAAGGAATAGTGCAGATTTGAATGATCGAAGAGTGATCATTTTTGTAAGCCATTGGATCAGGTAGAGATTGATATGCTATAAGTGTCCTAATGACAAACAGGTCCAGAGCTGGTTTCACATTCGGTGGTTGTTTCGAGGTTAGCAACGATATGTAGGACAAAGCCCTGCTTATGATCAAATATAGGAAATTATGAATATCACAATAAAACTATAAGAGGAAAGAAATAACAAAACAAATTCAACATGAAGCAAGAAAAGCTCAACCAGTCTTGAATTTCGTCTGTACAAAACAGCAAATTACCTGCCAAGGTATATTAGCACTGGCTGGAGTAGAACGCCGTTATCAGAAGCAACGAGAGGTTGGAAAATAAAGGATCTTATAAATGCAGTAAGAGCCTCAATTGCAGCAGACCATACGCTGCAAGAAGAGGACAAATCATTGACAAAGCGGATAGAAATCAAAAGTTCAACTATTCAAAATAACTAGCAGCTGATCACTTGTGTCATCATACTATTACCCATTTAATCTGCTAAATATTAATGCTTCTCCATAATAATTTACTGCATTAGTTCCACTTAGAAAGTGTAGCACATAATCAAGTAGCAAAGAAACCTTTAAATTAACACACTCCTAGTAGTCCAGGATGCGGATGAGAATCATGGTATAGTGTAGGGATTCTTTTAAGCAGGAATCTAACTTGTCCAACTTTATGACTTATCAGAAGTTCTATCTGTCACGACTGAGGTGTTGCAAATTTCTATTCAGAAAAAACTAGTTCCGTTTCTACGTCAAAGACTAGTTCCGCACCTACCAGTGCAAATTTGAAGGAAAAGAAAATCCACAGTTGACGAGTACTCGAGTTTTGCTATTTAAAACGGACATGGGAGACCTTGCCAAAACAGAACTCTCATTCTATCCTTAAGACTTCTAACAAAGTCAACTCAATGTAATTTCGGACATGACAGGGGTGATGATACACCCCTTTTTTTTCTATCATCTGACTTGCCACTAGCTCATCTGAACTCGTTCCGACTCCATCTAATTTAGAAATGATTGAAAAAATTGGGGGCTTTGTTTCAGGATCTATGCCCTTAAAAGTGGGACTCAGAATGCTACTAGACTGTTCAGACTTCAAACTCAGGGAATGCTAAAATATATATTAACTGAATAACATAGCAAAGTGTTCAACTAAATAAAGTCAGCCCCCCTTCCAATAACTAATGAGAAAGCTTAGCAGCTTGATGCTGCTACAAAACCAGAAAAGGATACTGACTTCGACTCATAAAGTAGATCAATGTAGACTTCAACAAAATGAAAACTGGCTCACCATATCTCAGATGTAAGGTCTTCATTTTGCTTAGTTGGATATTCTTGAATTCCACCAAATGGAGAAGCCCACAGAGACAAGATATCAAAAACTTGGTCTTCAAGCTCCTGCACAAGTCATCATAGCCCCAATTAAGATAAGTGATTTAGATGTGCCAAGTAAAAGAAAGGCAAATGCATGTATACCTCCTTTGGCATGGAGGCTATTAGTGATGCTAAGAGTAACCACCCGGCTTCATTTTTAGCAGTAGCAGCAACAGGGTTCCGACTATATTCAGTCAGTAGTTTCTTCGAAACATCCAGCACTAATTTCGGCAATCTGCACACGACTTGACAGGAATTCAGTTTGTTGAGAAAAGAGGAATATGGTGGAAATTTAATATCACTACTAGGCTCTAAATGCAACAGTATCATGCTAGTAAAGATCTTGAAAAGGAGTCAAAGAAGACTGCAACTACAGAACAAAGGATTATCACTAAGATAAACTTCCCAAAGGAAAACCACCATGAGAAACTGATTCACACAGGGTATCCACTATCCACTACACGTACATTTGGACGAGCAATGCTTCCAAGTCTAGAATGTGTTGCAACTATTTGAATATGTATCTTTGGCTTAAGCAGCCAGAATATATACCCGACCCCAAGGTTTTCTTATTCGCTAAGTTCTGCGCCAGTTTTCTAAATGCTACCCATCCCAGACAGAACATTTAAATCTGCTCCAAATGTCAGTTTTAAGTGGTAATTATATAAGATAATTGACACAAATTTTCTGTTCCCATGTTTCTTTCTCATCTTATTCATAACCTAATAATTCATCCTTGATTGTCTTTAACATTTAAATCTGCTCCAAATGTCAGTTTTAAGTGTTAGTTATATAAGCTAATTGACACAAATTTTCTGTTCCCGTGTTTCTTTATCACCTTATCCATAACCTAATAATTCATCCTTGATTGTCTTTAATAGATAGATAAAAAAATAAGTACATTTTATCTCACATGCAACCTTTCTGGAGTAACTTGATCCTCACTCCTATTCTACCACTAAAATTAATGGGCACATGTTTCACTCTAAAAAAAAAAAAACTCTGCCTGTGTAGTTTTCCTGCACAGCCTGTCCCAAGCCAGGATATAGGAGGAGGGTTCGTGATTGGTGTGGTGAGCCAATGGTAAACAACACAGCCATTCCCCTATGAAAATAGGGTCGTGAAGCGAGCCAGCGATAGACCAAAAGAGGGTGAAAGCAGTACCAAAATGGGTGACCGCTTGGAAAGTCCCCGTGTACCTTTGTTTGGTTGAAAACCAGCCATTTTCATAGGAAAGGGCGAGAGCAGTACCAAGACGGTTGACCGCTTGGGAAATTCTCGAGTTTCCTATAGACTACCCTAACTTGTTTGGGACTAAAGGCATATTAGAAGAAGAAGAAGAAGATGTTTCATTCCTAAAAAATGTTCAATCACAACATGAGTATAATAACAGCTTACACAACGCCTGTTTGAATAGAAATTAGTAGAGAAACTATTTTGGATAAAACAAATCAGCGAGGATTCTGCCCTTCCACTTGCTACCTTGCTATAAGCCTAGAACTAACACCTTCATTGCATAGCACCATACTAACTCACTCTAACTATTCCAATGATGCCAAGCAAATTCTATACCGAAACAGATTGTCAGAAAAGTACCAATAAACAGTTTACAAATAGTTTCTGGTAGAAAATTAAAAACAAAGCATAATGAAATGCGAAACCCCGTGCACCAAATGCAGAAAATATACCCCAAAGTGATGATGAACAAAAAGGACAGTGCTTGTTCAACACATCCAGAGCCTTAAAAACAGGGGGGAAAGGTAGTTAACAGAAGTACAGACTTACTTTGCTGGATAACCAAGAGGTAGCTTCGGAGAGATGGACACTAAAGCTGCTAATATTGTAGCTTGGCCATGCAATGCGTCAAGCTCAAGCTGCAATTTGTTACCCTACAAATGAATGACAAGGTGCATAATGAATAATGATGAATTACACATACATCAAGACCAAGGTTCAGTTAATTTTTTTAAGTGACCTATAAGTCGGGCGACTTCTTTGAAGCATGTCAAAACACCAACTATATTACTCAAATGAATAATGAAAATGGTCAAACTAATTTAGATCAAATACTGAAACATATACTCAAGAGTAGGAAAGCTTTTACAGTGTTCAATAATTTGAAGACCACTTGTACAAATAAATATGACTCAAAATACAAAATGGCAAAGCTTTACAGGTGAGCAAATAACCAACTTCTTCTTAATTAATCATGGGTGAAATAACTCAAGGTCAAATTCTTCTAGCATAAAAACTGATGTAGTATATATAAATCAACAAAGTAACTAAAAGCGTAAAGTATAGGGAAATAAGTTGAACACATGATTCTATTCTAGAAACAAAAAGCAACAACTTGCTTCGCAGTTAGGACTGCTAAACAGTATAATCAAGGACAATCCACAATAAGATAACATGTGGAACACAAACTCGTCCAGGCCTACCTTTTCAAATGAGACACTTTCCCTTAAGGCATTAATTGTTGTCACTGCAAAAGAAATCAAACCGCCAACACAAGTAGGGTCGACCTCTGCTAATGCGCGCAAAGTCAAAGCAGCTTCTATCCGCACCTAGCACCAAATTCACGTTAATGTTCGTGACTAGGAATAAGCAACCACTCTAAGAATAAGTATCAGAGAGAAAATACAGAAACAAAATCAAATGTGTATATAATATAATAACTGCCCGCATTTTGTATCATTGAATTCACACAATAGGCTAGTCCAATGAGCAAATAACAAGATGAATAAATAAAAAATTACATGAAAGTGTAAACCTAAGAAGAGTTCAGACTATATTTTCTGTTGTGTAATAATAGCAACATCATCTGTTACATTAGCACCTAAATATGCCAACTATAAACCATAAAATTAGGGAGTTCAGGCAGGAGGAAACTGCATCAAAATTTGTATATGTTTACTTGCCAATTTTCTATTCATATCTCTTTTCCTTTTTCTTTTTTATGCTTTTTATCTTTTTCTTGTTTTGTTTTTGAATACCAGGAATACTATAATATAACGAATTGCAAAAGAGTTGCAAAGAAAACAGATTCACATAAGTACTGAAATGATGAATGTAATTCTACTTGATGCAAAAGCAACCAAATGATTTTCTCATGCACTTGACAAGGCTCTAATGGCACTACCGTAGATTTATAACTCAAATGTCCAGATCCAAAATATATCACATCTAAGTAATTACCTTGCAAAAGGTGAGTTATCAACAAATTCTCCAACTGCTGCATTAAAGAATATACAAGTTGATCCAGCAAATAGAGACTACTATTTCTTCTTATAGCACTTAAAAGTGTGCATATACTATAATTAAGCTAGACATTATAATTTGGTATATGTTATACGAAAAACTAAAAATGTACTTTATTTGACACATACAATGGTTTACCATGAAATTATTGTTAACTAATCCAACACCTCAGGAGACTCGCATGTATTAGCAATTCAATAAGCATGTGTCAACGTCCAAAACCTTCTTCATATGTTAGTAAGACATAATGGGTAATGAGGTAGTAAAGAATCATTAGAACGGAACTACAGAGAATCACGGTATCACACGTATAACCTACTTTAATACCATTAGTTTTTCCAAATGTGGAATATGGAGATTGATCCACTATTAATTATATTATTATGCATTTCTACATCAGCACTCTACCAAATAGAAAAACAGAATCGATTAGCTTGATCAAATGCTTACAAGTACTGCGGAATGTGACAGCGCCGCCACAACTGTGTTATCAAGGACTTCCTTGAGTTCTAAAGGGACCTGCAAAAGTTGTAAAGCTACGTTCGCATCAAACCAATTAATATAAATCCTCTAAAAGTTAATCAAACAAACTATTGTTTAGAAAGACCATTAAACGTAATTCATCTCCAGTAAGTCATTAGAACGAAAGGAAGTTTGCATTACTAATAAATAAGCAAACAATCAATACAAAATATCACCGCACTAATACAGGAAGCATGCTTTCATTGTCTCTTCTCCAGTAGCTGCCATTAGTATCTTTCTTTATTTCCTTTCTAATTATTGATAAGTAACTATTTACATATACATGAAGTCAGTTATTGGAAAACATATGATAAGTTGATAACCTATATAACACCATACAAGTGAAGAAAGTATTCCAATATCTCATAAGCTTATGTAAAAACTATTGCCCTTGTTTAATTACTAACCCATCAAGCACTTTTTTGGTTCATCAGCCCTCATATGATCATAGTATAGTTGGTACATATAACAGTAACCTAAAAGTCAAAAGACTGGTGATAATTTGAGCTCCTCTGTAAAACAAAGAAAAGTCAAGGCAAATTCTGCTCTAGTCGAGAGTTGATTGCCTTGGTTACAGAACTCTCTGTACAGCTTGTGAGTCAGTTACAAATGACACATTTCATTAAATATTTAATAACATAATCCTAAACCTTCTAGGAGCTGGGTTCTAGTGAATTTTGCTAATGCATCCAGAAAATATTTGTGCTAGGTCCTGGCGTCTAAGAACAATTTTTGTCTTTCTTGTTCATTTGTTGTTTCCCCATCGCTCTCCACAACACAATACTTGTAACAAAATACCAAAACCTGCAAGATGTTGCTCACCTCTCCTAAAGTCTTCAGAATATACGAACCGGTACGTAATACAGCAACTTCCATAGAAGGGCTGATATCATGAGATTCCAGCTGCAATGGAAACAAAGAAAATTGTCTGAATTTCGGATAAACCACAGTAGTTGAAAATTAGGGAGGTGAAACGCATGTAATATTCAAATCCCAGACATATGTCCTTTCACAGTTTAGTTATAAACTTAAGAACATTCCATCATACCTGTCTCCCCAAAAGAACCAAAAAGCTCCTTTGAGTGCTTTCAGTCATTTGATCAACTACCCCCACACGAAGAATGTACAGAACACATGCCTTCATAAGAAAATGTAAATACAATAAGACACTGATTATACCAAAGAGCCTCCTAAGTAACTTCCAGTTTAGATATTCTAAGCTGCAGAACAGTCATGGCGACAAATTCAAAACTAGGGTTTTTCTTAAAATACTTTCATTTCAAGAATTGCAGAACATAAATTACTTCTTCTTCCTCTTCTGGGTTTGTCTCTCTCTTTCTCTCTAGAAAACAGAGAGACCCCCCCCCCCCCAATTGGGGTGTCCCTATGAGCTATGTTGTGAAACGCACCCAATTTGTCCAAGTATTCGCCGAAGGCGTTTGATTTCTAAGGTGGACACCTCGCATCATGCAAATTCCTCTTGAAAATTCAAAGGCACCTTATTCGCTGCCCGAAGTAGGCGCCTTGAGGAAATTTGGCTTGCCAATATTGCGACCAATTTGTATTTTTCATCCTTTCTCTTTGTTTTACAGAAAAGTTCGCCATCAATGGCAGCTACACGCTCTTTATCGAATCTCCCCTTAAAATTCATTATTTAAACTGTAGTAAGAGCCTATGAATTGTGTGATTACGCTTCTCTATTTTGAATCCATTTTAAAGTTAATCCAAAATCTTATTTTCATAACACAACTACCAAAATGTTCTCAAAAAATCTTTTACGTAGCTTCAAATCTCGTTTGCATATCTTCTCAAAACTTTATCCAAAATCTTATTGTCGAATAATTTTCTTCTAATAGTAATTATAGAAACATAACAAGAGGCTGATCACTTTCTACTTCATCAAATAGGACTAGTTACCCTATGTATAAATCGACGCCTTAGACGTGCATATACGGCAATTCGTGGGGAGACTGGCCTGGCACCTCGCCTCGTGCCCCAGATTACATAGTCTATGAGAGAGCTTGTGTATTAGCCTTACGGTAATCACAAATCTAAAAAATCTGTAGTCGCCCTATGTGAATTCGTCGGTTAAGGTGTCGACAATTCGTGAGGCGTCTGGCCTAGCGCCTCGCCAAGCGAATCACACAACATAGTGCACAACACCCTGGTTTACTGACTTAATGGATCCCCAAGGCTGCTGCTTGGCAAAGAATAAGAACTGAAGATGGTCAGCAGGGCTTGGGATGTCAGCTGGAGACTACATGGGTGTTGGAAGTTGAGCTGAGAAGAACTGACCCTGTGATACATGCTGAAGTTTAAGACTTTCTCGTTAGAGACAAGTTTTATTTCAACTTTGGTGGTTGATGCAGGGGCATATATTATGCTTCTTTTCTGGTTAGGAATAATGCTAGTTTCTATGCTTTAGAATGTCGTTTCATCCTTAATTTGCGTTCTCTTTCCTATGGTTTCTTTCTAGTATAAATAGTTATTTTCGAGTCTCTGGCTTTGGCCCTAGACTCAATTTATTAATGTCTAGTTGGATTTCTACTGTTCTATTCCTATCTCTGCTTTCTGTTAGTTAATTTCTTCATGCTACCTAGAATCCCCACAAATATAGGTACTGGATCAGAGACAAAATATCCATTTAGCATTATTTGACACCTGAAAGGTTGTAACCGCAAATCTTAGACGAATGATACCAGTGCATGAGCATCTACAGAAGAGTCCCCACGAAGCATGTCCAGAGCCTGCAAAGCAAATTCTGAAAGATCGCTATCTGGGTGAAAATACTTCAAACGAATTGCCTGCAAGATGAATACAAGTAAATTAATGGACAAAAGAGAAATTATACTCATCAAAAACCGAAAACCAGCAGATGAACCTTTTAGAAATCAAGTAATGAACCAAATTAAATTTGATAACAGAAAAATTTTAATGAAACTGAAGACTCCCTGCTGATGGTGCAACAAGAATTGAGGCACATTAAAAAAAAAGTTGGATGCCAAAAATGAGGCATTCCAGATAATAACATGAGATACCAAAAGGACGTAACACTTTAGTCAGAATTATAGAATAACCAACTGTAAAGTAAGAAAAAATATCACGGATGACATAAGGGGTAACTACTAATTATAGAGTTGCTACGGAAGTACAAAGTTATCACTACATGCTGTATTCATCTGGAGCAACTAATAACTGACAATAACGCATGCATGGCCAATAAAAGTTTAGAAGTCATCTTTAATCAAATAAGCATGGTGATAATTGTTGCTACCTACCTGTAGAAAGAATATCCATGACAATGTTAGTCCGATTCTAACGTCCTTCGCACGTACTCCATTTGCTGCAAATTAAGATACTAATGAGAATGATCTACTTACGCAAGGAAAAGCAGATTAACCAAGTATACTAAAGGGGGGAAATCAGCAACTCTAATGAGCACGGAAATGTAGACTTCTTACTAAAGGAAAACCCTTGGTTTTATAAAAATTTTCAATTTCACAGTGTAATCTCAAAAAGCATCCATAACCTCCAGCTGAAACGATGTCTAGCTGTAGAGTGACACATGGTAGAACCCGTCTTTACATTGTTCAATTGTATGAAGTGAATAACATATTACCAGAACACATTAATGTCAAAGATCGACAATCACAATAAGAATGGCAACATAGGCAGCAACCATGACGAGCCAAAAAGAAAGTAGACAAGTGAGCACTATGCTAAGGGACGGATAGGTCGGAATAAAAGAGTCTAAAATTGGCAGATAAAACTAAAAGTATTTCAGGTCTAGCAGGTAAATACTCTAAAATCACACTGATGGTACAGATACATTAGTGCACGTGGAAAAAAAGGATCAGGATGGTACTCTGCAGTTAGGCACATCAGCATAAAAGCTGATAATTTGTATACAAATTTGATGAGATAGCACTTAGCAGTACATAAATTATCTAGGTATAAGCCAACACGTTAAGAATCTACGGGAAATGAATATAAAGAACCAGCTGATATCTTCTATTAACGATATACAAACGTGGCATTAAAGCTCAACGATAACTGACTCCAAACACCATACCTGTCATCTTGTTTCAAAGACGTAGACATTTTTTAGGTTATTCCTCGTGTTGGCCTTGTGCATGCCAACTATCGGCTGTTTCATCATTTTTCCTACTTGTATTATTTTCATTTGCAGTGCGTCAATATATCAAGATCAAAAGAAACAGTGGATGTCACCACCCAACAATCAGACAAAAAAATATGCAATACCATAAACCAGAGCAACAAAAATAGCCAATAAAATTCCAAATCGACACTTAACCACTGCAGGAGTATGTAAGAGCAGGTGGTTGACTAGAATCTTTAGTTACAATGCAAATTAATATGTTCAAACTGTATCTGGGTGATTCTTGATTTAATAAGTAAATAAACTATCAAGTAATCCTACACTAATTGATTCAATAAGAGATTTTCATTTATTTCAAGGATCCTTAGTGCATAACTTCATATTGAATTTGCTTCAAAAACATTCTGGTTCAAAGACATTTTAAAATGTTAAATCTCAAAGCTTGGAATGCTTTGATTTTGCACCTTAAGTTCCACCAGACCCATATTGCATCTCAACTTCTTGAAGCTAAAAAGCTCTCTGATGAGGGAAACTCACATAACTTTTGTCATGAAATAAACGGTTCTCGAGAAAAAATATATTTTTTGTTGATCTTTAGCAGATGACAGGAGAAATCCATCCAACGAAATTACCTCTCACAAATGGGCCAGTTAAATGCTTTTGCAAACAACCCTCAAGCTTTTGTGTTGGAGTAGCAGGAGTTTTTCCTCTTGGTTGTACCTTGTAAAGACAAACCGTAAAAAGACAACTCTCATGAAGATTTAAAACAAGAATAGATAATTGCATACATAGGGAGTAACATGTGTACAATACCTGAGCCTCAGGATTCATTCCTAGAGCAAGCAATGCACCTAGAGCTTCAGAAAAAGCATCTCTGACAGATGACATTGGATCCTCAAGAACCTAATGTAGGGAGCATTAGTCAATGAAGAGTAATAAAAGAATCTCATGGTCTTTTAACGAATTAAAAATGTAACAAACCAACAGGTAAATTACTTGGAGAAAGTGTAAAGAAAAAGTAACCTGCCTTGACACAGTAAGTGGCAGAGTTATCAAGCTCTGTAACTCCTAACCCAGGTCCTCCAATACTTGCAAAGGTCTTCAGACATCTTGCAGCAGCTATTCTGACAATGAATGATTTATCCCACACACCAATCCGCATTATGAGACGAAATGCTTCAGCATAGGCTGCAAAGGCACCAGTGCCACCTGACCCTTCTAATGCATTTTGGAGCATTTCCAGAGCTTCTTGTCTCACAAAATCCTGCAATTTTGAGTTTCATAAAGCTGTAAGTACAAAACTACATACAAGATGAAGCCAACGACTAGAATAGAAAGCTCATGTCATACCCACAAGAGCAATAGCATGTCCTTGTTACTCGTTTCAAACAAAGATTATGGTTGTGCTACTTCATCAAATCTGAAATTACAAATAATCTTACAAGTAGTAAGTCTAAAACGAGACCTAAGCGTCACTGGTTGTCCAGGGTCAGCCCTGATACGTACTTGATTCTCAGGCTATGCCTCACTTGAACAACTAAATCAAAATGACCACAACATCAGTACATCCCAGATTCAGGATGCCGGAGTTAAGAGTGCACTGAAAGACAAGACTCTGCAGTTCACTACTTAATAACACTCAAGAAAACCTATAATCAGTTCAAACATAGGGTAAGCAAAAATGATAATTGTAAGTAGATAACGTAGAGGAAGCATATAAACTTGAATAAAAGATCCATGTCGAGCCAAAATAGCTCAACAACAACAACAACCAAGCCTTTAGTCCCAAACAAGTTGGGGTAGGCTAGAAATGAAACCCATGTCGAAGTTACCAAAACCAAAAGCAGGAAAAAAGGAAACAGTAACGAGACCAAATAGCTCAATAAATAAAATTATAACCATTCTTGAGAAGAACCCGTTGGCTAGACCTAACAAGACGGAACACGTAAGCAGAAACACATGTTCCCATTTTCCATTTGGGAAGAAATAAGGATTATGACAAAAACATTCTATTAGAACATGAAATTTACATTCTAAAATTGATCTTTGCCATCTTGCTGAAGACAATTCTAGTGGAAGTGGATACGAAACTTCATCCTATAATATACAATTAGCAGAACAACAAGACTATAAGCACATACGATTACATTCCAATCAACAGCACATACGACTATACTCCAATCAACAGCACATACGATTACATTCCTATCAGCAGAACATGCAAGACTACATATATACATGAATCGTTGCGAATAGCAGACGTAGGAGTAGGTAAATTTATCGGATCAGTGAAGCACGAATGATAATTGAGACAGAACTTCAACCTTAGAAACTGTCTTCATACCATAAAGGAAAAGTTCTTTCTTTCTAATATTTAAACTGGAGGTTCTTTTAAAATAATCTAGTGATTGGGAAGACCTCATCTTGCTGGTGCCATCAGCAACCTTTTTAGAAGAAATGAAGAATTTCTCTAAGCTAAGTACTATGCTCTATGCTGGATCTTGGAGACACAGAGTCTAAAGACTGGACAATGTTACCCAATTACAGATTCTAATTGTGCTAGTCCGTGATAATGTAACCAATTAGTAACCAAGCAACTGCCTCTCAGTTTATGTTGTGATGGAGGCGATCCAGGTGGGAAGCATTCTCCCCTTACTGACTGGGTACCGACTCGGTTGACTGGACCCCTGATCTGTTACATAAGGGATTGACTTGGCTTCACACTTCACTAGCAGCTTATCCAATCTTTCTTTGTAAAGAGATTTTAAGCAAATATAACCAAAGTGGAGACAGATAATATGCAAACCAAGATGACGAAGGAGGACAGGATATAGTAGGTCAGAACTCATAGTTCATTTACCAAAAATGTTTACCTCGTTGAACCTTATCAGTTTTGCCGCAATATTAGTTGTTTCAAGTAAACCAGAAGTAATCCTTCTCCCAAAATTCCTATATAATTCTCCCAAGCATTGAGCTGCTCCTGTTAAAGAGTTCCCAAAAGCCAAGAACAAAGGAAAAAATTCTTCAACATAGGTATTCATAAACAGATCTAATATCTAAAACGTTTGCTAATAAATAAAGCAAATATATCTAATGTTCGCAAACAAGGATAGGCTAGCAGTGGTGAACATCTTATAAACAAAACACGGAAAGAATTAGCGACACATGAAGCGATCACGATAACGGGATAACATGATAACATCTAACAATTCTAACGCTGCAAATTTATAACAGTGGAAAATTAACAAACATAGGTATCATGTGCTATCCCATCAAAAAAAAAAAAAAAAAAAAAAGATTCATGTGCTACAACTGAATTAGTGTTAACAGAGCAACACCTTACATTTTAATTGGTAGATAAGTCAGACCATAATACATGATATGATTAAATGAACCAAATTTTATGTTCACTATTCTGAATGATGCAAGACCTCGATATGAACAGATACTCCACAAAGGAAAACAAATTGTTTTAGAGTTACATTTCAACTTATATTCCTTCAATAACATTACTATTTGGATAGTCTTATATGAGTTAACAGGGAACAAAAATGAGATCAAGATCCACAGTTTCATGTTTCTATAATAAGTAAATTGTTTTTATGATTTTTTGATGTTTTCTAAAACGCAGTTTACGCACAAGAAAACACCTTTTCCTTGGTGTTCTCCTAATAGCTTTGGACACTCTATGGTTACTAGTCTCAAATTACATTTGTTTTCCTCACATACTTAAATGCTTTTGAATCTGATCCATGGGAATCTAACCTTCAAATGGTATAGACTCTTTAAACTTGGAAATTCTAAAGTGAATTCAGTTAACCTTGAACCCTAAGTTCGAACCTTGTTACTCACACGTAAACTTAGATAAAAAAGATTCAAACAAAATATAGTTCAAGGAGGCCAAATCTTAGATATCTTAACCAAATCAAACAACAGACATTCATTTCAACCATTTCATATCACAACTAGCAGGAACACAGCAAAACTTGTAAATTATATGTGGAGCCATTAACATGATAGGTTCAGTATGTAGGACTGAACCTGCTTCTGTAAATCTTTCAGTTCATTGTAGTACAAACCTAGTTATGCCAAAAGACGTGGCTAATAACATCCAAGGTAGAAAATGCATATGATTTGGTAGATATCATAATTGGACCCGTAATCCATTACACCCAAAGCACAGTCGGACCATTCAGCGCCAAATACCTAGTCCCCCTCCCCAAAGCCTTAATTTCTGGTACTTGTTTCAGTGTTCTATAAGTAGTTTCATGAAGAAAAAAAAATACTAAGGTTGAAGTGTTGGGCAGTTTAGGGAAGACAGGAAGAGTTCAAGAATTTTACAACGATTTATAAGTTCTTAGGGTTTAACATATAAAAATACTTGTGTTCTTTGAGAAATTTAGTTTTATACTGCTTCTGATATCTAGCACATCAGTCAAAAATGAAGTGTATCACTTGCAAATATCATTATCAACATTGGAGGCATTAATTGAGTAACTAACCAGCGGCACGGAGAGTTTCACTTCTTTTTCCATCTGAGAGTAAACCCTGAAGACTACTTGCTCTAGAATATATAGAAATCCCATCTCCTTTAGAAATAATTCTTGCCATTGCTAAAGACGCTAAATGTCGTACAGGACGATGAGCACCAAGTATAAGTAGAGAATAAAGAGTATCTTCGCATTTTCTCTGCCATAGAAGAATTGAATCCTGCATTAACCAATTCAAATCACATTCATAAATCTGAACATAAAGTAACCTTCATAAAAGTTTGATAAGTACTCCTGATTGATCTTGTAGGCCATTTCATATTTGCGGATCAAATGGTATTTAAAAGAAACTGAAATCAAAAATGATAAAAGGAGAAAGAAAAAAATAGGTTTCAAAGAATGAGAATGAAAACATGCCTTGGGTTCTTCGTCGATAGCAGAGATGAGATCTGAGAGAAGATCAAAACAAAGAACAGATTCAGGAGGTTGTTGAGCAGCAGAAGCTACAATTGATTCTAACTGTGCGACTAATACTCCAAATCTAGAGAGAGGAACATTCTCTCTTACGAAATTCTTCGCCATGGAAGAGTAGTTAACATAGACTAGAGAGAGAAAGTGAAAATATTAGTCCCTTCGCTACACTGGCAAACGAAGATGTTATTGGGGACACGAGACGGGAAATGATTTGGTTGGGACCAATGTAGTTAATTTTGGATCTCGGTCTCGTAGCGGCCGGGACCTTGACACCTTGATGACGATATCTCGGGAGACTATCGGTGATATATCGGAAGTCCTAAATCTTATATCCAATTATTTTCAACTATCTTCAAATTTTCAACAAGCGTATACCTTGAATATCGGACAAATCTCGGCCGTATCGGCCGAATCTCGTTCATATCAGGCGAATCACGGCCGATATTCACGTTGAAATCTCGGTCAGCGGAATCTCGGATATCGTCAAGGTATTCTTCCGATACCTTGAAAAGCGGTGATATCTCAGCCGTAACGGCCGATATTGACTACATTGGTTGGGACCAAGAACACAAAATTTCGCGAGTTAATCTTGAAACCTTACATAGGGGATGCAAAGTCCATAGAGGGCTACCTATGTAAAGACAAAATAGAGACATTTGAAGTGAATTTTAAAAACCTTTTATCCATGATATTTTCATAATGGCTAAACTACCTATGTTTAGTTAATATTAGTAAAACTACTTAGCTAATAGATAAGGCTAATAATAATTAATCTAAAATAATCTTATACTTAATCAAATCAAATCAAATTTTTCTTCTTTTTGGTCTGGTGGGAAGAAAAAGTAGAAGAAATGAAAAGATAATTTTTTAGGGTTTTTTTAAAAACCCTAGATTTTGATTCACTCAACCAGAGTAGTAAGGTATACCTCTAACTTAAACTCTTGGTCTTTTAATGACTCAAATTTGATGAAATTACGTAAAAAAAGATGATTTTTTTTATTCAGAGAATTTTACGGTTGGGTTTTCATGTCGAACCCAACCGTAACTGCCATTTACGGTTAGGTTTCTTCCCAACCCAACTGTAACCGTAAGTTCATGGATGAACACCAAATCGTAACAGTTTTACGGCTGGGTTTTAGCATCGGACCCAACCGTAACTAACAATTACGGTTAGGTGTTCATCCTAGAACCCAACCGTAACTAACAAACACTCGTAACAGTTTTACGGTTGGGTTTTAGCATAGGACCCAACCGTAACTAATCTTCAAACCCAAACGTAAAATTAGATGTATAAATTTGAAGATTTTTTTCATTTCTATCTTGTAGAGAATTGAAAGACGAAGCCAGCCCAAAAAAAATGAGGTCAATCGGACATCGTATGAGGGAGTTATGATCAAAACGGTGACATACAAAAAAAAATCCAGGAAGAATTACGGTTGGGTTCGACCCAATAAACCCAACCGTAAATCTGACACAAAAATCTCATCCAAAATCCCCAGATTTACGGTTGGGTCCGAGTCCAAGAAACCCAACCGTAATTCTTCCTGGATTTTTTTTTGTATTTCACCGTTTTGATCATAACTCCCTCATACGATGTCCGATTGACCTCATTTTTTTTGGGTTGGCTTCGTCTTTCAATTCTATACAAGATAGAAATGAAAAAATCTTCTATTCATATAATTTTATGGTTGGGTTTGAGTTTAAAATAGTTTATGGTTTGGTTCAGAATCGAACCCAACCGTAAAATATCATCTTTATCTCCTTCCTTCTGAGTTACGGTTGGGTTCGAATGGAACCCAACCGTAAGTTCTTGAGAACATACATTTACGGTTGGGTTTTCCAATCGAACCCAACCGTAAATTTTTCTGTAGCCCAATTTTTTTAACAAAACCATCAATCAAACAAGAAAATCAATCACTTTTGGGTTCTAAAAGTAACATGAGTTTTGTTGAATGCCTTGTATACACCATTCGATGGAGAAATTCGGTTCAAATGGAGAAGGAGTAGATATGGAGGGAGAGGGAAAGGTTTTGAATTAAAATGAAAATTTTGTAAGGTTTTGTTTTGTTTCGTTTTAATTGATTGAAGGGCAAATTAGACTTTTTCATAGATAGAAGGGTAATATGGAAATTTAACATAGCCCCTAGGATACCCCTTAACGGATTATTTGGTCACGCTGAATCCATTTGCGGCCCTTCTATGGACTTTGCAGCCCCTATGTAAGGTTTCTTAATCTTTTTAGAAACCTATGGGGATGGAGACTTTTTTCATGAACCCTCTTAGGACTTACATTTTTAATAGAGGACTTTTTCATGTGAAGATAAAATAGGATCATTAGATATGAATTTTAAAAGAAGCCTCATGTAGGGGGTTCCCATTCCAATAGAGGGGCTTCCCGTGTGAAGATAAAATAGGGACACTAGGTATGAATTCAAAAACCCTTATCCATTATATTTTTGTAATGGCTAAACTACCCATGTTTAGTTAATATTAGTAAAACTACTTAGCTAATAGATTAGGCTAATAATAATTACTATAAAATAATCTTATACTTAACCAAATCAAATCAAATTTTTCTTCTTTTTGGTTTGGTGAGAAGAAAAAGTAGAAGAAATGAAAGAGATTTTTTTAGGGTTTTTTTAAAAACCCTAGATTTTGATTAACTCAACCAGAGTAGTCAGGTATACCTCTAACTTAAACTCTTGGTATTTTTATTGCTCAAATTTGATGAAATTACCTAAAAAGTATTATTTTTTTTGTGATTCAGGCAAGATTACGGTTGGGTTTTCTTCTCGAACCCAACCGTAAATGACATTTACGGTTAGGTGTTCATCCTAATCTAACCGTAACCGTATTTTCATGGAGGAAAACCAAATTGTAACAGTTTTACGGTTGGGTTTTCAGCATCGTACCCAAACGTAACTAACAATTACGGTTAGGTGTTCATCCTAATCTAACCATAGCCGTATTTTCATGGAACAATCAATTGTAACAGTTTTACGGTTGGATTTTAGCATAGGACCCAACCGTAACTAATCTTAAAAAAAAATTTATTCAGGATAATTTACGGTTGGGATTTGACAATCAAACCTAACCGTAAATACCAAATTTAGTTTTACTGCAAAAATATTTACGGTTGGTATGATAATCTAATCCAACCGTAAATGATCATCTTCATCTCCTTTATCCCAGATTTTGTTTTAATGCATAAATAAGATTTTTATTTGTTTTGGTTTGGTGGGAAGAAAAAGTAGAAGAAAGAAAAGAGACTTTTTGGTAGTTTTTTGAAAAGCCCTAGATTTTGATTTAATCAACCAAAATGAGTGATTCTAGTGACAAATTTGAGGTGGGTGAATCCTTGTATGATAACCAAATCAAATTTTATTTACCCATTGATGGAGACCCAACTATGTATGATTATTTGGATGGTAGAGAGGTTTTATCTCAAAGTTGTGATGGTGAATCTCAACCAAATGAAGAAACTAGCCGTCAAAGTGAAGATTCAACTGTCGAGAGTAGTCAGGTATACCTCTAACTTAAACTCTTGGTCTTTTATGGCTCAAATTTGATGAAATCACGTAAAAAATTATGATACTTTTTGTGATTCAGGGTAGATTACGGTTAGGTTTTCTTCTCAGAACTAACCGTAACTGTACTTTCATGGCGGAAAACCCAATCGTAACAGTTTTACGGTTGGGTGTTTAGCACCGACCCAACCGTAACTCATTATGTGCTTGGGTATTTATTGCACTAGTTACGGTTGGGTTCGACTTTTGATACCAACCGTAGTTAATTATGTATGTTTTCTTTTATTTTTACAGTTAGGTTCGAAGGCACAACCCAACCGTAATTTCCCCTACGGTTGGGTCCAATGCTCATAACCTGTCCGTAAAGTTATACTTTCTAGTGTTTTGTTGCCTAATGCCTTGATAGTTTTTGTTCAGCTCGAGATTGTACCTCACCCAATGTATGCTCAGCCTCCTCCAAATGATGTTCTAACTAGAGATACTACGGATCATTATTTGAACGACTTGGTAGGTTATAGATAAGTTGTTAATTCCTTTGGACAATATTGTTAAGTCTTTTTTTTTGTTTCTAACTTTGTGTTCTTGGACCATGTAGACATGGGAAAAAAAGATGATGCAAAGCAATGGGCTAGAGAACATGGCAAGTTAATTATGTGTGTGATAGTTTGTAACCGTCAAACTAAAGACAACCGCTTTCAAATGGTTTGCGAGTGTAGTGGATTCTATACAAGTCATGCGAAGAAGGGTACCGAGTATGTAGGAAAGAGGAAGAAGATGCAAGCTACTTTCACTAAGAAGAAGGGATGTCCTTTCAAGCTTCAATTTCAAACCAATAAGGAGAAGAAGTGGTTCTTATCTAGAGTTGTATGTGTTCGTCACAACCACCTACCACCGGAGACTTTGTTAACGCATCCTTATGCGGCACGGCTCACCGAGGAAGAAAAGGTCATCGTAGACGACATGACGGAAAAGCGAGTGAAACCCATTGATATCCTCGGACACTTGAAGAAAATAAACCCAAAGAATGTCTCTACGTTGGATACAATCTACAACGCCAAAGCCAAGTTGAAGAGTGAGAAATGGCAAGAAAGGGACCAAATCCAACAACTTATGTACTTGGGGGAGAAGCACAACTACACCATGTTCCATGGAGAATATGAGAATGAAAAAATAAAGCATATTATATTGGCTCATCCTGAGTTTATGAAGTTAGCACGGTGCTCCCATCAAGTGTTTCTAATGGATTGCACGTACAAAACTAACAAGTATGAGCTCCCAGTCTTGAATTTTGTCGGCCAAACTTCTACCAAGTCCCCGTTTAGTGTTGCCTTTTGCTTCTTGAGAGACGAGCTCGAAGAAAGCTATGTGTGGGCATTGGAACAAGTTAAATTATTCTACGTTGAAGGATATATCCCTAAGGTGATTATCACCGAAAAAGAACAATCCTTGATGAATGCCATAGCAAGGGTATTCGCGGATACTCATAATCTTATTTGCACGTTCCACTTATGGAACAATATTCAAAACAAGTGAAAACCGATTATTCGGCCAACAAAGAAAAGCGAGATGGAGAGAATTAAGAAATTACCGGTACCTCAACAAGAAAAGGCCAAAGAAAAATTCGAGGAGGATGACAAGTTGGCGGAACTAAAATGGGCTAGTTTCCAAAGTGAATGGGACGCTTTGACATGGTCTATCACCAAGGAAAATTATGAAGAAAATGTTCGTATGTTATGCTTGCATTGGAGAAATATCCAAGAGTTCTGAAGTATTTTATGGACCATTGGTTGAATCCGCACAAAGAGAAGTTTGTAGCGGCGTTCATAAACCAATATAAGCACTTTGACAACCATGCTACAAGTACCGCGGAGTCATCTCACAACCGAATGAAGAAGAAGCTTCATAGTTGTGATGACGAGTTTGTTACGGTCTTCGAAGCGATGCACGATTATTTCCTTCGTGACCTTGATAGAGTTAAGGAAATTTTCGAAAAAAGTCGTTGTAGAAAACACACCATCTATAAAGACGACCCATGGCTCGAAGGAATTTCTTTTAAGGTGTCGCTTGCACAATTGAGAAGATAATGTACGAAGTTAACTATTATAGGTTGGGCAACTTGCACGGAGAAGAAGAGTATGCTTGTCCTAACATGTCAAGTTTGGGACTTCCCTGTCGGCATATGATAGACTCTGCCAATGCAAGTGCTTTCTTTTTCTATTCACATATGAAAATAAAATGTTGGTTGAGTCTTTAGTAATAAATCTTAAAAACATTAATAACATAAGTAATTTAGGTACCAAATTGAAATATGCCTTTTTCCAAACATCAACAAGACCATTTCCTATGTTGTTTCCCTTTGAAGTATTCTCATAGATTCTGGATCAATATTAATCACATTTGGATGACCAAAATGGCGATACCAATCCAAGTAATCTTCTACGGCCTCTTTTGTGCCCGGAGATGGATTTACCTCCTCCCTTTGGATTTGGTATTCCGGTTTATGGCGGTTGTTCCAAACCGCGACCGAAGGCGTTGGGATGTAGTTGAGCATGATGCTTGGGCCTTCGATCATGGAGCCATTCACACACAATTTAAAGGCTTCGGTTGTTACCTTAGTTTCGACACAGCCATATTGGCGGAGAATTCGACGAGGGTTGAACATCACGAAACCGAACGGATGGTACAAAGGCACGTTGTAGGCTGACACGTCCGATAATTGACGTAAATCTTCTACTACTCCATCATCAACTATGTCAATCTTCACATAAGGATCAAACATCACATCTTCTACGGTGAAAGCATCAATTTCACTTCTCTTCTTTGCTATTTGTACTTCTTTATGCTTTGACTGAGTACCGGTGAATCTGAATTTCTTTCCTATAGGTCCAGTAAAATCACCGCTCCACTCCGTCTTAGGAGCCAGGCTCGGAAAGTGATCATAGACCCATGCCTACGAAGATAATAAATATTAATATAAGATAATGCGCAAAAAAAATTGAAGTTAAACATTGAAATTACAACAATAAATTACCGGAAGAAGACCAGTTTCCCGGCAATCTCAGTATCTCTAACCCTCGAAGCTTTTCTAAGGGTTGGAAATTAGGTAAGCGAGGGTGGCAGTTCCTCATGAATACTCATGCGTCTTTTGGAGATCCTTCAACCATTGTAGAAAGTGAACGTTGACCATATTTCCTGAGTTGTCAACGAAGAAGATGGTACCAAGCATATATAGCAGATACGCTTGGATGTACGCATAACTCTAGTTTGATCTATGACGACCCCATCCTTTTCCAATTGCAGGGTTCCTCCAAACTTCCCCTCAGACTACGTAACAAGATCTTCTTGGTCATACGTAAAACTTTTTTCGTTGCTTCACCCGGTTTATCTCCAGCAGCCAGTTTAAACTCTAACTCGGCTCCTGTCTTCTCCCATCCAAGTGTGTCTTTAACAAGGACACATAGATCACTCCAAGACATGTTGTTTTCAAAATCTTCATACACAGGTTTTCCTTCAACTACTAAGCCAAGAATTGACTTGACATCATCCGACGTTATTATCATCTCGCCGAATGGGAGATGAAACGTATCGGTTTCAGGCCAATAACGTTCCATGAAGGCTGTGCAGGTAACACTGTCATATTCCAACATAGAATTGGTAATTTCGGGAGCTAACCCTGTACCATTTATGAGAACATGGACGGCTTTACATTCTTCAGCTAACGGCCAATGTTGAGCCTTTTGACGAACCAATTTCTTCACGGCCTGTGTATGATCCTACAAAGAATAAAAATAATTTTTTTAATCAAAATAGTACCAACAAGTTATAACTTGAAGTTAAACAAACGAAAATTTAACAAAACAAGAGAAGTTCTTAAATTAATACCCTAGTCTCAGCAACTTTGGCAGCACATGAATGTGGATAACCAAATAATATTACAAACATGTCTGGGGCCTCACCCCAAACTCTTCCATTCTTCTTCTTAAGCAACAACACGTTTTTGTCTTTGGGAATATGCTTGCCTTTCGGTGATAGTTTATTCCTTGATTTTTTTTCCTTCACTTGAGGTTGAGTAGAAGCAACAACAATTTCTTTACCTTTTCCTTGATCGACAAATTGTTCTCCGTCCGTCTCTTCTTCATCACATTCTTCCTCTTGTGGTGGTTCTCTAATCACAAGCGCACCTCCATTCACCACTGGTAGATCTTCAAAATCTTCGAAAACATGGGATTCATCTTGAGGTAGTACTTCTTGTCTAGAGCTACCACCCCCTACCTCAAAATTCTTCTTCTTCTTATCGTTCTTTCTCAAGCCTCTATTATCTATCCCTAAATGAACTTCGTGGCGAGGGGTTGGAGTGTGATCAATTGGTGTTAAATTATTACCCCTTGGGTTTTGCTATATTCTTATTCCTACAACATACAATCAATACAAGTTAAATAATTTACAAACACACAAGCAATCAATTGAAAATTCAGAACTCTTTACGGTTGGGTTACACATATCGAACCCAACCGTAAATAATCAACAAAAAGAAGTTCAACTACACAGGATAATTTACGGTTGGGAATTGACAATCCGACCCAACCGTAAATAATCTTCAAAACAAAAAATTTGAACCATCCAGGATAATTTACGGTTGGCAATTAGAATCGAACCCAACTATAACTATAAATTTTTCTTTGAGTGCAAAATAGTTTATGGTTGGGTTCGATTCATCTCCTTCCTTCTGATTTACGGTTTAATAACCCAAACGTAAAATTTTGAAAGAAACCAGTTACGGTTGGGATTCCAATCGAATCCAACCGTAAATGTAGTGGAAACCTAATTTTTTGACTTGAAATCAATCGTTCTAACAAATTACAATCATAAAATGGAGAAAAATAGCATGGCTTCTTGTAGAATCATACCTCATATACACCATTGGTTGTGGTTGGGGAGTTTGATTTCCTTTACCACCGGTATGTTCTTTAATTTCTTGATGAGTGCGGTTTTCTTCGTTTGATTGATTTTGATTCAAATCACTGCTACATTCTATACCTTTAGTAGAATTTATCATCTTTATTGTAGTGTTTGATTGACGATTATTAATTTTTGAATCGACGATTAATCGAAGACGATGAGTTTGATGGAGAAGAAAATGGGGAGAAGGAGAGTTGAAGAGAAAGGTGATTTACGGTTGGGAAGAAGAAAAGTTTTTTGTTTAGGTTATAAAGTAAAGGGTAATATAGGTATTTGCTATTATCATAGGGTATCTCTTATCCAATATTTGGGTTAGCCTTCAACCATGGGAAACCCCTCTATTGGAATGGGAAGCCCCTATATAAGACTTCTTTTAAAAACCTAATATCTGTTATATTTTTATAATAGCTAAACTATCCTTAGATAGTTAATAAAAATTAATCTAATTAGCTAATAGATTAGACTAATAATAATGTTATACTTAATCTAATTAGATTTTTATATATTTTGTTTTGGTGGAAAGAAAAAGTAGAAGATTTTTTTTTTTTTTTTGAGATTTTTGAAAAATCCTAGATTTTAGTTCACTAAGCCAAAATGAGTAATTCTAGTGAGAAATTTAAGGTGGGTGAATCCTTGTATGATAACTTAAACTCTTGGCCTTTTTATTGCTCAAATTTTCTAAAAGTACATAAAAAGGGAGAAAAAAATATTGTGGTTCAGGAAAGTTTACGGTTGGGTTTTCATCTCGAACCCAACCGTAAGTAAAATTTACGGTTAGATATTCATCCTAACCTAACTGTAACTGGCCATCAATGGCGGAAAACCCAATCGTAACAGGTTGGGTTTTTAGCATCGAAACCAACCATAACTCACTATGTGCATGGGTATTTATTGCACCAGTTAAGGTTGGGTTCGACCAAAATAATTCCAAACGTAAATGAAATTACGGTTGGGTTTGATATTTGATTTCCAACTGTAATTCACCCTTTTTTTACGGTTGGTTAGACCAATCGAACCCAAACGTAAAAACTTTTATGGTTAGGTTTTGACATCTAAACCAAACCGTTATAAATTTACGGTTGGAAAACCCAAACGTAAAAAGAAACCCAAAAAAATTGAGCTATCAGGGAAATTTACGGTTGGTTAATGACTTTCGAACCCAACCGTAAAATGAATTACGGTTCAAAAAACCTAAACATGAAAAATCAACCAATTTTTTGCTACAAGTGAATTTTACGGTTGGAAATTGAGAATCGAACCCAACCGTAAAATGTCATCTTCATTATGTGAATATGCGGTTGGAAATTGGAAAAACATAAACATAAATTTAATGAAAACCCAGTTACGGTTGGGTTCCCACCAGTAAGTTCTTCAAAACATGAATTTACGATTGGATTCTAAATAAAACCCAACCGTAAATAATTTTGGAAACCTTTTTTTTTAATCAATTAATTAAACAAGATATCAATCACAAAAAGGAGAAAAAAAAACATGGGTTGTTGTCTAACCATACCTCGTATACACCATGTGTTCTTTTTGAGGAGTTTCAATGCCTTCACCACCGATTTCTTCTTCAATTTCTTGATTAGGTTAGTTTGATTGATTTTTGATTGTCATCACTACTGCCTTCTATACCTTTAGTAGGATTCTTCATCTTCAAATCGCTGACTAAATGATGAGGAATTTTGATGGAGAAGAAAATGGGGAGAAGAAGAGTTGAAATGAAGAAGGAGAGTTGAAAGGGTAATGTAGACATTTGATATTGTTATACCCTAACCAACTATTGAGATACCATAATACCTTAAAAAGCCTCTCTATTGGAAGTGTAATCCCATGTATGAGGGTTCTTTTTCATAGGGGATTACAAGGTGATAAAATATGGTCATCAAGAAGTAAACCCAAAAACCCCTTATCCTACCAATTTTAATGATGACTGAAATGTCCTCCATTAATTAGTGTTAATGAACTTAATTAGCTTAACTAACTAAAATTAGCTTAATTATCTTAACTAACTAAAATTAGTGATTGGATAATATTTATAAAAAATTAAGAAAAATTGTCTAACTTTTGAATTCAACAAAAAAGGCTATATGCCCCTTACTTTTTCATTTTCAGAATCAGTTACGGCTAGGAATTAATCATTTCCTAGACGTAAATAGTTTGTACGGCTGGGAATTCATGAACTCTCAGTCGTAAACTAGAACTTACAGCTAGGAATTCATGATTTCCTAGCCGTAACCTACTTCTAAATATCATATTTCACTTACAACTAGGAGTCTATGATTTCCTAGTCGTAAACTGTTTCTAAATTACAGATTTCATTTAGGCTAGCAATCAAGGTACGAGCTAGCCGTAATCAAACCTACGGTTAGGAAATACTTATATCGGTTAGGAAGGTTTTCACAACACATTCTACGGCTAGGAAAATAACTATACGTCTAGGAATTTTGTTTTTCAGATTAACATACGACTAGAAATTTTTTATTTTCCAGCCATAATAAGTTGGTAATTTTACGGATGGAAGTTCTTACTTTCCCAACCATAAACCTATTTTACAGCTTGACAATTCTATTTTTCCAGACGTAATGCTGATTTACGGTTGGGAAAATAAGAACTCCCAGCTGTAAACAGTTTCAGAAACTGTTTTTTTAACCCTAACTTAATCGAATCGAACCTTTTAACGAATCAAAAGTAGATTGTAAAAATTGACGGTTAATCGTCGTTGAAGAAAAAAGAGAGGAAAATAGACGATATGATGGAGAAGAAGAAGAAAGTAAGAAGAATAATATATTTATGTTTTTTTTATGATCATCGTCTTCATCATGATGAAATAATGATCATCATCTTCTTCATGATCTATGAAGGAGAAGAATAAGTTGAATTTAGGTTTATTTATAATGAAATTAGGCTAAGGCCCCACCCATGGGTTACCCATAATATCAAGCTCTTAATTAAAAGAAGTTTAAATCTAGGCCCTAAATTATTAAAATACATTCATACCCTTGTATATATTGTGAAGCCTCTAATTAATTTTTTAAAATATTATCTCAAACTATTAAAATACAATAAAATGATGTCCCTACCACCACCACCACCACCAACTACTACTGTCCACAACCAACACCACCCACCACCACCACCTCCGACCACCACCGCCGACCACCACCAACTCCGCCCACCACCACCACCACCACCTCCGCCCACCACCACTACCAGTACCTCCACCTCTGACCACCACCACCACAACCCACCACCACCGACCACCACCACCACAACCTCCGCCCACCATCACCACCACCGCCTCTCACCACCACCAACATATGGGATGTGTATTTATCAGTTACACATCCATATGACGTGAAACAGTTAAACATGCGTATCGCATGTGTACTCAGAAGTTACACATGCATATGGCATGTGTATCCAGAAGTTACACATCCATATGACATGTGTAATGGGAAGTTGCATATCCATATGACATGTGTAATGGGAAGTTACAACAGTTACACATCAAAAAGAAACATATAAAAAATACATATATTGCTTTAATATCCATTTACAATAACTTATCTGTTTATCAATTATAGTAATTGGTTGTTATTGAACACAATAACGAGTTAAAACACTAGATATTTAAAACAATATTCAATAAATAAGACACTATAATATAAATGTTCCCTTCCCTTCTTGTCTTCCTCGATTCCAAAATACTTGCATATCTGCAACAAAATAAACATCCATGGGATTAGGTTGGATGAATAAAAAATAAATAAATAATTATAGAACAATTACAAGGCGAACAACAAAGATCACAGAAACACACTTGATAACTTATCTTAGTATGTGTAATTAGGAGTTAAACATGCATCTGTCTAGTGTAACTGGAAGTTACACATGCATCTGTTCAGTGTAATTGGGAGTCACACATGCATATATCATGTGTAATTAACAGTTACACATGCATATGACTTGTGTACCTGACATATACACTAACTAAATAATATTTCAATCACTAATCAGAAAAATTAACCACCTACTCCAACATCACCGTCACTACCAAAATCTGTTGATACACCTACAAAATGCATGTGTAATCTACAGGTACACATATAAAATGCATATGTAATCAACAATTATATATGCATGTGACGTGTGTAATCATTAGTTACACATGTATATGGCATGTGTATCCAGAAGGTACACATGCATATGTTACTACAATACTACATATATATGACAATGGATGGTAGGACCCGCAAATTATTACTCAACACGCATGAATCCCCCAAAATGAGTGCATTTCTAGACTGTAAAGCAACATTTCAAGAGTCAATAAACTGATAGCAGGCGCAATAACCACAACTTTATCCAAAAGAAATGGAATATAACTGTGACAGACCGGAAAATCTTCACTTCCAACGGGTCGGGTTACGATCCACTTGGCAAGCTTCATCTTTCCAATACGCCACTCGAGGAACCGACATTACCAACTTTTCGAACCAATATAATTTTTACCAATCAAATGTTCATTGATTTATCCCAAATTGCTTTATAAGCATGTAACCAAAATTTTATATTTCAAGGGTCATCGAATCCTACATATGATTCCCATCATTTTGTTGTGAAGATACATTATCTCCTGCCATCCTACTGTGTCGCACGGTCTTCCACTCGTGAGTGGGATCCTGACAACGCACACCGTGCCGTACGGGTGAAGGGGTGATCATTCCCAGTGCCAAGGGTAGTGGGATACCAACCACCGTTCCAAACGGATTTTCTGGAAAACTCACAGAACTAGGCCAAGCTCAACAAACATCTTTTTCAGATAATACGAATTCCCTCTAAATGGCAACAACCATCTCCAGTCTCATTTGGTGATATGAATTAGTATCCAACAATCACCTTTCATTTTTCATTCGATGATATGAACAACCTCGAACAAGTTGCAATCATCTCTCAAGGTAGTATGAACAGCCAGTACTACAACTATCTTACTGCCAAGGTTACAATCATCTCCGAATGGATGGTATGAACTGCCAAGTAGCAACCAACTCTTTTTAGACGATATAAATAATCTCATGTTGTTGTGTTGAACCACATAGCGACTGCCTACGTACCCTCTCCATTGCTCGAAGGGATCAAGCACGACCGTAATTCGTCTCTTTTATACTAATGATTTAACAAGAGTATCAAGTCTTTGAAATTTAAAGGACATCCATAAGTCCAAACAAATCTACTCCTTGAAACGTCATTTGACACCCATTACCAGCACTAGTGGCGGAACAACGATTGACTGGATACCAACCGTTCCTTAATTATCATTTCTAATCCACCACAGTATGTGGCTAAAAAATAGTTAGCTCCTAAGATACCCTGCAAAAACACTTCAGTATCCTTCTCGATTTCTATTCTTAGTTCATTAACACTACATGACACTAAATACTTGGGACCCCGATAGTAATTTTTCTCAATTAGATCACACATCATTATCCACCGTTCAAATGTTCTTTTCAAAACCCTAAAAAGAAAAATTCTATCATTTTCATTCTTTTTCTTTCTGTTCCTCAAAACTTCCAGAGCAGCCGCCGTCTGCAAAGAAGATGGAGAGCAATCAACTTCTTCCGTCTTTGTTTAACCCCTGCCGTCTGGCAGTTTCATTTTTCCATTTCCGCCTCCATCTTTTTTTCTGCCTCTATCTCTCTCGTTCTTCCTTTCTCTCTGGTTTAGCCTACTCTTGTTGGTGCTGAAGATAAAACGGATCTTGTTGGTGCGCAGTAACTTGTTTCGGGAACTTGGTTAGGTTTGAGGTTGACATGAGTTCATACGAAGGAAAAAAACATCTAAGGTTCATATAGATCTGATTTTCTTTTATTCTTTTTGCAGCCCAGAAATTCGATCTATAATTCTCTTTTTTTGTGTGTGAATCTTAATCTTTGTTTCTTCTTTCTTTTTTTCCGTTTGAAGTATTTGGTGGTGATGTTGTTGGGGATGATGAACGAAGTGAAGAGATGGAGATTGCGAGAGTTATTCTAGGTGATTATTCTCTGACTCTCTACTGTCTTGTTGTAAGATTCTTTCTTCTTCTTATTCTCTGTTCCAACTCATTTTTTTGCAGATAAAGATGTTTATACAAACAGGCACTAGAGGTATTTCCACTTACCACTACAAAATGAACATGGCACTAACATTAACTAGTACTCATCATTCAACTCTCTGTATACCATCACTATTAAAACAGAGTCAATTCTTAGGAGGCTTCAACATTTCTTCGTCATTTCGTTCTTTATCTTCATCTTCTGCGAGATCGAAACCAATTGTTTCTGCATTAGAGATTGGTGGAGTGACGATTGCTAAGGATGGTAAGTAAAACCCGTATCTCAAAATTTCAAATTTATGGGGATTTGAATGTTGAAATCATTAGTTTAGAAAGTGCAGTTTAGATTTTTGTTGAAATGCCTGAATTGAGTCTTATTATATTTTGTATGATAGTTGAGCTACTATAAACCACTACCACCACTACTAACACCCAGGTTATGGGTGGCCTGTGGTGGTGTATGATTTTGTAATGTGGTTGTGGGAAGTGTCACCCACCAGTGTTTTCTTGAATGAATGTTAGTGGATTTTGATGGTAATGACTGTTTGTAGTGGTGGGTAGTATTGCAAATTTATAGTGTGTTTGATGATAATGAGGTTTGTGTTTGTTGTATGGTAGATGTGGTAAAGGATGATCCGACAATCAATGTTCCGGATTCGATATATACAAAACTTGGTTTGCAACTTCATAAGAGGGGTAAACACCCACTTGGGATCTTGAAGAATGCAATTCACATTTATTTTGACTTGAATTACTCTGGGAAGTTTGTTAAATTCGACGATCTATGCCCAATAGTTTCTGCCAAAGAGGTATGGCACTGAATTGTTGTTCAAAATCTTCTTTCGATGTTGTACTTTAACTATGATTTAGCTTCCAATTTGGTATGCAATAAGATGGTTTTGTTCTCTAATGCAGTAAATCTGTGATATATCATATATGGCATGAATGAGACTTGTTTTGGATGCAAAATGATTAGCTCATGGCTGTACTACTAAAATTTAGGCATAGCTATATCCGTAGGACTATAAACGGAAGTTTGATTTAGTAGCATCCTCTTGTCAATGTTAAATGTTATGTTCATTTTTTTTTACTTAAGCTGCCTTTCTTGCAGAACTTTGATGACGTGTTGGTTCATGCTGATCATGTAAGCAGGAGTTACAATGATACGTACTATGTAATGAATGCTTGCTCTTATCTACTTCCACTTCCACGAAATTTTTTTGAAGTAAAATGATTTTACTTCCACTAAGTATGAGAATATTAACATTTTCTTACTCTACTTTGTTTGTTGTTACAGAGGTTGGCATATGAATTAGACGGGGTGTTATCCCTGCTTCAGGATTTACTTTCAGTGCACAACATATATGGAAGGTTATTTAAGACAATAAGGACCTTGACTTTCTTGCTCATAAGGTCTTAAACTGTTCTACAGGGTGTAAATTTTTGATTAGATTGTATTTTTTTTCCTTTTGTATAAAGAGTGTAAGTTTTTAAGAAATGACATAATAAATATAATAAAATATGTTCTTTTTAATTTAGTTCATAATTTGTTTGGTATTAATTTTGATTTTAATTTAGGATTATCTAAATCAGAATATTTGGAGTAATTTGTATAGCGAGCATAAAAATTTGGATTAAATCCCTTTTTAAGTCGCTTCGGATTATTTAAATCAAATGAGCAAAAAAATTAAGTAGCTTAAATACTCAAGCAACCAACTTTAAGCTAATTAAAATCTGAATTCTAAAATAATTTGGAAGCTTAAATATTTAAACGATCTAACTTGAGTAAAATCTTTGATACCTTAAAAGTTTAAGCAACCAACTTCAGGACAATCAAAACAAAAAATTGCTTGTAGCAAGCAAAATCATTTGATCGCTTAAAATTTTAACCAAGTAACATCAGGTTTAGTTGTTCCATGTATCTTCCAACTAGGTAGTAATAGCTCCTGAGTCACAAGTTGCTTCTAGAGAGTAAAAAATTTGTACCTCAAAAGCTTGAGCAACCAACTTCAGGCCAATCAAAATCAGAAATCACTTTTAGCGAGCAAAATTATTTGATCGCTTAAAACCTTAACCAAGCAATTTCAGGAAGAGTTGCTCCATGTATCTATCAACTAAGTAGTTTACTTGCTTTAGAATGATTGGTATATCTGAAGCGATTGATATTTTACTTGCTATATTGGTTGGTATAGATGTTAAGCGATCACAATTTTACTTGCTCCATGTTAGTTGGTTTAAATGTTAAGCAATGAGAAAAGTACTCGCTTTAGGTTAGTTGGTTTATTATTAGAGCGATTGCATGGTCGCTCAAAGCTTTGACATACATGGCTTTGGACAACCAACGGAGCTAGTACCACTTTTAGTCGCTATAACGGTTATAGCGACTTAAAAAGGGCTTTAAGCGACTTAAAACGAATAGTCGTTTAAACCCATTTTTTTTTGTAGTGAATCTATATTAAGTTTTTAGCTATGTACTATTTTCTAAAAGTGAGTGGTATAATAATGTCTAACACATCTCTAGTTCACTGTCAAATGCCTCCACTTGACCTAAAATGACGGATCTGAGAACATCATCAATCAACTCCAAATAATGCAAAAAGTCAAGTACTCATAACCAACTAGTACTAATATTAATACCAAAATATTCACTCAAGTTAAGACGACAGTCTCTTTGCAAATGGGATCATGAGTCATTTAGTTAGATAATCAAACAATATCTAATGTTTTCTAATGACAAGTGATGGTACCCATTGCAAATTCGTGTGCTTGGTTACAATAATACTAATGATCCATATTTCATAATTCCAACATTCCAACATCAGTCTAAACACGGTATATAATTTAATGTGAATTCTCAACTAACAAAATGAAACAGTTAACTTACTTGCCATCAACATTTTTTTATAAAAACACCACTGCGTAAGATGCCATGCATAAATCAATCAGCTTGGTCCCGAGCTCACACATATTCTATAAGAACCACAACATATTGGATTTCGTTAGTGACTATAAATTTTCTGCACACTAGACAGTGTTGTAGACTGTCGTAAGAATGACAAGTGCGTCACAACTATCTTTCTCGACTAAGGTAGTCGTACACAGTTGACACAATTACCGCCATTAGCTTAGTTCCAAGCAATTAAATGGTACACAAATTCAGAACATCAAAACAGGACATAAATGAGTAAGTATTTCAAAATGAAGTTAAAGACACCCATGTTGTAAAGGCTACCGTTGCATATTAAAAATTACAAAAGGGTCATAAGATAAATACGACTACTTAAATCAACCTCATGTGATTTTAATTAAACTTCAAAATGAGAATTTATAGAAACTGTAAGTATTTAACCAAAGCACTTGAAATCAAGGTAAGTGCTAAAATGAAACCCATATCGCATAGTACTCATAAAACATCAAAATTCATATCAAGAAGGTAAGAAGAACCTTTAATTATTTTTCTCTTCTTTCATGCATTTTATCGAACAGTTGGTGTA
This sequence comes from Papaver californicum, assembly GCA_023531435.1. Classification (NCBI taxonomy): domain Eukaryota; kingdom Viridiplantae; phylum Streptophyta; class Magnoliopsida; order Ranunculales; family Papaveraceae; genus Papaver; species Papaver californicum. The sequence continues at coordinate 1,028,876 of JAJJMC010010050.1, forward strand.
AACAAATGCGTTTTTCTTTGTTATATTAAGCACCTCTCATAGCTTATTCATCTGCAAATTATAGTTTGAATACAAACCCAACAATTTTTAAGCATTCACAAACATTGTATCTCTCAATCTCTATCCAAAATATAACTTTTTGGCACCCATATCACAAGCAAACTCAAGTGACATTCCTACTCCTTATTGGCTTCGAATTCTTCTCAGTCAACTCTTAAAAATACCCATGATCCATGGCTGCAAATTTAGGTTCTTCAACTGGTCTTCACGACCAGATATACTAGTTATATATCACTCGAGTTCAAATACACCATATAATTGAATTAAAAACAAATCCTAACTCTAATACACAAAATCCATAACTCTTTAGCTTTTCCCCAAACACATGATCAAATTTCCTCTTTTAAATCTCAAGAGACGAAAACCCTCGAAAATGAGGAAGAAGGGTTGTTGTTTCTCAGAAAAAATAAATAGAGAGTTCTCCTTATTGTTTCAATTTAATTATGTCAAATTACTTGAATTCCCATTATGCCCACTCTATTAGACATGTGTCCAACATGCTCAAAACATTTGGTGTCTACTAGTCATGCACATTAATGCTGCTAAGGGATAATCTAAGAGTATTAAAGGCCCTTGAGTATTGGAATTCAGGCACTCTAAGGGTTTGGCTAAGGCAGAATCTCTATTTAGGCACCAAGACTTATTATAGAGGCCACCTAGAAATACTTGAATATTAGAGTTGTATGCACTCTAAATACATAATTCGGATAATGAGTTTAATTAAACACGAGAAAAAGGTTTGGGGTCTCACAACAACTGAGAAATATAGAGTCATACCTTGAGAGCTCTTTGAACATATGGAAAAAATGACAAAAACTTTGAAGCATTTTGAGACCCAATAAATGGAGGTAAAACCGAGATACAATCAATCTTCCAATGGTCATCGTGATGTTAGAGTTAGATAAGCACAACAATTATTATGTGTACTAATGCAACCTAAGATTCTTACTAAATAGAACATTAGAAAAAAAACAGTTTTAGATGTGGACACACATGAGATAGACAAACAACAATAATATAAAATGAAGTTATCAGCTTTTCTGCTCAATAACATCATCTGCAGTAGTATCCAATATTTTAATCATTGATGGATGAATAAATATTGTATCCAGCGTTATACCTTCAGGATATCTTGATTGTATTATGGTAAATAAAGGCAATCATAAATACAAATACAACAATACACGAGAATATCGAAATGCATATTTTGATTCGTTACTGCAAACATGGATACCTAAAACAAAAGATACCTGCATATACTGCTTAGGTCGGGGAATTACGAGATTCTGAAGAACTTCATAGCTCATAAAAGAATTCTGAAATGTAATTATGGTCAAAGAAAAATTATAGCTCAAAGAAGACAATAGTGTGACAAATATGCAAATGCAACTAAGAGAGCTACAAGGAAGAAATAACTATGCATTACTACCATCGCACTAACACGAGCAACATATGATGACAAAATCCATATAACACCACTTAAAACAAAAAATTCCACAATATTATTTAACGAGGTTAAAAGAACAATACACTTAGCAATGCATATATCAGTTTCACATGCATTTGACAAGTGTAGTTAGGAGTTACACATGCATCTTACTAGTGTAACTTGGAGTTACACATGCATATAGCATGTGTAATTAGGAGTTACACATGCATATTGGCCTGTGTATCCATCAGTTATACATGCATATTTGCATGTAAAGATAATAAATTTAAGCTTAACCTACAAACCCTTGATCCAAATCAGACACACCCATGATATATAGACAGAATAAGGGCAACTATTTTACCTTAACCTTTTCAATGTGGTGTATTGAAACTCATGAAGTATGAACGAAATTATGAAAAATAAGGTCTAACCGCCTGAGCACCACAAGGTAAAACTAGCCTATTTCAGAAAGTATAAGATAAAGTTTAGATCCTAACATGAGGATGTGAAAACAAATATATTGGTTTGAGATATCAATAGGCGAGTTTCTGGCATACTTTCCAATTGATGTACTGATAGACACATTTTTATGTCTAAATTGTGCTCGATTATCTATTTTGATAGTGTTCGATTTTGTACTATTTATGGGTTTATATGTCTTTGTAGGTATTTTTGAGAAATAAAGGCACCCGAGAAAATTACTAAAGGCACCCATCAAAATTGATAAAGGCACCCACCAGTTGGATCGGCGCACCCTTCATTCAAATTCAAATTCAAATTCAGGAAAATGGCGGGAAGAAAAGCTTTACGTGAGAATTATTCTGGATGATGCTGAACCGAATTCAAGGGGTTTAAAACTTGTTTTTGATATCCCAAATTGAAGAAACACCAAAGACATGATCAACACACGTTAACAAGAGTGATTCACGTCGGAAAAATCGTTGGAAAATTCATGTCACAGCCGGAAAAGGATAACTCTCCATGTTTCGGATTATCAACAATTTGGAGTTTGATTTGGACTCTTCTTTGAGTCCTTATCGGTTAAGAAAGGTTCCTAGGGTTATCTAATCCTATAAATAACAAAGAATATCAAGAAACAAGCAAGCCAGAGCCACTCGAAAAAAATCCAGGAAGAAAAAAGAATTCTGCTAGTGGAAGAACACAAAGAACATAAGTCTCCAGAAAACTTTCGCTGAACCCGTCGCTTATTCCTTTGTACTTTTACAGCGTCCAGGGTCCGTACTTTATTTTTGTCTTCTTCAGCAATGCAGAGAACACCTTCTGTAACGCTAATGAGCGTATCGGTTCTCCTGTGTTACTTTTATTTCTTCATTGTAAAAACTTTTTGAGCTATGAAAAACTATTTTGAGAGTGTTTCCAACATGATGAGCTAATCACCACTGAGGCGACGGAGGAAGCTATTTTTCCAATTAATAAATTGGTAATTCTTATTTTATTTATTTTTTACAATTCTTTTATTATTATTTGCTTCGATTAAAATTGGAAAAAAAATGGCTTTTATCAATTAGTTGTGTTCTCTTTTGATGAGTCATGCTGAGCTTAGGGCTTTTGATGTCTCATGCTTTCGATTTACAACTATTATTTTGAAAACCTAACTTTGGCAATATTTTGGATAAACTGAACATACGAGTTGCAAGATTTTTATCACTTGAAAAATTGGTTAATGGTGGAATCCTTAGTCTCAGTTCTTTCCAAAAATTTGAATCAATTTTACTTTAATCTGTTTTATTTTTAGTCATTAAAAATTATTTAAAAATCGAATCTTTACAAGTCTGAGTATCGAACCTTTTACCATTATTTTAAAACTACATTAATTGTTGGCGCCGCCGACGCGGACTTGTCTTTAGATTTAGAGTTTTAGATTTATTTTTAGGTTTTTATTTTTATTTTTAGTATTATCTTTACTTTGTTCTATTTTACGTTTCTTTGGGTATTTCTCTTTTTGTTACAGGTTTTGGATTTTGGATTGAAAGGAAATTAAACCAAAGACTTTGGTGATTAAAGACTTGGAGTTAAATTTAAAGCTTAAAGAACGGAAAAAAAAGACAAAGAATTTTATTTTTAATTAGATTTTATTTTTTAGATTTTATTTTTTAGATTTTATTTTTTAGATTTTATTTGTTTAAAAATTTGTACTAGGAAATTTTTATTATTTCTGTAATTTTTCTTTTATTTTGTGGACATTATTATTATATTTAGACCGTACGGAAGGGTAATTTAAATATAAACTGCAACAAGGAAGGACGACAATTGCGATATTATCTCGGCCCCTCGGGTTCGTACATTGACACAGGAGTCGATGGCCCGAGTCGACTACAACCGATTCATCCCCCGTCTGGTACGGGAGGTAAGACTCGATCAACCCACGAATCCCCTGCAAGTGGGTTTACCGTATTCCTTCCTGTGCATATATGCTAAGGACCTGAATACGGATTTACTTTTCTAGTAAAGGGCAACAACTGGCCATATAAGATAAGAACTCGGATTTCATCACCGTTTCCTTCTTGCCCGCTTTAGGAACACGTTACCAAACGCAAACCGAAACCTTAAAATTTTGACTAGAAAGAGACCGATAGGGTAACGAGCTTATAGGAAACTCGTTCAAAAGGACTGTATTGGTTACTTTGTTAGCCTAACTCGAAGTTCAGGAAGATTATTTTAAGTTGATTAGAGTCGCCTTGTAACCCAAGGAAAAGTTGCCAAAGAGACAGGGATATCAAAGCTCCTTAGAGTTTATCATGTTTCTCTTCGACTTAATCTAATTCGGATCGTTCTAAGAGGTTTGCTAAAACTGTAACTAGTTGCCTTTCGAAGGAATAAAAGCTGGTCTAGAAATAATCTAAGTGGAGCCATCATGTTTTTTGTTTGCTAGATTCGATAGGTTTGATTTGGTTGAGTCAGCCTTGCTTGTGATTGTTTAGAACCCCCTTCCTATTAGGATTTATTTTCTTAGATTTTTTTATAAATATATTAGAAAGTTTTTAAAAAAATTTGAACTGGTATTATGAGGACCAATACAATGAATATCCGACTGAATTTCAAAATAGACATTATCCATACTATCAACATTGTGTGGATAATAGTCGGGATCAGCACCAACCTTTTGGAGGTTATTACTCATACCAGGGTGATCCCAATTACTATTCGTACATACACCCGTCTTATGAACATGAAAGTGAGCAAAATTCGAGTTCTTTATCTTGGAGGGATGCCCTAAAGCAGATGCAATCTAGTACTCCCTATGATAACCCAAATCCTTCTCTAGAAGAATCACATGAGCAAAATTCTAGTTCTTTGTCTTGGAGGGATGCCCTAAAGCAGATGCAATCTAGTACTCCCTATGATGATTCGAGTTCTTTTTCTTGGAGGGATGCCCTAAAACAGATGCAACCTAGTAGTCCTTATAATGAACCTATTATGCCTCTAGAAGAATCACACGAGCATTTGCGATCTAGCACTCCTTATGATCTAGTTTTTTTCTAGAAAATTCCATCAAGAAGTGCACTGAGAATACAAGAAGAATCATAAAGGAGATGACTGAGGATAGAAATATATTCGTATTAAGTTTGAATGAAATTTCTGCAAATAATAATATTGCTCAAAATTATCTTAATTTCCAACATAATGCTACCCTTGATAATTATTCACCTAGTCAAGAGGACGAGGATAGAATTGGTAACACTACTTATTTATACGAGGTTCAAACATCTTCATATTATTATGATGATGAGGATAATGTTTATGAAGAACTTGAAATATACATGCAGAGTGATCAAGAAATTGTCACTCCAATTGTGCTTCATGATGATAGTGTTATTTTTGGTTCAGATCCAAATAATTTTAATGATTATTCACCTATTCAAAAGGAAGAGGATTTTACTAAAGATACCACTGTTTTAGACGATGTAGAATTTTCTTGGTTAGAAGTCGATAATGGTTTAGAGAAACGGGTTTATCCTGAGAATACTGTTTTAGAGTCCAACGATTTAGAAACAATAGTCTTAGATAACAAAGATAGACCCGTAGAGATTTTAAATATGAGTGAGGATGCACCACTTGATTATAACTCAGAAGAAGCAATTGACCAATTCTAGGAATCTGATGATCTAGAAATTAGGGAAATTGTGACTAGTCTATCTAGAGACACCCAAAATTCTAAGTTTGGGGGTGATTATCATTCTCCCTGTGCTTTACCTTTGACTCTTTTAAAATTCCCTCACTTTGGACTTGATATTTGTGACTCTACCCTATTAAGAAACTATCTTCAAGAACTGTTTCCCGAGCCTAATCATGTCCAGAAAAAAGTTCAGTTGTTAGAAACCCATCCTATGGTCGATATGGTTTACCTATGCGATAATACCAAGATTGACTTTGTTTTCCCACCAAAATATTTTCTTCCATATGTGGGAACATATGAATTTCAAATGTGTCAGTTATTAAGTTTTGAGACTAAGCCTAATTACTTTAGGGAATTAGAATCGACATATTTGTTGAAGAATGACCACCTTCATAGTAGTCGATTGTGTGAGTCAAATCTGATTGACTTTGAGGATCCACAATTATTCAGGTTATTATTATGTGCTTCTAAGTTCTTAGTTGAGTTACTCCAGACTCTACAACCTGATCATTTTGATCCTTCCTACGAGGAAATCCAACCAATGAAAATATTTTATTTAGACCCTTTTATAGAGCCTGAATTTGAACCACAGCTAGAAGTAGTTGTCTTAAACAGAAAACTAGATAAGGGTGTGCTCGGTTTGTTCATTTTCTTGGCCTGTTGAAGTTTCCTCTTATTTGTGATAGCATTATTTGATTCAGATGACCCACAGCTTTTCCGACTATTGCTATATGATTTTATGAGGTGACTAATTCTTTCTTAGTCTGGTTGAAGACTTTAAACTTAAGACTTCTTGGGAGGTAACCCATGCTCATGCGACATGGTAATATCTTTCCTTAACTCCTTTCCTTCGATTGGAAACAATTTCTCCTTATTCATGTTTTAATCATTCATCTTTAGAACATTGAGGACAATGTTAAATTTAAGTTTGGGGGTAAGGGAGAAACTTTTTAATGCAATAATAAAACTCCAAAGTCTATAAACTTGTGAACAATTCAGGATGACACTAACCATTCTAGGTAGATGGAAACTTAGCTCTTTTTCTATAAGAATTGGTGTGCCCAGCTAAATGGTCTATTCATAAAAGGACAAAGTTCAGGTGTTAGAAATAACATGATAGTTGTCACCATATCTCGGAATCTATCTTGATTCACTTTCTGTTTTTATTTTTGTAATTTTTGTAGTGATTTGGTGGGGCACCAGTATCAAATTGTTATCACCGCCAGGATGGAGTAGAGTGTTTGAGATTATTTAGACTTTATTTTCTTTAAAAAAAAAAGTAATAATAAAGAAAAAAATCGAGTATTGACACTTTGATAGCAATATGTGTGTGTTCTCCCTGTCTCCGTCGCCTAAGCAAGCGTGGAACGCAGGATCCATGGGAACTATCATGTAAGATGCTGATAAGGACCATGCGCTTGGATTCAATTTGATCAAATCATGTTGTCAGTACATTTATAATTGTTTTATTTTCAATAAATCAATCGCTGGGACCCTTGTATATACCAGTTGAATCGATATTAGTAATACGATTAAGACCATGTATCTCAATCCATTAGGATTCATCCTGGCACTGACCTTCAGACAGATATGGGAAACACCGTTCACCTTAGTCACATATGCACCATTCATCACTTCAATATCCATCTTCTAAATCTTTTCATGTGATTGAACTTTGATAGATTCTGAGTATTGTGTTGAACAACTATCTAAGTAGAGCTTTGTTTGCTTATACATGAATTTCAGTATGCTTGAGTAAAAACTCGTGTACATCAATTGGATTCATATAGGGTAATGATTCCCATAACCGAAGAATTTAGTATGCCAACTAAATAGCTTGTTTAGTGTTTATCCTCAATCATTCACGAGTAGTTAAAACTTGGAGTAAAGGTTTTGTGGGTATACCTCTTGTAAACCCTCACGAGACAAAACTCGTCCACTGCGAAAGTGAGTTAAGATTTTATTTTCTAGATTAAATTTGCTCGAGGACTAGAAAATAGTAAGTTTGGGGGTATTTGATAGACACATTTTTTTGTCTAAATTATGCTAAATTATCTATTTTGATAGTGTTTGATTTTGTATTATTTATGGGTTTTTATGTCTTTGTAGATATTTTGGAGAAATAAATATTTATGGAAAAATCGGCTCAAAAAAGTTGTTAAAGGCACCCGGGAAAAATACTAAAGGCACCCATCAAAATTGATAAAGGCACCCACCAGTTGGATTGGGGGCACCCTTCATTCAAATTCAAATTCAGGAAAATGGCGGGAAGAAAAGCTTTACGTGAGAATTATTCTGGATGATGTTGAACCGAATTCAAAGGGGTTTAAAACTTGTTTTTGATATCCCAAATTGAAGAAACACCCAAGATATGATCAACACACGTTAACCAGAGTGATTCACGTCGGAAAAATCGTTGGAAAATTCATGTCACATCCGGAAAAGGATAACTCTCCCTGTTTCGGATCATCAACAATTTGGAGTTTGATTTGGACTCTTCTTTGAGTCCTTATCGGTTAAGAAAGGTTCCTAGGGTTATCTAATCCTACAAATAACAAAGAATATCAAGAAACAAGCAAGCCAGAGCCACTCGAAAAAAATCCAGGAAGAAAAAAGAATTCTGCTAGTGGAAGAACACGAAGAACATAAGTCTCCAGAAAACTGTCGATGAACCCGTCGCTTATTCCTTTGTACTTTTACAGCGTCCAGGGTCCGTACTTTATTTCTGTCTTCTTCAGCAACGCAGAGAACACCTTCTGTAACGCTTATGAGCGTATCGGTTCTCCTGTGTTACTTTTATTTCTTCATTGTAAAAACTTTTTGAGCTATGAAAAACTATTTTGAGAGTGTTTCCAACATGATGAGCTAATCACCATCACTGGGGCGATGGAGGAAGCTATTTTTCCAATAATAAAATGGTAATTCTTATTTTATTTATTTTTTGTAATTCTTTTATTATTATTTGCTTCGAATTAAAATTGGAAAAAAATGGTTTTTATCAATTAGTTGTGTTCTCTTTTGATGAGTCATGCTGAGCTTAGAGCTTTTGATGTCTCATGCTTTCGATTTACAACTATTATTTTGAAAACCCAACTTTGGAAATATTTTGGATAAACTGAATATACGAGTTGCAAGATTTTTATCACTTGAAAAATTGGTTAATGGTGGAATCCTTAGTCTCAGTTCTTTCCACAAATTTGAAAACAATTTTATTTTAATCTATTTTATTTTTAATTATTAAAAATTAGGTTTAAAAATCGAATCTTTACAAGTCTGAGTAACGAACCTTTTACCACTATTTTAAAATTACATTATGTACCAGGAGAGTAACTAGTTGAAACAAATACAACTGCTCTTGCCACAAAAACTTATTTCACAGTCCATACATGTTTTCTTCTACATTATTTTACGAGACCCTTTAATAAGATAGTACATCAAATGAATCTCAATTTGTTTGAAGGAGTTGACTAGCCTCATAATTCCCTTTAATATCAGATGCACACCTTTTTTAGTAAATAATTTTAAAATGTGATCTCTTGAGTCATATCTAGCTAGATTCAATAGTATAAAACTACGGGACATAAAACTTCAACTTCTTTTTTAGTTTTACTAAAACAAGGTCAGAAGTTCATCTAGTCACATGTTTTTAGCACCATCTTGTACATAAAATATGTCTCTTCGTACAAAAGTGAGCCACTAAGACCAAAGTCCAAACAAAAGCAAAAAAGACAAAAAGATAAAAACTAAATAAACATCATCAGAGTATCAAATTCGACGAAATTATAGTTACCTCCTCAAAACCTGAAATGGAACAAAGCAGCAATTGCTCATAAACCTGACAAGAGAAGGAATCAATTAAGAAAGAACATATAACCGATCGTAAGGGCATCTCCAATGGCGCGATTAGACTAAACAATCAAAGATCAAAAAAATTGATCTTTACTCCGGCCTAAGAACAGCCATGGATAGTCAAGCGGGCATCTAGTATTACGCCTGGGGTGGGGCGAACGCTTAGCGCTACGCTTGGGGAGACGGACGGAGTTCTAGGATTTCGTTTGCTCTAGACGGTGTCATAGCGTAACGCCTATGGTAGAGCGGAATGCTAACGTAACACCTGTGTTTGTACGGTATCCTAACACCATGACCAAGAGACGGGCGGTATTCCAGAAACGCGCATGGTGAGACGAAATTCTAGCATTCCGTCTGAATAAAATGATGTTCCATTACTTAGTTTATTTATTAATGCTTACTTTAATGCTTAGCTTAGTTTAATGCTTAACTTAGTTTAATGCCTAGTTTAATTAATGTTTAGTTTATTGTAATGCTTAGCTTAGTTTAATACCAAATTTCCATTACTAAGCTTAATGTTTGGAGCCTTATCAAGCGGACTCCTAGCAATACACTAGGTGTAATATTGGAGCCTTTCCAAGCGGACTCCTAGTAATACACTAGGCGTAGGATCCTAGGCGTAGCTTTAGAGTACCGCCCGGACACAGGCGGTATTGTGTGACTTCGCTCATATCCAGGCGTAGCTGTAGAGTACCATCCGAGCACAAGCTGTTTTCTAAAACCGCGCTCAGTGTGGGCATTTCTCTGGCGTACCGCTTGGTGGTAGGCGTTATCCTGGTACACCGTTTCATCAGAGGAAGTCTTATGCCCTCGCTTCGTCAGTCGAACTACCAGTGCATCACCCGTGTTTCTGAACGGATTACTAGCACGCCGCTTGATGCTGAACGGATTATTAGGAACCCGCTTGATTACTTGGTTTAGTCATCGATCGAAGATTACTTTTAATACGCTACAGTTGATTTCAACGATTATAGATTGAATTTATCGCACGACTGCGCTTCGCTTTTCTGGATCAAAGATCAAATGTAATATTTACTCCGTCTTATAATCGCATGACTGCGGTTGCTCTAAGGGATCCATTTCTCTGGATGGATAATACATATAAAGATATTCTAACTACAAATATGAAATTTAATTTTCGCTTAGGATAAAGAATTAAGAGATCCATCAAATCTCATTTATAAACCCTAAAAAATTTGGTGAAATTGTTTCTGATTTTTTTTGGTAAAAACAATGATAACGATGAGATGATTATAAATCTCATCTCTGATCGTGTATCGAATAAGAAAATCACGATAAAATCATAGTTTGTGGTTTTAGAAACCCTAAAATGAGTTTTCAAAAAACTTTTTTTAGTGCAAAAACATAATAATAAATAATAGAACAAAGATTTAAAAGAAAACTTATCTTCTGTTATTGGTTCGTTGATGAGATTGTAATGATTCGAAGTTCATACTATGAATTCATCTCTGACGATGATTCGCAAAAATCCTGTTGTTCTTCTTCGATCTGAAACTTATCTTGCATTAATGATTCTTTGATGAGATCTTAATAAAATAAATATATTGGATCAAATCGATTCAAATCTTTACAATCAACTGAAATCGTAGAATAAGAAAAAAGAACCCTAAAAAAATCGTCCAGAGCTCTGAAAGTTGAAAGAGAAACAAATAAAACAATTTGATTTTTCCTCTTTTATTTCTGACGTATATATGGAAATGCTAAATTTGGTATTTACAAAATATAATGACATGAGCAATCAGAAAAAATTCAAAACCAAACCCTAAAATTAAATGTTTTGGGCTTAGTACTAACAATATCCTTAAAATATGAAGTAAATCATAGATGATCCATTTTGTAGGGTTTCTTAATGATGACCTCTATAGTATGGGGTTAGTAGGATAAGGATAATTTTGACTTTTTATACGAATTAGGCCCCCCTATCCATATTTAGAACAGTGGAATCCCCTTTTGTCACCTAGTGAGCCCTTGTGGAAAACGTTTATAGCCTAATAATAAGTTTCTTATTTTAGGGGTTGTTCATTTTTATTTTATTTTATTTTATTTTAAACCGAATACAATAAAACTTTGATTCTTTCTTTTTTTTTTGAAACATAATCAAATTGCATAAAAATTTAATTACACGGGGTATATGGTACCCAAGGAGTCATTTAGTACAACTAGGTTTGAACCTGTGCCACAACGGCACGGACTATTTCACAGTATTCTAATTTGTATAATGTAACCAATATGGACCGTATATTTTCTAATATCGTATTATATGACACCTTATAATAATCTGATTATTTAAATAATAATAATAATAATAATAATAATAATAATAATATAAAATTGAATGATTTCATCACTATGATTAGTTTACACTTCCCACGGTCAATAATGCAATACACATTATCGTGTTTATACTGAAAAATTCATTACACTCTCTTCATATTCATCGGGTGGAGGGCTATATATTTTAAGGGTCTGGTATAGATCATCATATCATAAAGTCCATAACAAACCCAACTCCATTATATACCCTTCGAGAATGAGTAATCATACATGTAGATTTGATAGATCAATGGAAAACCCACCTTAGACAAACATATATCCATGGATTTCATTTAATTTATAGGGTATTCCTTCCATTTATAAAGAGAACCCATTACTCATAATACGTTGTTTTCACTCGACACCATTAAGTTTTGGATTATCAGCTAAAAATTGGTATTGTAGATGACGTATGCATATAAAAATAAAAACGAAAACGATCACATGCGTTATTTTACTCCATTTCAAATATATAACTCATCTACAACTTCACATAACATGAGAAGATTATGCATAAAAAATGGAAATAAAATATTTTTTTTAAAAAATATACATCTTTTTCTCATCTACAAATTTCAATATGCTTCAAAAAAAACTACAAATTTCAACCTGACTATAAAGCCTAAAAAGAGCTTTACATGCATCCCAGGAATAATCTGGAAGATTATTTTTTTTTAAAAAAAGATAAAAAAGATATCTTTATCCTTCGACTTATATTTTTTATTCAGAAAATACCAATTTCATCAAAAAAGTAAGCCAAAAGATCGGCCTGTAAAACATCTGTCTAGTGGCTTATTATTGCATACTCAGTCGGAGATATGTACTGATCAATCTCATAGTAGCATTTTGTGTCAAACAACAAAGATGATAAAAGAAAATTATAATCAAGTATGAAATCCTGTACAAAACTAAGACTTGGACAATTGATGGAAAGGGTAGAAGACCAACCTCCAAATGATTGATGGTTAAATGATAAAATAAAGCCAGAAGTATAATTCTAAAAAGTGTATGTAACCTTGTGACCCGTATTTTCTTTTTTCAATTCATTAAAGCACTTTATTTTGGTTTTTGGCTATAGTCTTCTTAAATGGTAATGCAAGTTACGATAACTCATTTTCCATATGATCTCCTTGAGTCACACGAACCTTTACAAAACACCATAACTGATAAATGTGTTGAACGAATTAATTTTGAGAAGACTAATTGTATTGAGACGAACAATTTTACTTTCTCTTTGTTATTTCCAAGATTATATTCAATGTACCTGTTACAGAGAAGCACGCGTAGTATTTATACCTATAAAGTTGTGCCTCATTAACTAGCCCATAGACCAAGACTTGACCTGACACTTGACCTGTCATATCGGACACTTGACTGACTAATACAGACCCGACTTGACCTGACTATTATTGACTGTCTAACATACCCCCTCAAACTGATATGTGCCAACAAAATCAGTTTGAAACAGAAACACAGAAAATGTTTAGTTGTAAAAAACAGGAAAGACCAAAAACAATAGTCCAACAAGAACATAAAAGAAATAAGGGTACACAGATCAGAAAAACTCTGATAAAGCAGTCACGAGACATCTGGATCCCCTGTAGTAGTCTCGGAAGTATGAAGTTGCACTGCTGGATATCCAAGTAACTGATGCAGCAACCTGGAAAACGCTGGAAAACACATTCCCTTTGTAAATAAATCAGCTAACTGATCTTCACTAACCACATGCCGAAGCTTCAAAATTCATGACTCAACAAGCTCCCGGACAGCATGATAGTGAACTTCTATGTGTTTAGACCTGGCATGAAGAACTGGATTAGTTGCCAATGAAATAGTATTAGTATTATCACAATACAAAATAGCTGGACTTTGCCAAGCAACATGTAACTCCTTAAGAACATAAGTCACCCATTGTAATTCCGCAGTAGTATGAGTTAAACACTTATATTCTGCCTCAGCAGAAGAATTTGACATGGTTTGTTGTTTCTTGGATGACCATGCCACGATTGAATCACCTAGAAAAACCACATAGCCAGACGTAGATCTCCTTGTATCTGGACAGCCAGCCCAGTCTGAATCACAATAGGCTGTCAGTTTGTTTAAGTCTCCTGCCCTTAAACATATACCAGTCCCAATACTCCCTTTCAAATACCGCAGAACCCGTTTTACAAGCAGCAAATGAATATCTGTTGGCGCATACATAAACTGAGAAACATAATTTACAGCAAAACATATATCTGGCCTTCTTAGAGTCAAGTATTGTAGACTACCCATGACATTCCTATACTCAGTAGCATCTTCCAGCTTATTTCTACCATTAACAAACACTCTATTTGCTTTAACAACAGGAGTCGAACATGGTTTACTGTCTAGCATGTTTGTTCTTGTTAGCAAATCAACTGTATATTTCTTTTGAGTCAGCATCAAGGAATTAAAATCTCTTTGAGCTTCAATACCAAGAAAATAGTTCAAATGACCTAAGTCTTTCATAGAAAATCTGGAATGCATGACTGTTAGCAAGTCATTCATTAAACTATCACTACTTCCAGTCAGGATAATATCATCCGCATATACTAACAGAACAAGCATATCAGATGTAGTACTGTAAACAAACATTGAATTATCAGCCACTGATTTCAAAAACCCATAAGATAACAAAAAAGAACTGAAAGTGTTAAGGCTCTCGGTGCCTATTTCAGTCCGTATAGGCTCCTCTTCAACTTACAAACATATGATGGGTAATCCGGATGAATAAATCCCTGAGGCTGAGTCATGTAAACATGCTCTTCTAAATGACCATGCAGAAATGCATTAGACACATCTAATTGCCGTACACTCTATTGTTTAATAATACCAAGAGTTAACACTATTCTGACAGTTGTAAATTTGACTACATGACTAAAAGTAGCATAGTAATCCACCCCTGCTAGTTGATTATTTCCTTGTGCTACTAACCTAGATTTATATCTGTCTACAGTTCCATATGCCTTTAATTTAACTTTATAAATCCACCTACATCCTAGAATATTCATCCAAGGTTCAGGAGAAACATACTCCCAAGTATCATTCTCCACCAAAGTTGTAACCTCTTCTTTCATTGAAGAAACCCACTTTGGAATTTTAGAAGCAACTTTGAAACTTCTTGGCTCACAAGTAGTAGCCAACGGTGATGAGAATGCAATAGCAATAGGATGCTTAACAGCAGAATATGACACATGATCAGGAAAAGACTTATGTTTGGAGATTCCTGTTTTGGATCTAGTTTGAATTGCACTATGAGGTTCAGAACCAGAAACATTAACATCTGAAGTTTCAGACACCACAGATAATGGTTGAATTGTCTGATCAGAAACAGAAGATATCTGTGAAGACGAAAAATAAAATTTACTTTCATCAAACACTACATGCCTGGAGATATGAGTTCTTTTAGAAATTGGATTGTAGCATTTATATCCCTTATGCAAAAGACTATAACCAATGAACACACATTTAACCGACTTGGGAGATAGTTTATCATCTCTTGAATGTCCTAAGAAAGGATAACAAATGCAACCAAATTTTTTAAGAAACCCATAATCTGGTACAAGATTGTACATAACTTGATAAGGAGACTGGAAGTTCAAGATTTTAAATGGTGTTCTATTTATAAGAAAGGTTGCAGTAAGAAATGCCTCATACCAGTATTCTTTAGGACATAAAGCATGAAAAAGTAAATTCCCCATTTCAGTAATATGTCTATGCTTCCTTTCAGCTAGACCATTTTGTTCTGGGGTTTTAGGACATGAGATCCTTATTGTTATTCCACTATTATCCAGAAAAATCTTGAATGGACCTTTAACTAATTCAGAGGCACCATCCAATTGAAAACTCTTTATTTTTGTTGAAAACTGGTTTTTTGTTTGGTTTTTGAAATGAGAAAAACAAGTCAAAGCATCTGACTTGTAAGTCAGGGGATAAATCCAATAATATCGACTATAATCATCAATAAACACGATGTAGTATCTATAACCAGATATAGAAGATACATGAGCTGGTCCCCATATATCACAGTGAATGAGCATAAAGGAGTTGTTGCATGAGAGTTAGACAAGTGAAATGGTAACCTTTTGCTTTTCGCAAGATGACATGGATGACAAATAGGTAAATGATTGAGAT
The DNA here is from genome assembly GCA_023531435.1 of Papaver californicum. NCBI lineage: Eukaryota > Viridiplantae > Streptophyta > Magnoliopsida > Ranunculales > Papaveraceae > Papaver > Papaver californicum. The sequence continues at coordinate 1,044,844 of JAJJMC010010050.1, forward strand.
TAGAAGTTGTATTTATGTGTTTCTGAGATTTTAATAGTTGTAAAATTTGAGAAGAAGGATGACCTAGTATAGAATGCCACACAGTAGATAAAGAAGAATCAATAGATGAAGCTAAAGATGAGTAACACTCAGATGATCCAGAGTAAAGATTTGATATAGGGTATAGATTGTTAACCATACTACCGTGAGCCAAAAGACTATTGTCATGTATACTTCTAATTTCATAACCACAGGGATAAAACACAAAGTAACATTTATTTTCTCTAGTGAACCTAGCAACTGACAATAAATTATGCTTAAGTTCAGGAACAAGCAACACATTGTTCATCCTAAAACTAGTTTCAGGTGTTTGCAAGAATGAAGTCCCAAGCATAGTGATAGGTAGTTTCTTACCTGATCCCACCACCACCTTCTCCTTTCCAGCATAAGGAGAGGTATGTTGTAATAGCAAACTGTCTTCAGTCATATGTGCAGATGCACCAGTATCCGAGATCCATGTTGGAGAAGAATTAATATCTCTAAGTTAATCATTGTTGACAGTAAGACCAGAAAAATTTGTCTCTACCTCAGCAACATTGGCAACACCACCAGCCGAACCCACATTCTTTGGTGGAGTATATCTGAAGAAACACTTAGTTGCATAATGTCCCATCCTTCGACAGGTTTGACATTCAACAGTCGAATAATCAATCTGTGATCTTCTTGATCCATTAGATTAAAGATCGGAATTGGACTAGTATTACCAGCCACAAATCTATTTGATGTTGAAGAAGAAGTCAATATTTGAGTATTTCTTGCATTTATGTATCTTCTAAAATTATGATGAGTACCAGTTCTACCATTAGAAGAAGCATTCTTGCTATAAAATGCAGTAGAATTCTGTGAATCAAGTATTTCTGTAGATACTTGATTTTGCTCATTTAACCACTGCTCATGAATTAGCAACCTCGCCTTGAGTTCAGAGAAAACATATGATGCTTCTCAATGATACACCGAGATTACAAAATTATCGTATTCTCTCCCTAATCCATTTAGTATGTGCATAATGAGATCTGCTTCAGTAACCTTTTCTCCAATAGCAGACAGTGAATCTGCAATATGCTTGATCTGTTGAAGATATACCGTAATCGATTGATTTCCTCTTCTAATATTATTTAATTGATTTTTTAGCATTCCTCTTCTTGCAACAAACTGTTGTTTGAAGGTTGTTTCAAGAAAAACCCAAATCTCTCTTGCAGAAGCTAAACCAAGCATATCACTCGCTACAGTTAACGTGAAAGTAGCTTTTAAAAAGCTCACAACAAATCGATCATGTTTTCTCCAATTTATCCATCTTGGATTTGGTGCTGGAAAACCATCTACAAGAATCTCAGAAGACGGCTCTTCGATTTCTCCATTAACCTAACCATAAAGATCTGTTGAGATAAGGATCGACTCGAACTAATCTTTCCACAAAAGATAATTGGATGAATCAAGTTTGATTGAAATAAAATTTGATATGTTTGTAAATGGAAGATTGAAATTGTGAATGTTGATGATTCAACAGCAGAAGAAGTTGAGTTTGTGTTCCAAACATTTGATCTGTTTGCCATACTTCTTGGCATGAATTAATCAAGAAAATCAAGATTCAGATGAGAAAATTGGTTTTAAAAGGATATGAAAGATCTGATACTGTTAAGAATGATAAGAAAGATTTGAGAATGATTAGGAGTTTTGAGTAGACGAACAGAAGAAATTGATTTTGAGTAAAGATTAAAGAAAAAAAATATTTATTCATCAGAAGACGAACAGTAATCAAAACACTGCTCTGATACCATGATAAATGTGTTGAACGAATTATTTTTGAGAAGACTAAATGTATTGAGACGAACAATTTTACTTTCTCTTTGTTATTTCCAAGATTATATTCAATGTACCTGTTACAGAGAAGCACGCCTAGTATTTATACCTATAAAGTTGTGCCTCATTAACTAGCCCATAGAACAAGACTTGACCTGATATTTAACCTGTCATATAGGACATTTGACTAACTAATACAGACCCGACTTGACCTAACTATTATTGACCGTCTAACAATAACCACAAAAATCATTGGAAAGAATCTAACACTACATACTTCAATTATATATATAAAAAAAAGAACCTTGATCGGAAGTTGAGTCAAATAAACAAACAGTCATAAGCATTAAATTACAACTAACATTTTTGCTTCTCGTAAAAATCAAATAGTGGTTGACGGTATTGTTAGAGAAAGTGCATGAACACCTATAAAAATACACGGATTATCAGTAACAAAAGAGTTCTAATTTTTCTTTCCTTAATACTTTTAAGTCCAATAACAGTTATTCCTTGCTAATGATCCTCTCTACACTCCAAGCCATTCATAGGTAACTTGATCTCAGACAAACTTAAAAAATAGTGCTGATATTCAAGGATTTCATTTTTGTTGAACCTGTTCCCATATCGGTGAAAGAAACATGGATAATATCGCTGAAAATAGAAACAACAAAAAGGAAATTGAGCTACATAAAAATAAAAATAAACAGTATCGCCAGAAAATATTTGCATTTGAATCAATAGGTTTTGATGCGGTTGAAATATTCTTCATTACAGATTACTCTATTCTTTACTGGCAGAAAAATGACGGTCACTTAGATAATACTCAAACACATTTAATGTTAATTTCAAAAGAAAAAAAGAAAAAAAAAGTGCAATAGCAGAAAGGATCGTGTGACCCACAAATTATCAAATGCAGGCAAAACAATGACACAATTTTATTTTAAATATTCAAATGTTTCAGGGAGAATATCTGATTATGTTCACATATTATCACTAAAACCTATTTATTGTATTATCTTTCTTTTAGCCTTATGTTTTTCTTTTGACAGTCCAGTATTAGAGAAGTATCAAGAGTGCCCACGGTGTTTGAGAAAGAGGACCCCAGTTATATATAAGGTTTGTGATCTTTTTTCGGCATTTGTGTAAAAATAGGAGTCTTAGAGCTTTTATAGTGGGGCGATTAAACCCCGTATCAAATTTAAATTTGGTTTTTGGTCCGGATAAAATCAATCACAGTGGTGCGAGTGTATTTGGATTTTGGTCCATTTTTACAACTGTTTCATATTATATTTCATCCGAGAACTGGACCAAACACAAATATGGTGGAACGTTAACTTACCCGTGCATCTCGTGTCAGGCGTGACACTGGCTCTCCGTCTCGTGCCAGGCGTTTATCTAGACGTGCGTCTGAAGATTGACCAGGCGTTTATCTAGGTGAACGCCCCATCAGGCGGTTGTCTAGGGCTACGCCTGTCACTTGGACGTGCTCTTAGACGTGCGTCTGAAGATTGACCAGGCGGTTGTCTAGGTGAACACCCCATCAGGTGGTTGTCTAGACTATGTCTGAAGATTCACCAAGCGATTGTCTAGGTGAACGCCTGATGGGGCGTTCGTCTGGGGCTACGCCTGAAGATTCACCAGGCGGTTGTCTAGGTGAACGCCTGGTGGAGAGTTCGTCTGGGGCTACGCCTGATCAAAATTTACTCTTTATCCGTTGCATTTCAGACGGAGGAAAGATCAAAAATTTTACACTTTATTCTTTGGATATACTCGAACCACCATAGAAGCTCTTAGACATCCAAGGATAGAATAAAGCAACATAAGCTCTCAAGCCCGGTGAAAAGCCAAAGTTGCGAAGGCTCTTAAGTGGCAATTGTGTATGTCCTTGAGGGAAAAGCCTTCGGATTATCATCATGGACTGTATAAGACGGTTTTTAAAACAATTATCAATGCCTAAACCTTCAACATATTTTTTTTTATTTAGGCATTAATTTAAAAGATTAGCAAATATACGACAAACAAAAAGGAGTTTGATCCGTTTCTTGTGTAATTAGTCAGAAACATCATGTAGAAAGCGCAGCTCATTGCACCTCGAAAGATGCTGCTTTTGCACAAATAAAGATGTTCATCATTATGTGTCTACAACAAAAAAACAATGATTCCTTCGAGCAATTTTTCTAGCTTTAATGAACACAGGAGGTTTTCAAATGAAGGCTGATATAGGGGCTCCAAATTTGATTGAGGGGCTCCTCTAATAAGACGAAATAGGGACATTATGAAATAAAACTCAAAAACCCCTTATCCAAAATATTTTCACAATACCCAAACCACCCCTCATTAGTAATCATAATTACATTAATTAGTTAAGATTAATTTAAACTAATCATGATTAATTAAACATAATCTTTTACTAATCAAATGATTTGAATATTTTTTTTTTTGGATTTGTGTTTGGTGGGAAGAAAAACTTGATGAAATCACGATTTGAAATATTCAAATTTTGTTTTTCAGAGAAATTTACGGTTGGGTTTCATGTCGAACCCAACCGTAACCATAAGAAAACCGAAGAACACCATTTTTGGCCAGATTTACGGTTGGGTTTTCAACAAAACCCAACCGTAAATCAAAGAACAATGATGAACACCATGTTTTGTGCAAAGTTACGGTTGGGTTTTAAACCATACCCAACCGTAAGTAGAAGAAAATGATGAACACCATTTTTCCCATAGTTACGGTTGGGTTTTAAAGGAAAAACCAACCGTAACTCATCCTTTTGAGAATTGATTATTTTTGTTAAATTTGAGTTTTAAAAATCAAAATTTTGAAATAATTCAATCATTTTTACTAGATTGAAGGTAAATTGGGTGTTTGAAACAAAGAAAAAACGAAAAACACACAAATTAGATAATCCAAATTTGTGTTATCCAGTAGAATTTACGGTTGGGTTTTGGCTTATAACCCAACCGTAACATATTCTGTTAATTTTTGATCCAATTTCAACACAGACTTACGGTTGGGTTTTGCCTTAAAACCCAACCGTATCCAGTAGAATTTACGGTTGGGTTTGGCTTATAACCCAACCGTAACATATTCTTTTAAATATGAGTTTCAATTTCAACACAGAATTACGGTTGGGTTTTGCTTAAAACCCAACCGTAGACAAGTTGTGGTGTTTACAAATTTTATTACGGTTGGGTTTAGTAATTGGACCCAACCGTAAATGGTCCTGTTAACTGTTTTTTGATTTTCAATATACTCCAAATTGGGTTTAAAACACAACTTTGTAACTTATTCCTTCTATTGTAATAGATTTAAAGTAGTGCATTAAAGCAATAAAACAAAGGAAACGAAATACAATAGACTATTGGATGATTACACTTAAACACTTAAAGATAATGGCGATAATCAAACACCCGACTTGTTTCCATAATACGGTAGCAATCTGTATGCTTGAACTCCTCCCCATATTTGATTCTATACTGCTCCATAGACAACACATGCTGAAAAAAACAAATCAATTATTAGTTTGAGTTTTTAAAATCTCTTTTTAATTAACGATTTTTTAATCGACAAACTTACTCTTTCCACAACGTTCTCGTAGGGATCTGCTTCGAATCTCATTTGCTTTTCCAGTTTTAAGTTGTTCATTTGTCGATACAACGTCTCTAACCGTCTCTTGATGGCTCTCCACGGCCTATGATTTACATTCCCCTCTAATGCCGCAAACATTCGAAATACCCGCTTTCACCATTCTTCGGTATCTTGACCCTCATACCAATTTTATTGTGAAACAACGTTGTTATTGTTGTTATAGAAGGCTCTATCGTAAGCATGCTCTAGCATCATATGCCACGCTCGAACAATTGCAACATCTTCATCATTCGTGTATGTGTTTACCATTTTTAGTGGTTGAAAGGGTATGGTGAGAATAATGAGAAAATCTAGAATTATAATGAGAATGAAAAAGATAGAGAATAATGAGAAAGTGATAAGTATATGTTTCCTTTTATAGGGAAAAAGGAACCAACGGATCTATTTTTGAAACAAAAAATCCGTTGGAATTGTGTAGTTTAAGGAGACGGAAATTCAGACATTTTGAGAATCCCGCAGAATTTACGGTTGGGTTTTGAGGTGAAACCCAACCGTAAAATAGTTGTGGTGTTTCTACAATTTATTTACGGTTGGGTTTAGTAATCTAACCCAACCGTAAAATTATTTTTAGAGTGAAATGTAGTTACGGTTGGGTTGTGTCACCTAACCCAACCGTAACTTCTAGTGTTAGTATTAGTGTATATTTTACCATATTGTTACGGTTGGGTTTTGCCTTAAAACCCAACCGTAATCTAGTTGCGTTGTTTGTACAATTTTTGTTACGGTTGGGTTTAGTAATAGAACCCAACCGTAAATATGAATGTTTGTAGTATGAATTGTAGTTACGGTTGGGTTGAGTCATGGAAGCCAACCGTAAAAGCAGTTTTTAAGACAAAATTAGTTATGCTTGGGTTTAGTTCATTTTCTTATCAAATACCAGAGTTGTGAAAAAACTTATTTTTTACATTAAAGGAAGAACCAAAGGAAACGAAATACAGTAGATCATTAGATGATTACACTTAAACACTTAAACACTCAATCATAACGGCGAAACTCAAGATAGAAACTTTGTTCCAAGATACGATAGCAATCTGTATGCTTGAACTCCTTCCCATATTTGATTTTATACTGCGCCCTAGCCATCGCATGCTGAAAAAAATAAATCAATTATAAGTTTCATTATTTTAAATATTTTTGTAAAGAACGATTTATTAATTGACACACTTACTCTTTCCATATTGGTTTCGTCGGGAAATGCTTCAACTCTCATTTTCATTTCCAGTTTTAGGTTTTCCATTTCTTCATACAACGCCTCAAAGCGTCCATTGATGGTACTGCACGTCCTCCGATATCTATTCACGTGTAATGTCACAAACATTTCAAAAACACGCTCCCACCAAGAATCGTCCTCCTGACAGTCCATCCAATTTTCAGCTATAACAACGTTTCTATTGTTGTTATAGGAGGCTCTCTCGTAAGCGTGGTTTATCATCGTAACCCACCCTCGAACAATTGCAACATCTTCATCATTCGTGTATCGAACCATTTTTAGTGGTTGAAAGGATATGGTGAGAATGAGTTGGAAAGTCTAGAATTATAATGAGAATGAAAGGGATAGAGAATAATGAGAAAGTGAAAAGGAGAGGTTTCCTTTTATAAGGAAAAAATTCCCAACGGATAGATTTTCAAAAAAAAAAAACCGTTGGAATTGTATTTTTTTTGTCACTATTCAGGGATAATTTACGGTTGGGTTTTTTAATGAAACCCAATCGTAACAAATTTGTGGTTTTTGTAAAGTTATATTACGGTTGGGTTTTGGCTTAAAAAGCAACCGTAAATTTTAATGTTAGTTTAAGTGGGATGATCATTTACGGTTGGGTTTTGTAATGCAACCTAACCGTAACAAATATGTTATTTTATTGCAAATTATATTACGGTTGGGTTTAATTATCGGACCCAACCGTAAACATAAGTTTTTTAGTGGAAATGTAGTTACGGTTGGGTGATTTCTTGAAACCCAACCGTAAATGATCATCTTCATTTCCTATATTCTTCATTTTTTATGCTTAAATCAGTCTTGTATTTGTTTTATGTTGGTGGGAAAAGTGGAAGAGAGATAAGAGAGTTTTAACCCAAAATTTTGAAAAAACCCAAAATGAGTGATTCTAGTGGCAAATTTGTGGAGGGTGAATCCTTGTATGATTGCCAAACTAAATTCTACATACCCATTGAGGGAGACCCAACTATATATGATTGTTTGGATGATAGAGAGGTTTTAAGTGTAAGTTGTGATGCTGAAACTAAACCAAATGGAGAAAGTAGTCGTCATGACATGTTGACAAGTGCATCCAAGTGACCAATTTAAATTCAGATTCAGCTTCGGTCTTATCCCATCCAAGTGTATCTTTGACAAGTGCATAAATATCACTCCATGACATGTTGTTGTCAAAACCCTCAAACACAGATTTACCTTCCACCTCCAGCCCAAGAATTGATTGGACATCATATAGTCATCTCGCCGAATGGGAGATGAAACGTATCGGTTTCAGGCCAATAACGTTCCCTGAAGGCTGCGCATACGACACTGTCATACTCCCACATTGAATTGGTAATTCCGGGAGCTAACCCGGTACCATTTACAAGAATTTGTACGCCCGTATATTCATCAGTTAAGGGCCAATGTTGAGCCCTTTGACGAACCAATTTCTTGATCGCCTGTGTATGATCCTACAAAGAATAAAAACAAATTTGTTTTACTTACAAAAGTTAACAAACCAAAATTTAACAGAATAAGAGAAGTGATTAGAATAATACCTTGGTCGCTGCAACTTTGGCAGCCCATGAATGGGGATAACCAAATAATATTGCAGATTTGTCTGGGGCCTCACCCCATAGTCCTCCATTCCTCCTCTTAGGCCACAGTTGAGGTTCGGCCTTTTCTTTCGGAATTTCTTTGGCAACCCTTTTCTTTGCCTTTTCTTTTTGAATTTCTTTACCTTTGCCTTGAGGGACATGTTGTTCTCTGTCCCGCTCTTCTTCTTCGTGTTGTTGCTCTTGTGGTGGTTCTCTAATCACAAGAGAACCTCTGGGTGTTGGTAGATCACCCAAGCCTTGAAACACATTATATTCCTCTTCTGCAATTTGAGGAACACTACCACCACCTACCTCAAAAGAGGGATTATGGGTCTTACTCACGCCTCTCTTCTCAACCCCTAAATGCTTTCCGTGGCGAGGGGTTGGAGTGTGAGAAATTGGTGTTAAATTATTACCCCTCTTATTCTTCCTACAACACACAAGCAATACAAGTTAGATAGTTTCCAAGCAATTCAACTTCAACTAAAAAAAAATTCACTACACAGGATTATTTACGGTTGGGTTTTTCTCAAAACCCAACCGTATATTTTGTCCCATAATTTACGGTTAGGTTTTAACACAAACCCAACCGTAAACTTTTAGTACAAAATGTTGTCCATATGTTACGGTTAGGTTTTAAGAAAAACCCAAACGTAATACACATGTAGCCTGATGTGCACATTATTTTTACGGTTGAGTTTTCCTTAAAACCCAACTGTAATACTCAAACCAAATTTTTATGGACGCTATTTGTTACGGTTGGGATTTTCTACAAACCCAACCGTAAGTTGTTTTTAAAAATTGGCGCAAATTATTTACGGTTGGGTTATCTTTTAAAACCCAACCGTAATATCCTGAACTATTCATCTTCTTCCCTTTGATTTACGGTTGAGTATTGAAAATAACCCAACCGTAATACTCAAGAACAAGAAATATTACGGTTGGGTTTTGACACGGACCCAACCGTAATATCAACTGTGTGCAACATTTTTTCCCCAAAATCATGATCAAACATGCGAATAAATCAATTCCAAGTTCTAAGAATACATGGGTTTTCAACAATACCTTAGATACACCATTGTTGGACTTTTCGGTGCTTGATTTTGCTTGTCACTATCGATTTCTTGTTGAATCTGTTGATTAGGTTGAAAGGAGCAGGGTTGATTGCCATCACTACTACCTTTAACGCCGTTAGTATGCTTCTTCATCTCGAATTGTTGAGTTGAGTTTAATCGTCGATGAATTTTGCGAATCGACGATGAATCGAGGGAGATTACGGTTGGGTTTTGAGAGGTTTTCTTTTGTTTTAGTTTTTATAAGTTATGAATTTTGTTAAAAGAGTTCAGGTTTTAATTGGTATAAGGGTAAAATCGTCATTTAACAAAAACCCCTAGGACATCCCTTATAGTCAAATTGGGTCACCTCGGCTCAACTGGGAGCCCCTCAATTAGGTTTGGAGCCCCTATATCAGGCTTCTTTCAAATAAAGAACCTCTTCTTAATAAACTAAATAATGAAGTTCTGAAAAAAAATCCTTACACAGCAGAAGTGCATTCGGCGTCAAAATATCAATTCACATAAATGAGAACATCTAACCAAACTAAACCTTAAGCGCTGCTTCAAAATCACCTCAGGGAACAACCTCACATTTAGAGTGTGCTTTAAGGGCAGCAACTTCAATGAACGCTCCTGGTACACCTTAGATTAGGTGATGAAATATGAAATCAGTATAAACATATCATGCGAATATGATGTCAATGGTTCTTTGTATGAACTCTGAATTTTCTCTGATATAGTTCAAAGGATGGTAACCGTGTATGTATATACTTTTTTTACAAACACTGCAGACATCAAGTTTTTTTTGCATTCCAACCAAGTGTTTTAGTGGAAATCATATGCCTGGAAGCCTCTTTAATAATCTGCAGAACACTCACAGCCCTATCACATCACACACACACACAAAACGATAGCAACATCTTAACACCATTGCATCAATGGAATTCCACATTGATTTTGAAATCATAAACAGTGCCCGGTATATAGCAAAGGAACCTTGGTTTCCAAATATTTGATCCGAAGCTTGCGTACCAGATGTCAACCTTAGAAAAGTTTGATCTCCAAGAAGCAGAATTGCTCACAATTTGATCTGACAATAACATGAATCAAGGTTAATTTTGCCATGCTTCATATGAGAGGAGAGTTCAAAAAGTATATATTTACAACTGTCCAAGTATCAAGTTTCCCCATCACAGACACAGACATCTGGACCATGTGTAACGGGCCTGGGAAACTGCTGCTTAGTTTTTGTTTTTGTTTTACCCTATGAATAAGAAATGAGATGAATCGATACCTTTAGTACGGTTATCTTAATCAACAGTTAGTGTCGAAAGGGATGCAATAACATCCTCAATAATCTCAATTGAGTTTACAGAACACTGTGCTTCTGATCCAGCATATACCAAGTCATCACTCTCGGAATCAGAATCAGAACTCGAGATTAACTGAAAATTTAAGACAACTAAAATTAATATCATATCCAGATAATATTTCATTCTAAAGTGCGACAAAAATACAAATAAAACCTGCCAACATATTTCACCGTTACCAATGCAGAAACTTATAGAGTAGATCATGTAGTTACTCACATTGCTGGGTATGTCAAGTCCAGACCGTAAGGCTCGGTTTTGATTAGGGGGTGAGCGTAGGTTACATTCACGGGGATCCCACATGGGTACATGAGCCAGGATGTTTATGTTTTTGGTCGTCAGCGGTTTGTTTTCCTGCTTGACATTTGATATAATCAGAGGCTAAAAAGGAATCTTACAGTAAGGTTAATAATCAGAGGCTAAAAATGAAAAAGTCAAATAGCTGTGAGGAATTCTAGGTCCTACCAGCTTGACAAAAAAACTTATCGTTATGTTTTTTGTTGGAATTTAGCCACATGGATTTCAACTCTTTGTCAATCTCAACCTTCCTTTCCTCAGTCTTCAGTGCTTCCAGAGCCTTTCTCTTCTCTTTACGTATCTTCTCATACTCCTCAAGAGTTATCTCCTGTTAATAACATTACACAGGGATATAAATAACTACAACTAAGTGATTTGGTAAAGACGTTAAAGTATGTTTCAGAAGTTCCAAACTGAACCAAATTCGGGGAAAACAAACACAAAATAAGCAGTAAAACCAATGTATCACTATGCTACACAATAAAACACCTTATCCGCAGGTTCCTTCTCTTCCTCAGTTGCAGGAGTCTCACTGTTGACTTTTGAATTATCCTCCTCCCCCGGGAACTTCCCTGCGCCTAAGTTCTTCTCATTTTTATTGGGTTGCTCAGTGTCCCTGCATTAGATAGAGTAGAAATTAGGGACACTTATATTAAGCAACAGCAAAACAGTATCTTTAATAATAATATTGGAAATAAAATAAGCGATTTCTTTGCAGATGTTTGACATAGGTCGTTCCCAATAGTAGTCTGCTATCATAGAACAGACATAGATACTCTGCAGAGTTAATAATAAATCTGCTCTTGGTAGCTGGGCTATATCAGCGCAGCATGATGGATGAAGATCCTCAATTAAGAAATGCATGTGAAAAGAGTTAAGAACTAACATACACGTATCTGAAAATGCTCAAATTGCTTCAAAGTCATCAGAAATAAAACCAACACCGTGTTCAAAATAAGAACATAAGCCGGGATCATACTTTATGCGCCAATCCTTGTTTAAGTGACTTACCACCGGCAAAGATTATAACATCAATCAGAAGCGCAAAAACACTTCTTTCTTGCCCAGATAACTACGGCAGAAGTGACACTTACATTGAAGCACGTAGCTTTTCAAAAATTTCCTCACTTCAACCTGCATCACTTGAAACTTTATCTTTTGATGATTGCGCCTGCAAATTAACCATGATAAGTGAGAATATTCCCTCAAAGGAAAGTACATAAGGCAGGCAGTTACTTGTAACTATTTTATAATTCTATCTGATTCAGTTTTTTTATGTCCGTCATAGAACAATTACAGGATTGTAATAATAATGTTATAATTAACAGACACTTAACACGCATAAAGTATCGCTTAGAAACCCCATGACTCCAAGAAGAAAGAAAATTATATACAGAAGTCCTGGACTACATATGGAGGGTTTATTCTTTAATGTAGTGAAAACACAGTTCCTCGTGAACTTGAACTTGCATGGCTATATGAGAATTGGTTCTCAGGATGAGAGACTGCATTGGAGTAGCTACACTAACCTAATATCATGTAGTGTATGCTGCAAAACTGAGATGCAACTTACATGAGCAAAAACAGTCGACATTGGTAATCCCAACTAATTATCAAAAAGATGATTTGGTAATTGCTAAATTTCTTAACTTTCTAGCTGGACGAACCCAAATCACAGTAGTAAAACAGTGTAAAGTAGAAACTATGTGCAGGTCCGACGTACATGGAAATAACATAATAAGTGAGTGGTGCAACAATGTGGCAGAAACTATATATGTCATGCACATGCTCATGCAGTAATGAAATATGAGGCGACGAAGATAAATACTATAAGAATAGAAAGAAAACAAAGATTAAAATGCAATAAACAATATCTTATGATGTTATCACATAAGCTTAAAAATAAACAGAACCTATTTTGATGTATAAGAAACTCCAAGTCCAACACCAAGCAGAAGCTAAGCCTGAATCTAGAAAAGTTGTTAACCCATTCTAAATGATAGTGTTGAATGTTGTATTTGGTCTTAATCCGGTCAAAGAAACTAAATTTCCTGAAAGCTAAAGTAAACCCATTCTTAATGGAATGTCCAAGTTCAACACCAAGCAAAGGCTAAGCTTCTTGAAACACTGTAAGTCTCACAAAAGCAAATAATCAAACATCAAAGCTACATACATACTTCTGAATTGTTAAAAATAAGATAATGGGAGTAAATTTCGCTTTTAAAAAAGAAACAAAAGCAAATCATCAAACATGACAGCAATACATACACTTCTAAATTGGTTAGAAATGAGAGAAGTAAATTTTGCTTTCCAAAAAAGAAATAGCTTATACCTTGCGAATTCAAGTATCATCAATTTAAATTTATGTTTGACAATCAATAGGCTGTACCGTACATCAATTAAGAATTGTTTCCGCTGAGCAACTGGGATACATGTATTCTTTTCTGTGTAGACACTCAAGTGCTGAAAGCTTATGTACTAACCATAGTATTTCCTCAGCACCGTTATCATTCTATAGTACTTTATTAACTATGGAACAATCACATACCATTTAAAAGAACACCCGTATCCCAATAATGAAAAAAAAAATCTTACAAATTCAATAATGAAAAATTGGTAGTTTAGAGTTGATTTAAGTGATTTACCTGAGATGGATGGTAGCTATTTCTCAATATGTTCAGACTTTTTTCATCAAATCTGCAACAATACATCAAAAGATTAAGAAAAACCAATCGTTAGAACTTGGAAGTGACTGCATTGAATAAAGCTGAAGATGATAAAGCAATGGATCTTTGATTGAACATCACAAATTGTTTACTTATGGTTACTGATATCAATCGAAGTGACTTTACCATACCTATATGCATTATAAAAGCTGAACATAAAATGTTCTTGTATTGGGTAGCACACACATATTTTGACAAAAATGACGAAGCAGGGGATAAAACTTATCAAGAAAGTTGGAATACTCAGTCTGCTTCTGCTGGAAACCCAGACATACCAGATTGGTGATCGCATATAACCTATTCAAAACAGTGTCCGACCAAAAAATTTAGAACAAAAACATTTCTGACCTCAAAATACTGAGATAGATGAAAAAAGCCCTAATTGTACTAAATTTATGTGCTTTTAAAGAACAATTGAGAACAAAAACAATTCAGACCTAAAAATAATAAGCTTTTGATATGTAGAACAAAAACAATTCAGACTTAAATCATTGACACTGGCTGTTAAGCAACCGATCAAGCAAAAGTATTTCATCCTCTTCTTTTTTTGATCGTTAAAAAAAAAGTTTTTCATCCTTAGTACCCGAGTTTCAATAGATTCCTCAATATCAACTGTATGTGACAACTAACACTTGGTTTCTTGAATTCCATCACCATAAAAACTATTCTTATCCAACGTATTTCCCTCCTTTTGCAATGAAATTGAACAAAATTCTACTCAAGATATCATTTCAAGTTCCATCTCACGAAATCTAGACTACCAATAAATCAAGGAAAAAAAACTATATATGAAAAGCGTAAGTGCGTGACCCAAATTGAATACAAATATAAACGAAGAAAAACGTCTCTTGAAAGTAAGTTCTTTATTAGAAACAGAGATGTAACCCAAATATAATAACCCATCCCCTTAATTCAACCCATTTTTTTTATAGGAAAAAAAAATCAGTAAAAAAGCACAGACTTTGGATAAACGAAGTTTAGTAATAAACGGAGACAGTTTACCTCTTGGGCTTCGGATATATCTAGTTGACGATCTTCTTCGATATGATCGAAGAACACTTTCCTTCTCTTTAGTAAAGAAGCATTGCTTAAAATCGTAAAATTTCTGGTTTTGATTGCAATCGAAAGGTTCTCTATTTTAATTATAAATATATAACTAGCAGTAAAACACCAGGACGACCGGTATATAAAATTTTTTCCTAAAAATTACTACATAATGTATTATAAACGATCCGTTTATCATGTAATCCATCCATCTAATGGGTTTTAATCCCTGGTCAAAATTTTTTGGACTGATTTTCTGAATCGCTGGTCCAACTCACGTGAATGTAACGAAATATACATTTTAAATATTTCATAGTTAATTTCTATAACGAACGTATAAATCGAGTAGAAATCAAATCTTCCAAAAAAAAAAAATTATTTTTTCTTCAAATCACAGATCTGATTTCCTCTCTCTCTGCTTCAGTTGGTGTTTTTCAGTTTTAGGGTTTCAATATCGAATCTCCAGGTATTTTTCTGTAATCTTCTTCTCTGCTCTTATAATTTTTGTTATGCTTTGTTCTGTTTTTGATTTTTTTCAACAGAAATCATGATCAACTTGATTTCATGATTTTGTTTGTTTTCTTGCACTGAAATCCTGATGATTACGATTTCTATGATGTACATTTTGTTGAATTCCATGATCCATCTCGTTTTTGTTCTTGCTTTAGTTTTTCTTTTGATTTTTGAAACTGATTTTTGTAATCATTCTATTTTGTTCATTAGATCGTCGTATTCAGTTTGTTTACATGTCGTTTGATAATAAGTTTTATTTGGTTTTCTTTTATTTTTTCAGGAAATCATGATTTTTGTTCTTTCTTCTGGATGTTTTGAATGATTCTTCAGTACATATTAATACGTACTGTTTTTCTAAACTTTTTGATATATATTGTTTTTATAGTATGTTATTTTTTTGTTATATATATTGTATGGTATACCATTTTTGATTCAGTACATATTTGTTTGCACTGGATACAATATGGTTTTATTTGTTTGTTATGTGTGAATATATAATATGTGTGATACTTCTAAAAGAGTACGTATTATGTTGTACTGTAGATTTAGTATTCTTATCATCTTAAAATATATGTTTGATTTTTGTGTTTCTGTTATTTTATTTGGATCACATTTTTTCAGGTTCAACATGTCAGGTGTTGGTTCTAATCCAAATACCTTTTTCTACTCTCATGTATACCACAAGCAACACCACATTGCATATTTGGTTACGTTATCTTCGACTTTGGAAGATTTGAAGTTTACTATTTGTAATGCGTGAAGCTGGTTGAATCCATCAACTATTGTTATTAATTATGTTGAAAATGGAGTGAAAGTCCCTGTCCTTACTGATGTATCTCTTCAAGGGCTTGCTGCATTACATTTTACGAAGAATTCAGATTTTTTTGAGTTGCATGTTGATGTTGTTTTATCTGGTGTATCTAGTTCTTTGAGAAGTGCTGATTTTGACAACAATGTTGAGTTGGTTTTGAGTGCTAGGAACAATTATTTGAAAGATTGTAAAGAGGTTGCAAGTGTTCTTTTTTCTGATGGTCGGGAGAATGTTTTTGAAGATAAAAACCATCTCTTCCATGGTGGTGTTGAAGTTGTTTGGTTAGCATGTGAGAAATATTGTTTGAGGACTGATATAAGGTTAAAAAATTGAAGAATGACCTTAAGAGATTCACAGTAAGATGCAGCAATGACTGCTACTCTTGGATGCTTCATGCGGTTGCCATGAATGGGTATTTGTATGTGTTTAAGATAAAGGATTACGTGGGTAGGCACACTTGTGGTGCTGGTTATAGGTTGAGGAGTCCAACTGTTTCGAGGAAGCTTGTAAATCATTTAGTTCATGAGCGTGTCAAGCACAACCCTTTCATAAAGCCGAAAGAGATTATGGAATATATTAAAGTTGGTGGAGGGATCAACATCAAGTATCACCACGCATATCATGCATTAGAGTTATCGCATCAAATGATTTTTGGTGACGATGTAAAGTCATACACTGATCTTGCTTGGTGGGTCACTGCTGTTCGGGAAACCAACCCAGGGTCTTATATTGATTTTGATTTCAAAGACGCAACAAAGAGATTCAACATATTTTTTATTTGTTTTGGAGCTTGTAGAGAGGGTTATAAACTTTGTCGTCCAATGATCTTTTGTGATGTGATATTTCTTACGGGGAGGTTTAAAGGAGGTCTAATGGCTGTGACATGTCTTAACGGCAATCAAGGTAACTTTTTTATATGGTACATATTTTGATATGTAACTGTTTTTTATGTACCAATACAAAGAGAAATGTAGTCTATTTTCTGGTATATATCAATATCTACTTTAGGATCATACACATCATTCACAAAGTACATATTGATATACGCTGTAGGTATAACATAATTTGAAGGTGCAGACATGAAGTACATATTGATATGGGCTTTTATATTTTTTTTCCAGGTTTTTATCCTTTTGCATATGCATTAGTTCCTGGCAAAGATAATGATAATTGGCATTGGTTTATGGACAATCTTAAAAAAGTTGTGGACCATCGTCCCATCACCTTTTTGACTGACCGAGGTGAATGTTTGTTGAATGTAATTCCTGAAGTTTTCCCTGATTCTTATCATATCTATTGTTTTTTTCACTTGAAAAAGAACTTACCCATCAGTAAGTCTGATGAAAAATATAAAGAAGTGATGGACTGTTTCCAAAAAGCAACATATGTGCTTTCTCCAGTAAGATATGAAGAATATCTTCAAGAAATGGTTTATCTAGGAAGGCCTTGGGTTGCTGAATACTGCCGTAATATTCCTAGGGAAAAGTGGTCTAGTTCATACTTCCCAGGCTGTAGGTATGGTCATACTTCTTCAAGCATTACCGAGTCTTTTAATAACTGGATTCGCCGCGAGAAGAAGTTACCTCATTGTGCTCTCTCTGGCACAATCAGGTTTTTATAAGTTTCTTGTAACACTACAAGTACATATGTATTATATGTCTAATATGTTTATTGTTTTTTAATTTTATTTGTCGTATAGGCTACATTGATGGAGTTGATGTCTGAACGCCGTGAAGAAAGTCTTCTGATGGATCCGGAACTCTTAACCCCTGTATATCAAGCGTTGCTTGAACTACACATTCAAATTGGTCGTCCTTGGAAAGTTAGTCAGTCATATGCTCACGTCTTTGAAGTTCATTCCCCAAGGTTATTTTTTTAGGTAACATGCTCTTTTGAACTAAGATACCCACTAAACTAGTTTCTTAGAGGTACTGCAGAAAACATATCAAATATGTATTGTGCAGATTATCTTCTTGGGTTTGTGTAGGGAAAATATCAAATATGTATTATGCAGATTATATTCTTTTTTGTTTGTATAGGGCAAATATCAATATATACTGCGTAAATAATATGTTTGGTTTCATGTGTGCAGGTCTCATATGGTAGATCTACAGCAAAAAAGTTGTACTTGCCAAAGATGACGCGTGTATGATTTTCCATGCTCGCGTGCTACTGCAGCTATTGCTGCATCTGGGAGAAAGTTCCTTGATTATATCGACGAATACTTCAAAGTTAGTTGTTATCACCAGCTATACTCAATCGCTATTGGACCTGTTCCTAATCACGACATGTAAGTTTTTAAGCAGTACATATTGATTTTTTATGGTAGTATCATACATCAGAATGGTTTTAAGTAGTACATATAAACCATAAACTAGAACTAGCATAATACATATTGATATTTAGTGTAACATACATCAACAAAAACTGCACAAGTATAATAGATTTTTCTTATTTATGTTTTTCAATATACCACATGCCTGATGAGTATACTGCAGAAGATATTATTCTGCCACCAATAATAGTTAGGGCTCCTCTAGGAAGAATAAAAAAGAACTGCATCAAGAGTACATGGGAGAGGAGCAAAAATCATGTTACATGTTCAAATTGTAAATTGAAAGCTCATCACAACAAGGCTACATGCAATGTTATCCGTCAGTACCAATATACGGTTGAGAATTAATTTTATTACAGTTTTTTTAGTACATTTGGGATTTAAATTCTTTTAGAAGATACTTGTCGCATTTTTTTTTAGGTTTCTTTTTCAGAACTTGTTTGTGTGCCAACTGAATTATATTCATAATGACAGAACGAGAATTTGATGATATAAATCTTATATTTTGATCCATCTTAAAAGATGTATGAACATGTGGTTGAATATCATTCACTATATACGGGGGTCGAGGGAGCAGTGCCCCCTCGTTATTAGTGATTTTTATTCCCAGTACATTTTTCTTTTATTTAGTAATCTTGTATTTGTTATAAAAACACAAGAAATGTACATAAACAAATTAATTTTTTAAATTCATATCAATATGTACTTCATAGTACATGTCAATATGTACTTGTTTAGAATATGAATCTATTGGTTCAGAGTTTCAGAACAAAGTACATATCAATATGTACTTCCTAGCACATATCAATATGTTCTTTCTTTCTATATAACTCTAAAATTAAATAGAAACCTAACAATGCTAATAAAGATCATCATATATATATATAAAAACATAATAAGATCCTGATATAAACATAATAACTAAAAACCAAGTTCAAAATAAGTAAACACAGTGAGAAAGTTACTGAAGTACATACTGCGTAAAAGGACTATCCACTATATTATCTTTCATAGACAAAACCTTAACTCTCACTGTCTCCATAATGATAAATCCCACCTGGTCAACATAACTAAATTTACTTTAAAATATCCTAGATTTCTCTCCTGCCAAATGTGGTATAAGAAACAATTAAGGATTATCTTCTTCACTCTAGCCACAAAACCCTGCCCAGCAAAAACGAAAATGAACCTACTTATCTCCTCATACCAAGATCTACAAACATATCTGAATTACTCTGCAGGTAAACATTTATTTTCATTTGGAGGGGTCCCAACTGATTTCAGGTAGAGTAGCTGTCAACAAACTGCATGCTAACTTGATTCTTTTCTTCTGAATCTTCTTCATCAATTGTTCGTCATCTCCCAAACTTTTTCCATCACGATCAATCTTTAATCTCCTCTTGAAAAGGCAGTCTGGCCAGATTCCTTGTTGTAGACACCCATAGTCAGTCAACCTTACGTTGCTCACCATCTTTCTCTGATTCTCATCCAAGAAATGATTGATTGGGTTGAACAAGTATTCAGGCATTTTTTTGGCATTCTCATAACAATGATCCCTGAACGCCACAGATGAGTTGTAATGGATGTCGTTTCATTGTCAAGATTTGCATAATAATAGCAGTCACTTCTGCTCCCTTTAAAGTCTCAGGTTTGTCGACATGATACTAAAAATTGGAAACATTTAATAGGTTATTTCACAAAGTATATATCAATATGTACTTTTTACATATCCAATATTCAAAAGTATAAAAAAAGAAAACAACACATACCCAAGCAGCTGGATCCAGGTGCAACACCTTTAAGTATTTTTTTTCTTCCTCGGGATTTGCTTGGTCCTCTTTAGACGCCACTTGAAGCTTATATTGAGCGTAGTTGAGAAGATCTTGCTCTAATGCTCTGTTGAAGATCAAATATTCCATTGTAGCCCCGCTGACGCAGATACCACCTCTATTCTCTAGTGTCCAAGCAATCTAGCTGCACATTTATAACAAAAACACATATTGAAGTAAGTTTTTTTGATATGTACTGCAGAACTTACTTGATCTAAAAGTAAAATGAAGGGTAGAAAGTACTTACATTCTATTTCCTTTCTCAAAGTATGGAAGTAGAATCGCTATTTGTTCATCTGTCATATTCTCATAGAGTGGTGATTTATGAAGATCCATGAACTTCATACGAGGTTTCTGAGATTTACGAGTTTTATTGTCCTTTCATGTCTTTATTGTCTTTTTTCGTTGCTCAGTTTTTGACTTCTTCTTTCAGAAAACTTACTTCCACTATCAAATAATGGATCTGTCTTCTTTGCTGCATTTGCACGAGTTACTAGCCCGCTAACTTCTTCTCTAGTTGGTACTGACTTCTTTGCAACAACCTTTGGTTTTGCTTTCGCTTTGGCAACAGTCATCTTGGCAAGTTTGGTTGCTAGTGGCACGTCGCTTGATGTTTGGGTTGTTGTAACTTCATGTTCCTGCATTTTTGAATCCAGAATTTCAGTACTCTATTTGAATCATATTTTTTTCAAACAAAGACAAGAAAGGTAAATTACCACAAGTAGAAGATATACCTCTGGGTCATTTTCATGTACAGGTCTGACTTGATTTGCATTCTTCTTAGGTGTAAGTTGGTTTGGCTCAGCTGTAACTTGTCGAACTTCTACACGTCGCAAATCATTTCCAAATAAATTATCAAAATGTTTTCGAATGTCAATCCCAAACAGAGTATGGCTTGAAACACTAACATTATCTTGGATGAGAGATGCATATTCTTCATCATAAAATTCCTTGTTAGAAATGGCTAAGTCCAAAAATTCTTCAAATATGAACTTTTCAATGTCTTCCATCTTAGCCATCTCAGTAAACAAAGGTATTTTCATGTACACGAAGCTTTCGACCAAGGTTTCAACGTCTTGTTCATCAGGATTCTGCGACGTCCCTTTAATAGTTTCAAGACTCTGGTCTATAGCTTCAATCACCTTTTTCACTGCTTCTTGTTGAAGTCCAGGTAAGTCATCCTGCAACCATAAAGTTTTTTTCATGATAATTAAATACATATTGATATATACAGTTATATGACAATAATAAAACACATTTGTAATCAAGTACATATTGATATTTACATTTATATTGATAAATAACATTTATAATAAAGAGTGAAACTAGACAGCATTACTTACCTGTGTGTTACTTTTCTCCTGCATCTCTTTGACCTCTTTCTTCAAGTCAGATTTAGCCCATGTCTTAATAACATTAACATCAACACCACAGAACTTGTGCATCGAAGGTGGTGTTGACAATGCAACATTAAATGATACCCTTTTGACGGTGGTGTCACTCAAAATATTTTGTTCATTTTCTGTTGGAATATGAACAATTGACACTTCTTCTCCCGAAACTACTTCATCTTCTGTTATGTTTTCACAAAGAGGATCTGTTGGAGTAGTAGAAGATGGGAATTCTCCTGTTGGGTCAGTACCCAAATGAGTGGGACTCCCATCAATTGAGTCTCGAAACTCTTCTTCATTTTCAGGCTGCAAGGGAGAAGCTTTCATGTATATGTTATTCAATATTTGCAGAAGCTTTGATACATCAAGCGGTCCATCCTCATGCTGCATGGTGTTCGCTTCACCCCATTTTTCAAAGATTGTCTTTGTCAATTCTTCATATCTTGCTTTCCAATTATCTTCCTCCACTGCCTTCCCTGCAGTTTCTTCTTTATCTTTTTCCTTTTCAGCTTCACTCTCCTCTTCTGCAACCCTTCTTGTGATTCTATTCAAAATTTGCTTTTCTTGATTGGTGTATTGAACTTTGAAATTTTCATTGAACTGTACCAAAACAACAAAATATGTACTCAGAAATATGTACTATAAAAACAAGTTTTTTCAGGAGGTGCATATTAATATATACTGTAGGATAACAAACATCATAAATTCAATACATATCATTATATACTGTAGGATAACAAACATCATAAATGCAGTAAATAAGTACATATTTTTCTTACCTCATATTCAATTGTATCAATGTCTTTTTGGAGTGCAGCACATAACTTTGACAGATTCCATTTGACAGCTCTCGGAACAAACTTTTTTTTTCCGGAATCGTCTTTATTTCCTTCAGTTCCAGCAAATATGTATCCTCTGCATACCAAATTTGTTTTGGAAATTTTTTTCACCCAAAACAAAGTTAAAAGTAAATCATGATTTTCATTGAGTAAACTACTAAAAAGATTTTTAGTACGTATTCTTACCAATAAATAGTTCAGACATCCGGTAGTATTCTCGACTGCATTTACATTGTTATTTAGTGGCTTTTCTAAGTAAGAATGTATCAAATCTGGCCATGACACATTCTTTGCAGCCTAGAGATCCTCCACAAGACCAATGCACTTTTCAGTCAAGGCATGTGCATCTTTTGTTGTGAAAAACAACGTGATACATATAAACATGCATATAATCCTTACAAGGTCTTCAACATCTCTCACTTATTCACTTTTTTCCTCACTCCCTTCTTCAATATCTTCTTACTTTCTTCTTGTTCATTTTTTTCATCACTCCCAATTTCTTCAGGTTCTTCATCACTTTGCTTGCTTTTCTTCAGATTCTTCAACTTTTTCATTTGCTTTCTTCTTAGTTGCTGGTTTTTTCTTAAAAGTTTCAAGACTTCTTCCTGTATCCTCACTCTATTTACCTTTTTACTCTTTTCTACATCACCAAAGAACCTTTGAAATAAAGCATTGTTTCGATATCCACCCCTTGATGTTAGCATCATATCTTCATGTTGTCTTTTCCCTTCTCTTGGCATTTCAAAGATAACACCTACTTCTTCAGGAGTGGATGTCAGAATATGTGAAACTCCATGCCTTTTGAACTCAAATGTGAGCTCATTCGCAACTTACTACTCTTATAACACTGTATTAGATTAGTTACGCAGTTTTATTCTTGATCCAGTAATTTACACCAAGATTTGTGTACCACAACATCAAAAAAAGGTTCCCATATGATTGCTCACCAATGATCCGCAACTGAGTTTCACTCAACTCAAGCTTTTCAGCCTGGATTGCTTTAACAAGTGAGAAAATCCCCATGAAACCACTTCTGTAGATCTTCCTAGCATGTGCTGGTGTTTTTGTCTTCTTTGTGGTTTTCTTCACACTACCTATATAATGAACACACTGTCAATAACCCTATAAGATATCAATATGTACTATAATATAGAACAAAGTATATATTTTGATATGGTGATATCTATCTGATATATCATGAACAAAGTATACATTGATATGTACTGATCCAATTCAAGATTAGAACAAAGTACATATCAATATATACTATCCTGTACTCAAGATCTAGATGCTATAGTATAAAACATTATATATCGATATATATGATTTATATCTATATCATGAACAAAGTATATATTGGTATGTACTGATCCAATTCAAGATCTAGAACAAAGTGCATATTAATATATACTTATCCTGCAATCAAGATCTAGATGCTATAACATGAAAATAAATATATACTGATATGTACTGATCCAATTCAAGAATTAAAACTAAAAACCAAGTACATATCAATATATAACCTATGTTGCATGCTAGATCTATGTTCTATAACATGAAAAAACTATATATATATATATTGATATGTACCGATGTTGTTTGCTAGATCTAACTTCTATAACATGAACAAAGTATGTTATATATTGATATGCACCAATGATTATAATCAATACCTTTTTTACCAGAAACAACAACACCCTTCTTCTTCTGCGATGTTGATGAAGAACGAACAACAAGAGCTTTCGTAAGAAAAGCTTTCTTCTTCTTCTTTGTAGATGGAGAATCAACAACAGTTTGTTTCAGTTTTTTTGATGTTGTTGGAGAATCAACAACTTCATTTTTCTTCTTCTTTTTTGATTTTGGTGGAGAATCAACAACAGTTTGTTTCATTTTTTTCGATGTTGTTGGAGAATCAACAACTTCATTGTTCTTTTTCTTTTTTGATTTTGGTGGAGAATCAACAACAATTTGTTTCATTTTTTTCGATGTTGTTGGAGAATCAACAACTTCATTGTTTTTTTTTTTATTATTTTGGTGGTAGAGAATCTACAGGAGAAGTTTTCTTCTTCTTCTTCGATGGTGGAGATTGAGGAGTATCGTGTTCTTCAATTAATGTTTCTTTTATTCTTCTATTGATTTTTCTCTTGGTACCCATTTTAAGTGGACTATATGGCAGTAGTTGCTGACAGTAGCCTAGGTTTCAGTTGTAGAATGCTCAAAGAAATTTATATTTCAAAGTATGCTATTACAGATTTTGATTTTTGTTGTTTGCTTTGTGTTTCCAAAAAAAATTCCCTAGATTTTCAGGTTTTACCGAAGTAAATAAGAGGTGGGTGGAGTAGCTGAAACTGAAAATTACGTTATAAGAAAGTGAGAAGTGTAGGAGGTGGAGGAGGTGGAGTACATGGATGGTTCCACGTGATGGGCATAATTTTAGTTTTCAAAACGATTTTGGACTTACAGATAAATGGGTTCTCCCGGGGACTATAGGTTAACTAGGTCCGGGTATTCTGGACCAACCAGCAAACCTCCCAAACTCCTCCCATATTATTTTTTATAAATAAAAATCATTTGAAATAAAAATGATACAAAAACCCATTTCAAAAAATAATTTTTAAATTTAGTTTTTTTTTTTTTTACTTTTCAAAATATCAATCATGTCCTTCCCTATACATTCTTAAGCGTTTGAAACAAAAGTTTTTGACAGAAAAAAAATATTGAGAAAGAGAAAAACAGTTTTTCTTTCCGAGAAATATTGTTCAGAGAGAATCGAAATCTTCTTCGAGAAATCATTTTCAGATCTTTGTTTTTTCTTTGTTTTCAGGGTTTCAATTCTAACATTCAAATATTCACGCTAACTTAATCAATATTTGCAACTCAGAAAGTAATTTTTAGTTTCAAATTGATTGAATAAGAGTAGAGCAGATCTGGTATTTCTTTTTAGTTTAACTGAAGAAGAGAAAAGAATTTACAGTTTCAGTTTGTTCTTCGAATCATTCATCGGAGACTGAAATTCAACTTTTCAGTTTGTTATTAGAATCATTCATCAGTGAGGTTTAATATTGGTTTGAAGAATCCAACTGAAGTTATAGTTTATCCTTCCAATTTGATCATCTTCTCATCCGGCTCAAGCTATTGTATTAGTCGAATCATTCATCGGAGACTGAAATTCAACCTTTTGGGTAATCGATTTTGTTTTTGTTTTTGCTTGAATTTTCGAGTTTATGTTGATTAAGAAACTCAGATTCATTTTTTTTTACGATTTTTTTTGGTTATGTTGTTGATGTTCTTATTCAAATCTATTGGAATGAAAATTATTATAATGTTGATGTTCTTATTCAAATTTTGTTGTTGTTGTTGTTAATAATCATATCTAGTGAAACTTTTTTTGGTTTCATACTTTGTCCTGTAGATTATGGAATCTGTTCTCACGGTTATATCTCACAAAGAGGATACATTGTCGTTTCGTATTGGTCTACAAGCATCTGTTTTTGATTTGAAGGGTAGTATATGTTCAAATTGGTGTCAATTCTCTCTTCTTTCTATAGAAATTTTCCACATAGTTGGTGATCAACAAAAGGTTATCAATTGTGATTTTGATCACCAATCGGTTGCTCTATTTACTTTGTATAATAAGCTTCCATCTCTTGAGTTACATGTAAGGCATATAGATGAGTGTTCTAGTTCTAGTTCAGGAAGTTCAGGAATTATACCTTTTGAGCAGCCACGAAATTCAGGAATCATACCTTTTGAGCATCCAGGAAGTTCAGGAATAATACCTTTTGAGCAGCCACGAAGTTCAGGAATTATATCTTTCGAGCATGCATGACTTAAAAAGTTAGTTGATTATGATGTCCGTAATAAAGTGAAAGAACTGTTGAAATCTGCGCTTTGGTTACGCATTTTTCAGGGTGTCAATCAGGTGTTTTCGGGAGGTGTTCAACAAGTTCGTTCTAATTTGTTGAAATATGATGCAACATCTGGGTATTTATTCAAGCTGACAAGGAATGAGAAGTTGAGGATTGGTGCATGTTGTGCTAATAAGGAAGAGGAGAAATGTGAATGGCATATATATGTTGTTTCTATCGATGGTGTTGAAGGTATTCCTTTTATTATCAAGGAGTTAAATAAGAAGCATACTTGTTGCGGTGGAGTTGTAAACAGACCACATGTGTCGAATAAACTAATTAGTAGCTTGATTCTCGAAGAGATTAAACAGAATCCAAAGAAGAAGATAAATGATATTATGAATCAGTTTACAAGAGAGCATGGCTTTGATATTAGTCGTTATTATGCATATGCAGGGAAGAGGCATGCATTGAATATTACATGGGGAGAGAACGAGAAATCATTTATGTACTTGAAATGGTATACCAACAAATTGACTAAAACCAATCCCGGATCTCGTGTTGTTTTGGAATTTGAAAATTGGACTCAAAAATTTCAGAGATTGTTTATCTCTTTCAGAGCATGCATTCGTGGATTCAGTTACTGTCGTCCTTTATTATCCCTTGATGCAATCCATTTGAAGAGCAAATACCTTGCTCATATCATGGCAGCAACATGTCTAACCGGGAATGACGGTAACTTTCTTAAACATTATATTGGTTTCATCATTTTTTTCTGTTGGTTTCATCATTTTTTTATGTTGAGACATTTTTTCCTGTTCTGTTTGAGAAATCTATCCTTTAGCTTATGTTGTGGTTTCATCGGAGAATGGCACAAACTGGAAATGGTTTTTGGAGAATTTAAATGGAGTCCTTTCTCCTCTTCGTAAAAAGCTTACTTTTATGAGTGATTGAGGTAGTGGTTTGGTGAGTCAAATTCCTCTTGTATTCCCTGATGCTGTTCATGGTTGGTGTTATTGGCATATGAAGAACAATATCAATACATACTTGCCGAAGGCCAATAAGGTTTATAACAATTATGTTTTGGGATTGTTTGAAAAATGTGCGTATGCTAATACACATACAAAATTTTCAGAGAACAGGGAGAAGTTGATGCAAGTCAAAAATCAGAAGTTACAAGATTATCTGAGTAGACTTACAGTTGATAAATCGGAAAGTGTTTATTTCTCGGGTCGTCGTTATGGTAGGTTGTGTTCAAATATCGCTGAGAGTTTCATAGTTGGATCCTTGAAGAGAGAGAGAGAATCCTATAGCCATTATGGTTGATGAGATTATAGTGAAGCTTATGAATCAAATGTGTGTACGTCGCGAGGAATGTGTAACCTTATTGAAGTGGCGAGAAACTTTATGTCCAGAATTTGAAATTGAGTTCTACAACAACAAGATGCATGGCCGTGAATACAGTGTTACCAAGTCGTCGCAATATGTGTTTGAAGTTCATTCGACATTAACACAAAATGTCGATTTACAAAGAAGAACATGTTCTTGCGACCACTGGGCATCAACGGGTTCCCTTTTGCCCATGCTATCCATTGTATCATGATGAATGAAGAAGATACGTATAAGTATGTCGAATTCTACTTTACGGTAAAGTTATACCGGGAATCCTATACAAGAGCAATTAATCATGTCCCCACTGTTGAAAATCATGCGATTGTGTCTCCAAAATCTGTTGTTCTTGGTCCTGATGCTCTACCACAATCAGGTCGTCCAAGGAAGAAGAAGTTCCTAATACAGGTTCATTTCCCAATAAGAAGATGAGAACTTGTGGTGGTTTCCATGTTTTGATTATCCATAACCGAAGGACATGCCCTGCGCGTCATATTTGAAGTCATTTCGACTACAATTCATCGACTTTCAGTTTCACTTTTCGGTTAGACTACTATATGTTTTAATCTACATTTTCTGATTTATTATTTTTTCTATATTTTTTACAGTTAAACATGTTAATTTGCTGCAGGTGTTTCATGTTTGTTTAATTTTAGATTAAGTTTGTCAGAGTTACAGGCTTTTATAATTTGTTGGAACCAAAATAGGTTTCATAGTTTGTCACATGCTTCAGTATTTTTTTCATCTCTACTATGATGGAACTTTTTTTGGTTCCATCATATTCTTTTCATCTGGAATAAGATGGAACCAAAAAAATGATGAAACTTTTTTTGGTTCCATCATTTATTTTCATCTGGAATAAGATGAAACCAAAAAAATGATAGAACTTTTTTTGGTTCCATCTTTTTTTTTCATCTGGAATAAGATGGAACCAAAAAAGTGATGGAACTTTTTTTGGTTTCATTATTTTTGTTTACGTCTGTGATATGTTTGTTCAATGCCTAAGGTTTTAGCTTTTCTGCATTATGTTGAAACACTTTTGGTTTCAACTTTTTTGCTCCATCAACTGAGATCTTTATAAACATACAAACTGAGATGTTTTTATAAAAGTTCTAAGTATTTTAAACCTAATATGTCTAACAATTCCAACTGAAACAAAAACTGAAATCATTATACAAGTACTTTAAACTAAAACTAAAACTAAAGCTGTAAATTTTTTAATTGCAAACTACAACTGTCAAATTTAAATTGCAACTTTGGCCTCATAGTCTGCGCCTTTGTCAGTGAGGATCTTGCAGGCCAAATTTGGCCTTATATTCTGCACCTTTTGTTTTATATGCGCTTCAGATGAAAAATTTCCTTTCAAGAGGCTCTTCATGTAATACCAAACATGAAGGCCGCAATCATTCTTGAAATTAACAAAACAAGATCTTTAAATTGAACAAAACAAAAAAGGAGTAAAATGAAGAGAGTGAAGAGAAGATCTCTAAAAACAAGTTTTTTTAAGGCACTTACACATCTTGTTGAAAACACAAAGGGGTGTTCAAAACGAATTATTTTCCTTGACTTTCCGGCTCTAGTGAGAGCTTTGCAACATGTTGTTTGAATGCTGATACCATTCTTTCTTTCATGCTTTCAGCACTTTTGCTGCATTCATCTTTAGTTTCAGCTATGGAGTTGTAGTGAGATAATTCTCCGGTCTTATTATCAAAAGCTAGCAATGTCCAGTGGTACAATTTTCACCAAGTTTTGTGAGAAATGGAGCGAATATAAATTTTAGACTATAATCCATGTTGTCGATGAAAGCTTCAATTGCAGAGCGACAATTTTACTCGATTGAGTGTAATGTCTGAAATTAAGTAAAAAATCAAAAATCAAGTTCTAATTTGGTTTCAGAAAAATACTTGCATAAGAGAATTTAAAGGAAACTTACATAGACATATGTGCTTAGAAAAACTGCTATTTTGTACTTAAGAGTACCATCTGGTTTGAACTCTTTATTTGATATGTTCTTTTGCAATTTCAGCATGTAGAATTCAATCGTATCTCCAACGACGTCACCCTTTCTTATCAAGTTATTCATATTCCTTCCCGTTATGTACAATCCAAGCTCTTTTTCTCCCATGCCATGTCACTGTTGTTAAATTGTTGAAAAACAAATTAATGATTAAAGAAGAAGAAAAGAAACTGAAAGAAATGTATTTTACTCAATGATCAAATAAGAAAAAAGAAAATTATATGTGAAACTCATTTTGGTTTCAGCACTGAAATTATGTATTATATGTTGAAACTCATTTTGGTTTCAACACTGAAATTATGAAACCAAAAAACTGAAAAGTATGAATGCCACTTACCTTTCATTATGCATTTTAAAATATCTGCACACAAGTGGTTTCTGATTTGAATCGAGTACCTGCATAATCTTCAAGTTGTTAACTGCTTTCAACTTCACCTCCTTTTTCTCCGTTTCTTTCTTCTCCGACTTTTTAGAGTGCTTTCTGCTACCACAGCGACTCTTGTTTCTTTTCTTCTTCTTAACTTCCCTATGTGTATAATCTTCATCTTAACAGGTGCTTGCATATTCCTTTTGTTTTTCCTCATTCTTGATATTTTGTTACTCACCTTTTGTTCGGGAGTGACGTTTATGCTCATTATCTTATTTGTCACTGTCACTTTGCGTCAATCCCAAACTGAAAAGAGGTATATCATCTTCTAAGTCAATTACATCTTTTTCCATGTGTATATCTGAGTAGTAGCACATGCCTTGACTTTCTTGCTTCGATGTAGAACCCTTCTTTGCATATTCATCTTTCATTTGTTGAAGATCACTTTCATCAATTGAACCATGAGTTGACACTTCAATCTCGATCTCTGGCTTTGACGAAGAACTTTTCTTGGCTTCCAATTCTACCTTCTCAGCCACCTTGATATCTTATAGTGTGTTTGGAGTCAATTCAGAAACTTCTTCTATTACACTCTTCAATTCAGTCTTCGACAAAGAAGATTCAACTTGTTCAGCCACCTTGATATCTTCAGCTGTGTTTGGAGTTATCTCCAAAACCTATTATATTACATTATATTTCGCTTGCTTCGCTTTGTTGATTTCAGATTCAACTTGCTCAACCACCTTCAATTCTTCAATTGTGGTCGGAGTTAACTCCGAAACCTCTTCAATCAGCTGCTGAACTTTACCTTCAAATAATGAAACCTATTCTGGTTTCATCACTTGTTGCTCCTGAACTTTGCCTTCAGATGATGAAACCTTTCCTAGTTCCAACAAACAATGTTCAAAATCTTAATCAAACCTTGAATATGAACTTCATGTGCTAAAATGTTTTCTGGTTCCATTGCATAATCTTGTTGTGTTTCTTTAGGCAGATTTATTACCTGCAAGATTTATTGAGTTCAAAAAAATTAGACTCATTAACAACAAACAAATCAAATCAAAGTAAATTATTACCTCAACATTATCTTCGAAAACAACATCGTCAGACTTTTGCTCTTCACCATCTTCAACCAATAAATCCTTTTCTGGTTCAATCACAACATCGCCAACATCTTGTTGTGTTTCTTCTTCAGCAAAACCCTTTCTTTTTCTATCATGTAATCCACGATCATTATAGCTTTGCTTATCATATCCTGCAATATTAACATATCTAACTCAATATAATTCTCAAATTAAACTTTTTCTGGTTTCATTAAAAAAGAAATTCATACCGATCTATAGAATTACTCGAAATCAATGTCTTACATATGTAGTTAACAATTTCAATAATATATTCAAATGGAACTATCGTAAACCCAACACACACAGTTTCGAATCCTAATAAACAAGATCATATTTAACACATCTAAGATTTAACATATCACCTCCACACATTCTTCACGGTTGGAGACCGTTTTTTCACGGTTCGAAACCGTTTCAGTTTCATCTCTTTTACGTTTCCGTCTTACGTAAGTCTCCTTCACTGGTTGTAACCTTTTCTCAGCATCATATTTGGCCAATATTGATTGATCTTTTTCAGAAAGCCCATTGTTAACAATAGTTCTAAGCTTTTCAATCAAAATTCTCGCCTACTGATATTTAGCCTTGTAAGAGTTATCTTCATTTTGCGCATGCTCTTCATTGATAGCACCAACATTCTCTTCACTTACAGTATGCTCGTCATTGCCATCACCAACCTGCAGTTCACGTGCAATACGCTCGTCATTGCCGTTATAAACCTGCAGTTCATGATCAATATACTCTTCAACAGGAATATCTTCTTACTGTATGCGCCGGACCAAGCGTATTTCTTGTTCATTATATGGAAGCAAGAACGATCCCTGACGGTGACCCACATTCATCTGCAGAACACAAGAAAAATGATGGAACTTTTTTTGGTTTCATCATTTTTTTTCATCTGGAATAAGATGGAATTAAATAAAGGATGAAACTTTTTTTGGTTCCATCATTTTTTTTCATCTGGAATAAGGTGGAACCAAATAAATGATGAAACTTTTTTTGGTTCCATCCTTTTTGTTTACGTCTGTGATATGTCTAAGGGTTCAGGGGTTCATGGTTCAAGGCTCAGACATTAAAAAGTATAAACAAACAAGAACTATTGTTGTTTTTACCTTTGAGAAAATTTATGATTTTTTGCTAATATCCTCAAAATTATTCGCTACTTCCTTGCATATTCCATCTAGGTTCTATGTAGCTAATCTTGCGTACATGTCGCGTCCAGCCTGTCTTAAGGTGATGTTTGACATCTCGGCAAACCAATACTGAAAAAAACAAGAAACAATATTCAAATTAGTAATCAAACTCGGGAAAAATAAAAAACAAACAACTTATGAATCAAAAGAAACAAAAATTAACTTACCAATGGGTAAATTATGCAACCAGATACATCATCAACTTGTTCGGCTTTTATTATTGACTCAATTAGATACTCATGGAAAACATCTGGCCAACACACCTTATTCATCTCAAATACTTGGTATAAGTATTTTGAAGTCAGATTCTACCCACCTTTGTTTGAGACAAATATTGAAACCAAGAGGTAGAGGACGAATAACTTGACGAAGTCTTCAGCTTTGGTTTTATCTGCTGAAGTTTCCATCATAGCTCTCAGAATATCAGTTTTCCTCATCTTCTTATCTCCCTTAAAGTACTCAACCGCAAACATGTTTACCTTTTTCTTCAGCTCATCATCTTTGGCTATATCTAAATCCTTCATCATTTGTAGACCAAAAAAATCACAGCGAATTGTTCTGGTGTAGTCTACAATATCATGTTATTTGCTCTCATTAACTTGAAACAATCTGGTTTCACACGCTTCGCACTCTTATGATATGAACCTAAGATCATTTGAATTATTTTCGTCATTTTCTTCAATTCTTCTTCTTGCAGTGTACCTTCGTAGAACGGTTTGAAGAAACACCAAAATGGACAAGCAACAAGGGCCTTCATGTGTTGTTTTATTTTTTGTATCAAAGCTTTTATGGAAGATGCCTCCGTACACAAATGATGCATCGAGCACCTATTCGGTTCTTTAACTAATTTTTTCCCTGTTGTTAAACCAGAAGTAAACCATAAGAACCAACAGAGTTGGTTTCAACTATACAACGAAAATGATGAAACCAATTTCGGTTCCATCAAAATAGTCATTAAGTAAAAAACACCAATAGAGTTGGTTTCGACCATACAGTGAAAATGATGATACCAATTTCGGTTCCATCAAAATAGCCATTAAGTAAAATAACACCAACATAGTTGGTTTCAACCATACAGTGAAAATGATGAAACCAATTTCGGTTCCATCCAAATAGCCATTGTAAAATAACACCAACAGAGTTGGTTTCAACCATACAGTGAAAATGATGAAACCAATTTCGGTTCCAATAAAATAGCCATGAAGTAAAATAACACCAACATAGTTGGTTTCAACCATACAGTAAAAATGATGAAACCAATTTCGGTTCCTTCAAAATAACTATTAAGTAAAATAACACCAACATAGTTGGTTTCAACCATACAGTGAAAATGATAAGACTAAAACTGAACATAATTGCCAAAACATAATTCAACCGTGAATAAATAAGGTGAAAACAAATGTAATTCAAACCTAATTATGAAACCAGTGATTTCAAAACAGATGAAACCTAAACCTAATTTATGATACAAACAGATGATAAGACATAAAACCTAATTATGCAAATTCATTGATGAAACCAGAATTGCGAAACTAAAAATCATTGATGCATGTTGATTTCAACCATAAATAATCACTGAAGAACAATGAAACTTCGATTTACCTTTTGGAGAATCTTTGACAGTATTCTTAAGATTTTTGTTAATCTTTTCATCTTTGTTTTTCTCTTGTTTCTTCACCATTTTTGATTTGTTCAATGATTTGTTTCGATTTTAGGTTAGGTTGAAATTGTTACAAAAACTTAAATCAGTTGTAAAATTGGTTTTAGATCTGAGATTTATGAAGTAAGAAGAATATATAATTGAAATTGAAATTGAAATTGGTTTCAGAGACGAGATTTAGATTTTTGAGTGAAGAGAAGAAAAGGTTGAACGGGAAAAAAAAGCCATTACCAAGTGACAGTCCGTGGGGAAAAATATCTTTACCAAGTGATAAATGAGAAGAGATAAATGAGAGCGGTTATTTTCTCTCTCTGAAATTACGGAAGGGTAGTTTAGACAATTAATTTCAAATGGGGTTTTTGTGAACATATTGTTTTGTTAGGTATTTTGTTGTTGGATAGTGACACCTTTGGGGTTATAACCCACAGATTGTTATAAATATGCTACCGTGAGCTGGAATCCATTGGAATGAACTGAAGTTTGAGAGTTTGAAGGAAAATACGTTGAGTAAGAGCACCCAACTAAATTTATGAATCGAGTTACCTTACCTATAAGTTTGATAGCCCTAAATGACCCCTTTCGTCATAAATTATTCACCTAAATATCCTTGCTTTTTAGGCGCCGCACAAGACAATTCTAAGTTTCCAACTGGTGGATAGTTTTTCTAGAAAAATAATTAAATTATCATTTACTATATATACCGTAGGATTGAGGAGACTGAATTGTATCTGGGAATAAGGAGAGATCTCGTCCACTACTAAGAGAAGAAGAATATATATGAGTCGTTCAATCCATAGCCGTCAGATGAAAAAAAAAGCATAGGCCCATAGGGAATAGTGAGATAAGAAATGGGAAGATCCTGGACACCACTACCAAGTGGGGAATGTATCCTGGCCGCTGGTCTAATAAAATCCACTTATGTCTTATAGTATATATTTGATGGATAAAAGTAGGAGTAATGAGGTCCCAAATCTTCGTTGAAAAATTTCTCCTTTGACTCCCTTCAGCTGCATGATTCTCCTTACCGTCAGCCGCTTGGTTGACTTCCCTATAGTTGTGGCGGATCTTATATCTAGGAATGTGGCTCAGAATTTGCTTAATTTCCGTGATAGTTCCATAAATGTACCATGAAGGAGAGTTCGGGGAAGTTAAAAATCGGAAAGGGTTTTCAGAGTCTGTTTTAAAGACAACTTTTGGCCAAAGTATGTCCACCTCCATTCGTGAAGCTAGCAACATGGCCCAAGATTCTGCTGACAGAGCAGTAGTAATTCCTAGTAGTTGTGTTAATGACAGTAGCGCTTTCGAATCTGAGTCCATGCAAATAAAACCTTCTCTTGCGAATCATGGATGACCTCTGGCTGCTCCATCTGTGTTGATCTTGATCCAGTCCAATGGAAGACTGGACCATCCCACCGATATTATTGTATTGCGCCTTATGCCATTTATCTGATTAGTAATTGGAGAATCATCAGGGAGCACTGGAGGAAGAATTCCCATAACCCATATAAATTCTTGATGAAGATGGAGTATTCTCATTACTATACTATCCAGGGTTATCTGCTTATGATGATAAACGAGTTCATTTCTTGCCAGACATAACGACCTGAAAATAAAGCAGAAAGAAGTAATGGTTACTACAGGACCTGGCTGTTATATGAGGTGGGGTATAGATGTTTGGGAAGATAATATAGGTGGATGGGGGTAGGGTATGGTTTGGTCGTAAGACAGTCGAACTCAGAGTATATTCCATTCGGTTTCCGCTTTTGAGCAATGGAGAAGAAGATGATCCGGCGATTCCGGTACTGAATTGCATTGGGGGCATCAGTTTGTAGTTGATACTCCGATGTGATATAAAATGAATAAGGTAGGTAATCCGTTGTTGATGGATTTCTACAAGAAAAGTCGAATTTTTGGTGGACATGGTAGGGTCCATAGAAATTTGGTTGGAGGAGTGATGGTTTGGGTGGGAATATGTGTTTCAAGAGTCAAGCAGGTATAAGCTTACGTTGTCATGTATTTTCCCGTTTTCGAATGTGGCCAAATGATTACGTCTGGCAGAATAACTGATGATTTTTTGGGTTTTTAATGGAGGGAGTTAGTTTAGCTTATCATGTGACCAACTATGAGAATGGGGGTCAATGAGATCTACTACTATTTGAATGGATGGCAGAGGGTGGGGTCTAGATTTGGTAAATGAGGGATCCAATTGGCGTGGATAGGAGTGGATAAACCATTTCCCACTTGATGGAAGGTGAGAGATTTGAATTGAGGTATGAGTGAGGCTAACTGTCTCCACTGAGCACCTTAAAAGGAAGGAATGGGGTGGTTGGCTTGCAACATTGGTTTTCCTTTGAGATACTTTCGTTACACATTTTTGCCAGAATTGAATTGGGTTGATCATGTAAGTTCCATATCCTTTTCATGAAAAGGGATTTGTTATGCTGGGTATTTTTCTTGATGCCTAGCTCTCTTACTGATATTGGTTTAGATAATTTATTCCATGTTAGGGGATGGAGTTTCCTGACGGAAGAATCGTGTCCCCAGAAAAAGTTTCTAGTAATGCGATCTATCGTGTTGTGCACATGGGTAGGTAGGATCTGCAATTGCATGAGATGATTAGATGTGGGTATTAAGGAAGTCTTGATGAGAACTAACCTTCCTGTAGGCGTTAAACATTTTTTTATCCATCCGTTTTCTTTTCTCGCAAGCCGCTGAAGCAGAGGTTCGAATTTATATCGTGACGACCTTCCTTGTTTGAATTGGACTCCAAGGTACAGAGGTGGGTGTGGATTGGTTGGCATGCCGAAGAATTGTGCTATCGTGTCCACCTATTTTTGATCTAATCTCGGATAGTGTGTGATTGTGGATTTGGAAGTGTTGATTATCTGGCCTGCCGACGTGCTATAAGCATGAAACAAGTTTTTCAGGTGAGTGTTGCTCGCAGAGGTAGCTGAACACGTTATGAGAAGGTCATCGGCGTACATGAGATGTAGGATGGGTGACGCCTTCTGAGAAATGCGAAGTCCTCCAATAAGTTATTGGGACTTAAGGTTTCCCAAGTTTGTAGAAAGTATTTCCGCACAAATGATGAATATATAGGAGGAAAGCGGGTCACCCTGTCGGATGCCTCTAGTTTGGGAGATAAATCCATAAGGTATACCGTTTATGTTGATCGAGTATGTGACTATAGTGACGCATAACATTATATAGTCTACAAAAATTGGAGGAAAACCTAGTTTGGTGAAAGTGGTTTTGATAAAACCCCAATCTAAGATGTCATATGCCTTTTGAATATCTAATTTGAGGGCTATTTTTGGATGCTTAGATGGGGGCGAAGATCTTATGTTATGGAATAATTACCTGGAAATTACAATGTTATCATGAATTGATCTATGGGGGACAAAGGCACCCTGGTAAGGACTGATTAAAAATGGGAGTAGATGACGAATTCTATTTACTAGAATTTTGGTTATTATTTTGTAGGATACATTACAAAGTCTTATATGTATGAATTGTGAAGGTTTTTAGGGATGATCTATTTTAGGGATTAAGGTAAGATTGGTATGGTTCATGACCAGGTGAATATTGAGAGAATTGAAAAAACTGCGGACTATAACAATAAGTTATATGTGAGTGGTCTCCCATAAATATTTGAAGAACTTACTTGTAAAACCATATAGGCCTGGGGCTCGTTCCGAGCCAATAAAAAATAACGCCTCTTTAATTTCTGTCGGAGATACTTCCTGGGTGAGTGAGGCACATTGTCAGGGAGTTAATCGGGGAAAATATTTGCAAACAAATTTTCGTCTATACTTGTAGGCGTTGTGGAGTATTGTTTCGAGAAATGATCCAGATGAGTTGTATGATATCCTCCTTATTGCTGATCAGATTGTTTTGAGTGTCCTGCATATGTTTAATGTGATTGCATCCCCGATGAATGATGGCTTTGATTTTGAAGAAGGTTGTGTTATGATCCCCCGATTGTAACCACTGGATTCTAGATCGTTGTTGCCAATAAGTTACATGACAGTGAAGGAGGGTAGTGCGGGCACTTTGAAGTTGTATTTCTCCGGTCCTAGTTGGTTGGCACATTGATGCTGCACGAACTTTATCTGGGAGGACGAGTTTTTGATCATGGTAGGGAGATGTCCAAAGGTTCGTTTATTCCATTCAATGAGAAATTGACCGGTAGTGATAAGTTTGAGTTGAAGATCCAGAGAAGGTTTTGTGTCACTGTGTTGAATCCAGGTTGTGCCCACCACTTGTTTAAGTTGCGGGTGAGAGAGCCACAAATGCTCAAATTTGTAGCTTTTTAATCCTTGCCAATCGATTTCCTTTGTTTGTAGTAAGATTGGAGCATGATCTGAAGCGATACTTGGGAGATGGGTGATTCTTGCATGGGGGTTAGCGGTGAGCTAATATCGTGTGGCTAAGGCTCTATCTAGGCGTTCCATTATCTTGTCTTGGCCTAATTGGTTACTAGTCCAAGTGTAAGGATTACCACGAAAACCCATGTCAATGAGGCCCATTTGATCAATCATGGAGAGAAAATGTTGTGATTGAGTGTAAGTTACCTGTCTCCCTCCTTTTTTTTTGATTGGATGCGGATGTCATTGAAGTCGCCTAGAAGAATCCAAGGGGTGGTAGGAGTGATGTTGGAAAAGAATATGGGAAAATCCTCCCAGAGGTCTTTTTTGGCGTCCGGATACGGAGAGCCGTAAATGCCAGTATATAACCAGGGTTGCGCTTGTGGTGGAGGGGTAACAAAAGTGTGAATGTATCTTTGGGACTGTAATAGAATCTGAACATTGATATCATTTGTCCAGATAATACATAATCCCCCTCTTCTGCCGATCTTAGGTACAATGAAAGTGTTTTGATAATTTAAAAGATGAGTTATGGATTTGGTTCTCAGTGACTAATGTTTCAGATAAGAAAATTATGGAAGGTTTATGAATGGTGATAAACCCTTTTAGATGTTGTAGGGTAAAGGGCTGGTTGATTCCTCGCAATTCCATGCCAGGATGTTCATTTGAAGGGAAGGGGTTATAACAGAGAACTTGAGATAAATTGGCGGAAGGTGGAATAAGTGGGTCAGGAATAATAAAAGGGGTGGGTGGGCCTGGTAGATAGGTTCGGAAACGGCTGAAATACAGAGATGGAAGGCTCCAGGCTCAGAGGATTCCTAAAATGAGAGGCGAATGTGGGATTACGATTCTATGTAGAGAAGTATAATTGGCCGAATCTTCATTGTAGAAAGACTGGAGAATGCCAAGGAAGAAAAGGTTAAAAAGGACAGCACGAAACAGATATGCTAAGACAGAACCTAGTGGATAACAAATGAGCACATAAGAGAAGAGAAAGCAAAAGAAAGAGAAGCCAGAATAAACAGATACCTAAAGATAAGAAAAGGGAGGAAATGCGCAGGTGAAATTAGGGATGCAGAAACAAAAAAGCTGATGAATAAGAATACAGGGTGTAAAATCATAAGGTGGAGATGTTGAGAAAATAAAACACAAGAAAGTAGAGATACAGAAAAAAGGGCTGGTAATCACTAAAGACTAAAGAGAAGAGTGATCTATATTTTAACAAGAGCACACACAAACTCAATAGAACATAAAAAGGCAAGGAACTAATAAATAGAAATGACCCTAAATGACGCAGTTAAACAGGAGCTAAAAATACAGAATATAGTAAAGAATGAAGGTGAAAGGACCATAAAAAAGACAAGAAAAAACAAGGCTAGTAAACACAGACAAACAGATAGACAAGAAGCTAGGCACCAAGCGCAGAAATGGCACAGGGGAATAAGCAAGAGATCTAAAATAGATGAAGCTAGACAAAAGGGCAGGGAGAGAATTGAAACGTAAACAAAAAACAAGGGAGAACCAACCAATAGGAAACAAAGAAAGTTAAGACCACCAAGACAAGAAGACAGGAAGGAATAATACTAGGTTAGTAAGTTAGCAGGCAGAGGAAGTTAGTAAGGTAAGCAAACACACCAAACAACACCAACAAGAAAAGCAAACACATAAGAAACTCACCCTAGTACAATCTAATTATGCAAACAGATAACCAGGATAACAAGATTACCACTATTAACAAAAACTAATTCACAGAGATTAACACACCACACTAACAGACTAACTATTAGGACAAACAAAAATAAAAAACAGGCTAACAACACAAGAAAGATAATACAACTACAAAGCCAAAAGGAATACAAAAAACTTGAACTAGGTAAAAGAGCTTAAGAAAAAGAAAAAAATTTCCACCGGCCCATAAGATGCGTCAGCAAGGATTCTTGAGTGTTTTCAACAGAAATAACTCGAGAAGAAAGTAGAGATCAATCATGTTTGGCAGACCCATATCGGTGCTTTGCTGCGATGAAGGACACTCTTATATTTCTTGGCAGGTTTACAGTGCGAGACCCACTGATCAAGTTCTTCATGAGAAACATTTCGGAAGGTATTATCGGTAGACGAAGGCCCTGCTTCAGAATCAAGCAAGTGTCTTTGCTGCTCAGGGTTAGATCTTTTGAGACCATGGCTACCAGAAGAAGTAGTATGGCTGTAATTGTCCGCATCTGATAGGAAATCAACTTCTATGTCAGATACAATGAACTTGCCATAATTTCTGATAAACTTAAAGGATGGAATAGGTTCTTCTTGTGGAAGGACATGATCTTGGTTATTTATTTTAGGTTCTAAAACCCTTCTATCCTTGAAAGAACTATCAGAATCTACTGTTATATCTCATTCTTCCATAATTTGGATGTGTGCTGCTGCAGGAGCTTCATTATCTGTGTATGAGAGGACTGGATTGTCTTGGCTTGAAGGAATAAGAGAATAAATTGAATCTAAACTCCAATCACTATCATATTCAGCTGACCCAATATTGTTGATATTTTCTTGGTCATAGATGTATGCATAAGGCTGCTGCTTCTCTTGAAGCTCTGGAGAAGGTGATGGTGAAGCTGCAAATCTTGGATGATTAAGAAAAAATAATTCCTTACAGTCTTCAGTTACATGACCAAGCCTATGACAAAAGTTGCAGAAGAGCTTAGGTAGTTCATGATATCGAAATTCAATCCAATTAATTCCATGGTTGTTGTTTGGAGCATGTGTGCCAAATTTCAGAGGTTTGGTCAAGTCCAATCTGACTCGAATTTGTCTTAGACCATTACAATTTATCTCAAGATCATTAAATGCAATCACTTCACCAAGCTCAGAAGTATTTCTGAAGACATTCACTAGCTGAGCTTGTTCAGGATAAAGGTTATAGAGAGTTACCTCGAAGTCTGATGTGTACATACAAATAATATAAGGCTTCATAGAAGAATTCCACCGCTGAAGCATGAATATATCCCCATAAATATTCTAGTTTCATATTTAAGCACTTGAAGCATTTCATTTCGAAATTCAAACTTGATGAGAAAAAAATACTCATCAATCTTAGAGACTGATACCTTCAATTCCCCCTCTATAGATCAAAGCCTTGCTAAGTATATATGAATTTTTTTCCATTCTGGTGAAAAATCCACCAACCAGTTTGTGTTTCAAATTTTTTGTTGGGTTTCTGAAGTGATTTTGGTAATGGACATCATTAGTCCAAAGGCTTGACATGGTGAGACAGATTGAAACAAATGATTAGCTGAATAAGGCAGAAGGAAGGATAGTTTAAGGTTATAGGAGATAAACACAGATAGGGTAGAGAGAATTGAAGGGTTTTAGGCCTATATATAGCAGCAAACTTCACATATTAATTTGGGTAAAAAACATCATGATTGCAAACAAATTCAGAGTCACTTCTTTTTCCATAATCATCAGTATAAAATCAGGATTGAATTAATATTTCGAGACTAAGTTGATTGCATATTAAGAAAGTAATAGTAGCAGTAGCATAGATGAAACCAGAATAAGAAGCCACCTAAATGAAAAAAATCCCAAGACGAATAACATATTG
The DNA here is from genome assembly GCA_023531435.1 of Papaver californicum. Taxonomy (NCBI): domain Eukaryota; kingdom Viridiplantae; phylum Streptophyta; class Magnoliopsida; order Ranunculales; family Papaveraceae; genus Papaver; species Papaver californicum. Next base: position 1,086,897 of record JAJJMC010010050.1, read on the forward strand.
TTTTCTTTAACCGAGAGGATGCAAGAGCAGCTTAAAAAGTTGAATCATACCTTGTGAATCGAAAGAAGAAATCCGCTACAGGGAAACACTCAAAGAAGAAATAGGAACAATCACCCTCTATCCAATGAAGTTTGAGAAACAAAGATAAAAATTAGCATCGATAGTTCTAATTGGCTGGAACCCATATCACCGATCAGTGGATTCTTTGCCCAAGAGTAAAATGAAACAATTCTAACCTGTGTTTGAATAACAGATATGAAAATCTACTTTGAATGGAAGTATTAAATCAGCATGACATCAGGCTTAACCTTAAAAACACTCAATGACCCCATTTGATCACATAATTGAAGGACCAGTGGAAAAAAAAAATTAGCTACATAAAAGAAGATTAACCATGGAGAAGATCTGGATGAAATTAGGGTTTAAAGAAAAAATCCCCAAATAAACTGGATTTGGGTGGGAAAGCGAAGAGAGACTAAAAGTGATATATGTAAAACTTTGATAAATTAAGACTTTTATTTTTTAAGGTAGTTCATGTTTTTATTATTATTATTATTTTATTTTTTAGTAAATTAGGAAATAAGAAAATAAAAATACAACAAGAACAGGGAGAAGTTAAGGATAAGCGACTCCCGTTGTAAAATAGAAGAAATACAAGAAGGAGGTTAGGAAGATGACCACTAGTTAGGCTAATTGCTGACGACGTCGGATTTAGCGAATATGTGGGAAACTTCATTAGCTTCTCACTGAACGTAGTTGAAGGACACACGACCAATTGTTGATGTTGTAGCTTTAATTTCAGAGATTATGCTCAACAACCTCCACATAATTCTTGAAATTGAGCTTGTGAGAATGTTAACTAGAGTTTGAGAGTTACCCTCAATACAGATGTTATGGTACCCCCATTCTTATAGCCACATACATAGCAAGTAAAAACCCATAAGCTTCAGCTAAGGGGTCTTGAGTAGTGTTGATGTTTGTACCATCGCACAACAACTCTCCATGGTTACTCCTTTCCACAGTAGTACAAGTTGATCGGCTATTGGGAATTGCGGCATCAATGTTTATCTTGATAATATCCCCCTCCGGAGGATTCCACTGTTGGTGAGCTTGGATACTGGTTGAAATGTTTTCTGCACAAGAATAGAAGTCCACCTGGATATCACCAGCATAATACTAGGTATTGAACCAATACACTCCTTCGTGAATGACAGAGCTGATGATAACGTGCTTCTTGTCGAAAATTAAGCTATTTCTAGCTTTCCAAATAACCCAAAGGATGCAAGCACCAAGGAATAAATAATACTCATTATCCTTCTGTGCCAACCATAACGGCAATAAATCTTTTAAGTGCATTTGATAGTTATGTTCGAGAAGAAATCCCAGTGGAGATGCGAATAAGATTGCACGAGTGAGTGGGCAGTTAACAAACAAGTGATCGACAGTTTCCTCAGAATTGGCATTCAGAAGGGACACCATCTACATATTTGCTAATTTTGTTAAAGACTCTAATACCTTCATGGAAGATCCTCCAAATGAAAACTTGAATTCGATGAGCAATTTTCTTAACCGCCCAAAGTGTTTTCCAATGGAAAGAGACATCATTTGTAATAGAAGATTCACCTGCATTAGAAGCAATGAGTTTTCGGCAAGATTACGATGTAAACTCACCATGATTAGTGTGTATCCAAACAAGCTTGTCTTGTTCTCCCTGATTAATGTGAATCCTTAGTATTTTTTCCACCATAAATGGTTCAAAATATTGGTGAATAAGTTGAGAATTCCAGGCACCTCCACCAGCTAGCATAATGTCACTCACCTTATGAATATTTTGCGGGTTGTTTCTTGTTGAGATTGGTTGAATCCAGGTAAGGTAGGGATCCAGGGATCAAACAAAATATTAACATTTAAACCTTTGCCGATAATCTATAAGCAACCATCTTTAAGTACAGATCTACTTTGAAGCATAACTGCCCATGTGGTTGAACATTTGTGGGGCTTGCTAGCATTCCATAATCAGTTTCCCCATATATATTTATCTTGCAAGATACTTCCCTACAATGAATCAGTCTCTGAAAAAACCCGCCAACAGAGTTTAGCTACTAGAGCACGATTTAGTGTTGGTTCTATAAAAATGGAAAACACTAAACAGAAGAAATTTGTTAAGGTTAGGAAATCTCTGATGATGCACACACAATG